>CM076581.1:623791334-624391334 GCA_034641835.2 Pinus albicaulis
AAAAGAGAAAAGCAAAGTAGCAGTGAACTGAAGCAGAGAGCTATTCAAGGTGAAAAGTAGTGAGGAAAGTAGAAGAAGGCCATTTGATAGCAGATCTACAGAGATAGAGTAATGAGGATAGAAAGGCCACTGTTTAATACAGAGGTTAGTTTCTGAGTTATGGAGTATTAGTGGAAGTGTCAAAATCAGTTGAAGCTTTTCAATTGTACTCTGGACCCATAGGGAAGAGCTGCAGAGGGTGGTGTTCTGAAAAGCCTTGGACAAAATTTTTAGAAAGGCCATCTACTGAAGACCAGGCCAGAGATGAATGTAAGTGATTCCATATATATATATATATATATATATATATATATATATATAAGAACTATTTCCCTAACCATGTATTTATGCCCTTGTTCCGTGTGAATATCCCCGAATTCAACAGATATATGGTAACCTTTTGAACAGTTTCCGAGATTAAACCGTAATTAAAGGAAGAATCATGCTTTCCACTAAGGTCATCATGTTTTAATGCGAAATGCTAACAAGGTCATAATATGTCAAATAGAATTAATCAAGTTCTAATCCATAAGTATGATGAGCAAGAGTGACAAAACTCGTACAATCTATAATAGAAATTCTCAGGAAAGAAGGAATTGAAATCCTGTGGTATGATTGAGTTCTCGTGACATCATTCTAAAAGCAAGCGATCTGTTTGGGATCGCATTTATGTACCCATCCCAAACATGTATATACTCCTGAATACTCGTAGTTATACGCTGCTGTGTATATATTGAAAATATATTAATCGTGTGCGAATAGACCGTGGAATGACTGATGTTCTTGTCTGATTCATATTGGCCAAGGTTAAGAGTCATGTATTATGATTCACTGAAGTTAACAATGGCATGGTGTTGCAATTCCACAAAAGAAACAGAGGAGCGAGGTCGTAATGTGCAGAAATCAGCGTTGAGACAGTGCGAGGAGGAGAATCCTTTTAAATAATAAAGGACGACGGAACGCGAAGTTAGGCGGAACCCCGAGCCAAAAGGGCGGAACCACGAATAGTGAATAGTAAAGGTGTTTTCTGGTTTTCATCGCACCACCTTTACACAGTGGGTGGTATTCAAGAGATTGGAAGTGATTCCACAGGACGGGCGACACGTGTCCCCGAGCGAATTTTCAAAACCGCTCTCACTGCACACCATCGCGCGTTATTATTCACGCATCTTCGCCGAGGATATCCGTCCGATCAAATGAGGCGGTGCGACATGATAACAACCATCGGATGGAGACGACTGTTAGCGTTGGGGCCCATACGCATGTGTTGAGGTTTGCGGGTTTAACCCAAAGTTGTGATTTAAATATATGCGCGGAAGCTAGGATGGTCAATTAATATGGTTTTAATAACCCAAAGTATTATGTCATGTATTAAGGGTGTGGGACCCGATTTTCCTTCGCATTATTGGTTCAATATACGTTGTTGTGTTATGCTGAGATCTTAAACCCCAAGTCAAAGATTATATTATTGTGTTGGCAATATGATGCAGGGTATTTTCCTTGATGGCAACCCACTTGATGAAAGCAACCTACTTGATAAAGTTGTTCTTGACTTGATGAGCTTGTTATTGATGTACATCTGATGTATCTACAATCAGTACAGAAGGTGCAGAAGAAATAATTTCTAGAATGGGCCAGAACAATGATGAAAAATGTATGTCACAAGGAATACACGAGTTTAGTAAAGGGAAGTCGCATATGTACGCGGAAAAGTACGTGCCAAGTCGCGTATGGTCAATTGCGCTCTAAATTAATAAAACCAGGGGTTACTACCATGGTATTGACCCATTGTATTGAGCGCTGGATTGTCTATGTGATCCCGCCTAGGAAAACCATTGGAAGTTGTGTGGTTTTGGCTCATGGTATTGACAAAGGCTAAATCGAGAAGAGAAAATCCACGGGGCAATGGGCAAGAACTGATGAATAATACCACTTCCGGTACATATCTACATGGTTGAACTGCCTTCGATCGAGGATCTCGAATTCACATGCATCTAAGAAATATGGTGGTAAGCAAAGATCTCTAGATCTAAATGGTGAATCTCTGGATGATCTGGTGTTAAGTGATAAAGCACCGAAGTAAACTGCCTAAGAACTCAAGAAATATGGTAAGTTCATGATCTCGATTCACAGCAAAGTTTATCTTTAGGATCTATGTTTGGTGTTCAACATGAAAAGCGCGTGTATACGCGGATCTGTTTCAACAAAGTCGCGTATGGACAGTTAGGGTTATTCTGGTAAATGCATAGATGTATACGCGGGTTCACTTCATAAAAAGAGCGTATATACGCGGGTCTGATCAAATAAAAGTGCGTATGATATCTGATCTTATGGTTGCTCAAGGTTGAATGTGTTTCTGCATATTTATTCTGAAGTCTGGGTTATCTCTGATATTCTGGTTATAGTGGTTTCACTATTCTGTTTGATGCATTAGGCAAAGGTTGTTTATTGACAAGTAAAGGGTTGTGTTGGAGCTGTTTGATCCAGTTTGAAAATTGATGAAACGTGGTCTGCAGTGGATCTGAGGGTTGAAACCTTCAGTCTGAACGTAGAAGCTTACTGCCAATAGAGGCTGGTGCTAATATCAGGGGGTAGTAGCTCCCTTCCAGGTGAGGCTGGTAAACGAGAGGAGGGGGTTGTTGCTCCCTTCTAGGAGAGGCTGGTAAACGAGAGAAGGTTGTAGCCTTCTGCAGGTGGGTGCCTACGTACTGGTATGAGTCTGCACCAATACATGTTGTAAGAATTTTTCTTAATAATAAAAATTAAAGACTGAGACGACGGCAGCGGTGGTTTTCTCCCGAATTGGGTTTCCACCTAAAAACCCTGGTGTTCATGTGTGGTTGCTTATGTGTGATGATTATTCTGTTCTTCCTGCACTTGTTTACTGTTTCCTAAATATCTGATGAATGAGTAATGCAATGATCTAAGTCAAGAACTAAATGCATAATTAGATCACTGGATATACGCGAGTTCTGTAAAGGATATCCACGTATATACGTGGGTTTGCTTCAGGAAAGTTGCGTATGGTTTTTAAGAAAGAAATATCAAAGTTTTATTGTCTGCACTAAATACTGATTCACCCCCCCCTCTCAGTATTTTTCCCAACAATTGGTATCAGAGCAGGTCCTTCTGAAAAAGCTTTACCGCTAGAAGGAAGATCAAGCAAGATGAGAAATCAAGATGGAACAGCATCTATCAAGCCTCCACTCTTTAATGGAAGAAATTTAATCTTCTAGAAAATAAGGATGAGATCCTATCTTCAGTCTATGGGAGCAGATGTATGGGCCATTGTTGAACAAGGATATCAATATCCAGCTGCAATACCAACAGATCCGACTGAAAAGAAGAATTATGAAATAAATGCAAAGGAAGTCAATGCTCTAACGGGAAGTCTAACTGAATCAGAATTTGTCAAAGTTATGCAGCTGAATACAGAAAAGGAGATATGGGAAAAAATCATTCTAAGTTATGAAGGTGATGCAAAGGTAAAAAGTGCAAAACTTCAAACTCTCAGAATTGAATATGAAAATTTAAAGATGCATAGTGATGATAATATTGCCAGTTTCTTTTTACGTCTTGATGATGTTGTAAATCGTATGAGAAATCTGGGAGAAACAATCACGGAATCTACTTTGGTTGAGAAAATCTTAAGATCGCTAACGGCAAAATTTGAATCAAAAGTCTCTGCTCTTGAAGAAAAACAGGATCTTCAAACTCTTACTGTGGTGCAACTTCATGGCATATTGACTGCATATGAAATGAGGAGAGGAGGATCATCTGAAGTCAAAGAAGCTATTTTTAAAGCTTCTACAAAAGGGAAAGAAATTCAAAAACCAGAAGGATCAGGATATATCTCAGAAGAAGATGAGGCAAACTTTGTGAGAAGACTCCAACTAGGAACCGGAAGATTCAAAGTTAAGCTTCCTTTCAAATGTTTTAATTGTGGAAGAGTTGGTCATTATGCTGCAAAATTTCCTTATAAAGAAACATCTGTTAAGGAGAAGAAGTAGCAAGAAGGAATAAGAACCGATCTAGCACTAAGAAAAGCTACTATACAAATGAAGACAGTGATGGGTTATCTGATAGTGAGGAAGAATGTGAACAAGATCTTAGACTTCACATGGCATTTGAAAATAATTCTAGAGATGATAAGGATGCTTTTATGGATGCTCTATATGACAATGATTTTCGATAAAAACAATCAACTCAAAATATGAAGCTCGAAGAAAGTAAGTTAATCATAGAAACCTAAAAGGGTAATGAAGTGCTTAAGAAACACAATGAGAAATTAGAATGTGAAGTAGTAAGTCTAAGAAAATAACTTGAGAAAGTAAAGACTCTGAATCTTAGATTTTCTAAAGGATCTGAAACCTTAGATGAGATTATCAAGGTTCAACGTTCTCCTCTTATAAATACAGGTCTTGGATATACCGGAGAATCTTCTCAGGCTTCAGCACCAAATTATCTAAAAGCAACTACAACTGGTTTACTACATTCAGCTACTCAGTAAGGGAATAAAGAATCTTTACAGGTAAAGCATGATCATCACAATTCAAGGAACACTAACAAGGATATCTCTCAAAGAAGCAACAACCAACAGGTAAATTCAAATAGAAGATTTCATGATCGCAGAAATGTTTACTTCAATGGACAATGTTTCTCATGTCACAATTTTGGTCATAAAGATGTTCAATGTGTTGCATATAAAACCATCATGACAAGAGAAGCAAGAAAGAAAAGGATGGATACTGAACCAAATAACCATATCGAACCAAATAAGAACACCTATAACAACTTTTCTCCTCTTCAAAATGAAGTTGAATCCGCTTATTGCAATAACTTTGGCCATGAAGAGTCTGAATGCAGGAGCAAAGTCCAGCGAAAAGAACATGTTCCCTCAAGCTCCAAAGTATGGAAAAAGAAGGAATTACAGGTTGAAAATTGTGGCATAGCGTTATTTGCAGAAGATGAAGAAAATCAATGGTACATTGATAATGGATGCTCAAGACACATGACCGGTGGCAAAAACAAACTTCTTGCATATAGTGCTCTAGAAAATAAAAATAATGTTACATTTGGAAATGATACTCCTGCGGTCATTAAGGGAAAAGGGTCTATTTTCTTAAAATAAAAGGTGAAAGCTAATGAATTCATGCATGTGGATGGATTAAAGCATAACTTGTTAAGTGTAAGTCAAATGTGTGATCAAGGAACCGAAGTTGTCTTTAGTTCAAAAGAATGTGTGGTACGTGATCTTGATACAAAACTATTATAAAAGGGAAAGAAATCCAAGCAACCTCAGAGCATGAAGAACCGCAAAGATCAATGTTACTTGAGCAAATTCTCCGTAAAATTGCTGTACAGAAGGTCAGTATTTTAGCTTCTCTCAAATCAACAAAGCAAGCAGACTTCAAGCTGTTCGTGGTCTTCCTAATATTACTCTACCAGAGAGTATCATATGCAAATCCTGCCAGCTTGGGAAGCAAACCAGAGTACAATTTAATGCCAAGGAAGGATCATCAAGTAGGCCTCTTGAACTTGTTCATACTGACATCTGTGGACCTATGAGGAAAAGGTCACCACGTGGAGAAGAATACTATATCTTATTTATTGATGACTACTCTAGAATGTGTTGGATCGGGTTCATTAAACATAAAGATCAAGCACTTGAAAAATTTCAGAGCTTCAAAGCATTGGCAGAAAATGAATTAGATCAAAAAATCAAGTGTCTTAGATCTGATCGAGGAGGAGAATATTCATCAAATGAATTCTTTGATTTTTGTGAACAACATGGCATTAAAAGACAGTTCTCTGTAGCAGGCACTCCACAACAAAATGGTGTAGCAGAAATAATGAATAGAACAATTGTTCAAATGGCTAGAGCTATGCTTGCTGATTCTGATGTTCCTGACATGTTCTGGAGTGAAGCAGCACATACAGCAGTTAACATTCTCAATAAAGCTCATGTTCGGGTAAATAGTGACAAAACTCCATATGAACTTTGGTATGGCAATTCTCCCACTGTGAAGCATTTTAAGGTTTTTGGAAGTAAATGCTTTATCAAAAATAATGATGAAAAACTTGGTAAGTTTGAACCTAGAGCAGATGAAGGAATATTTCTTGGTTACTCCTCTAGGAGTAGAGCATATAAATGTTACAATAAAAGACTTCGGAAGATTGTTGAATGTATTGATGTTGTTATTGATGAGTCTCCTAAAGCCCCAAAAGAAGAAAAACAAACAACAGATGAAGACGATGATGACATATATCCTTCTACATAAAATAGAAATGATATAGACAGTGGATCCAATGAAGAACTCGAAGATGAATTATCTGAAAAAGCTCCATCCAGATATGTTCAAAAGAATCATCCAGAATCTCAAATTTTGGGAGACAACGAATTAGGTGTACAAACAAGAAGGACTCTTGTGGGGTCTTCTAGTCATATGGCTCTTATATCCACAATTGAACCACTCAATGTCAATCAAGCTAAAGAAGATGAATGTTGGATTCAAGCCATGAATGAAGAGCCGATCAAATTGAAAAGAATCAAACTTGGGAATTAGTACCAAGACCCCATGACAAAAATGTCATTGGAACTAAATGGATATTCAAAAACAAGTTAAATGAGAATGGGGATGTTATAAGAAATAAAGCTAGATTTGTTTGCAAGGGGTATACTCAATAAGAAGGTATAGACTTTGAAGAAAATTTTTCTCCTGTAGCTAGACTTGAAGCCATAAGAATGTTTCTTGCTTTTTCAAGTTTTCAACAAATCAAAGTTTATCAAATGGATGTCAAATCTGCCTTCCTCAATGATGATCTAGAAGAATAAGTTTATATAGAACAACTGGAAGGATTCATTTTGGGAAATGATGAAAATCTTGTTTTTGGACTTAAAAAGGCTCTATATGGTCTCAAACAAGCTCCAAGGGCATGGTACTATCGTCTTGACAAATATCTTCATCAACAAGGATTTTCAAAGGGGTCTTCTGATAGTAACTTATACACAAAAATTGAAAATAATAAACTATTGATTGTGGTGGTTTATGTTGATGATATCATTTTTGGGATTAATGAAGAATCGATGAGTCAGAAATTTGCTTATGCCATGCAGCAGGAATTTGAAATGTCCTTACTTGGGGAACTAACATTCTTTCTTGGCTTGCAAGTGCATCAAACCACAGATGGTATATTCCTATCACAAGAAAAAATCTTAAGCAAATTCTCAAGAAGTATGGCATGGAAGAATGCAAACTCGTAAGTACACCAATGATAACCGGATGCAATTCCCATTTTCATGATGCATTCTCCTACCATGAATCAACCATTGCTGCATCAATGATAGGAAGTCTACTTTATCTCACCGGGAAATGCACTGGACATTATGCATGCAGTTGGGATTTTTGGACGATTCAAAGCTAATCCAAAAGAGTCTCACCTTCAGGCTGTCAAAAAAATATTCAAATATCTACAAGGAACTCAAGATTTTGGACTATGGTATCCAAAGAATATTGATCTTACTCTTCATGCTTACACTGATGCAGATTGGGCTGGAAATGTTGATGATCGGAAAAGCACTAGTGGTGGTGCATTCTATATGGGGCCCCGATTAGTATCTTGGTTCAAAGAAGAAGCTAAAATTCTATCGTTTATCTACGCAAAAGTGGCATCATGTGGTCGCGCATCCGTTGCACTCAACCTTTGGATGATGCAAACCTTGCAAGATTTTCAAATCAAATGTTCACCCCCTATCTCCATTATGTGTGATAATACAAGTGCCATCAGTATCTCAAAGAATCCTGTTATGCATTCGAAGACCAAGCACATTCCCATCAAGTATCACTTCCTACGTGAACAAGTGCTTGAACAAAAGGTGAAGCTAGAGTATGTTCCCTCCAAGGAACAAATTGCTGATATATTTACCAAACCTCTGCCCAGGGAAGCGTTCGAATATCTCAGACAGAAGTTGGGTGTTGTCTCTACCTCTCAGAAGATCAGATTTGATTAAATTCAGAAGATTAAATTGGATACGTGAGTTTTCTGAAAGACAGTCGCGTATATACGCGAGTTTAAACAAAGAAAGCCGTGTATGGTTGGTTGCTGGAAAATTTTGTTTGGGGTTAGCATTTTTCAGCACAGCTGCAGTGCTGTTTGGTATCTCTGATGCTGTTTGGAGTATTTTAGATCTTATATTTCTGTTTCATTCTCTAGTTTTGGGTGAAGATGCCTTGATGATTTGCTGTTGAAAGTGTTCAGGATGCACAAGCAAAAGGGGAGCTTTGGTCATATAGAAAAGATGCTTGGATGCACATTTTCAGGGGGAGCATTAGCCTTGCTGAGTATAATGCATTATTGGCATTATGATGGTTCTGAAATGTGATCTCTCTTGAGGTCCTACTGGTATTGGTCATGAGAAGTCATATTTTTAATTTGATGAAAAGGTCATGTTGAGCCCTATGATGTAAAATTTTTAATATTCAGTCATGTAAGGACTTGTTCAAATTTGTAAACCCACTTGGTTGGGTAGTTGAGTCAAAATGTGTAAACTCACTTGGTTGGGTACTTGAGTCACTGATGTAAATCCACTTGGTTGGATCATTTGATGTAAGTATGAGTCCTTGGTGAGAGGAAGGTCATAGAGTCATGTACTTCATTGAAATATATGTTTGAACATTCAGCATGAACTCAGGGGGAGCATGGTAACTTCAATGTACATCAGATCTACAACCCTCTTCTTTCTACATGAGGAGAAAAACCTTGTGTTGGTTTTGATCCAATCTTTTCCCTTGATGTCAAAGGGGGAGAGTGACATGGTGGTTGAATAAGGGGAGAGTAACATGGTTATAATTAATGTATCTATCTGTTGTGATCAAACAACATCGTGGTTGCCATCAAGTCCAAAGGGGGAGATTGTTGGCAATATGATGCAGCGTATTGTCCTTGATGGCAACCCACTTGATAAAGATGAAGGCAACCTACTTGATGAAGTTGTTCTTGACTTGATGAGTTTGTTATTGATGTACATATGATGTATCTACAATCAGTACAGAAGGTGCAGAAGAAATAATTTCCAGAATGGGCCAGAACAATGATGAAAAATGTATGTCACAAGGAATACGTGAGTTTAGAAAAGGGAAGTCGTGTATGTATGCGGAAAAGTATGTGCCAAGTCGTGTATGGTAAATTGCACTCTAAATTAATAAAACCAGGGGTTACTGCCATGGTATTGACCCATTTTATTAAGTTTTGGATTGTCTATGTGATCCCGCCCAGGAAAACCATTGGAAGTTGTGTGGTTTTGGCTCATGGTATTGACAAAGGCTAAATCTATATAAAGAGAAGAAAATCATTGTGCAAGAGTGGGTGCATGTGTCTGGGCTTTAAATGAATACTTCAATCTGAATTTTATCTGTATGGTTGAACTCTTTTCTTAATTGATAGATCTGAATCTATGATGCACCCATGAATATGATGAAGGTTCAAAATCTCTAGATCTAGAAATGGGGAATCTCTTGGATGATCTGAAAAGAAGTGATGAAGACCTGGCGCAAATCTGCTGAAGAACTTGAAGAAATATGGGTAATTTCATAGATCTGATCTATTGTGCAAAGTTTATCTTTTATAGATCTATACGCAGGTTCAGTTCATGAAAAGCACGTGTATACGCGGATCTGTTTCAACAAAGTCGCATATGGACAGTTAGGGTTATTCTAGTAAATGCACAGATGTATACGCGGGTTCACTTCATAAAAAGCACGTATATACGCGGGTCTGATTAAATAAAAGCGTGTATGATATCTGATCTTATGGTTGCTCAAGGTTGAATGTGTTTCTGCATATTTATTCTGAAGTCTGGGTTATCCCTGATATTCTGGTTACAGTGATTTCACTGTCCTGTTTGATGCATTGGGCAAAGGTTGTTTATTGACAAGTAAAGGGTTGTGTTGGAGATGTTTGATCAAGTTTGAAAATTGATGAAACGTGGTCTGCAGTGGATCTGAGGGTTGAAACCTTCAGTCTAAACGTAGAATATTTCTGCCAGTAGAGGCTGGTGCTAATATCAGGGGGTATTAGCTCCCTTCCAGGTGAGGCTAGTAAACGAGAGCAGGGGGTTGTTGCTCCCTTCCAGGAGAGGCTGGTAAATGAGAGAATGTTGTAGCCTTCTGCAGGTGGGTGCCTGCGTACTGGTATGAGTCTGCACCAGTACATGTTGTAAGAAGTTTTCTTAATAATAAAAATTAAATATTGAGACGACGGCAGGGGTGGTTTTCTCCCGAATTGGGTTTCCACCTAAAAATCTTGGTGTTCATGTGTGGTTGCTTATGTGTGATGATTATTCTGTTCTTCCTGCACTTGTTTACTATTTTCTAAATATCTGATGAATGAGTAATGCAATGATCTAAGTCAAGAACTAAATGCATAATTAGATCACTGGATATACGTGATTTTTGTAAAGGATATCCGTGTATATACACGGGTTTGCTTCAGGAAAGTTGCGTATGGTTTTTAAGAAATAAATATCAAATTTTTATTGTCTACACTAAATACTGATTCACCCCCCCCCCCCCCCTCTCAGTATTTTTCCCAACACATTGATGGTTCATGATAAAGGTGGTGAGTACTGATATATTTGGGTTGTTAAAAAGGTTTTTATAAAAACGTCGAGAGCTATTTTTGTTTGATTAAAAGGCAGTTGTACATACAACAGTTATATAACTGCAATGAACAGGGAACTGAATAAAAGAGAAAACGAAAAAGAGAGTGAGGTTGGATGAATGAGAAAGGAAAAGCGGAAGAGAGGAGTGCTATTAGAAATATACACTGTAATTGAATGAAAGTTTTAACTGTATATATTGTTTGTGATGTAATTGGCAAGTCTCCGGAGAAAGATAAAATCCCACAGTAAAGTTGAAATGGTACATTTCTCTGAGTAGATTGATAAAAGAGAAGAGAATGCAGAATTGAAGAAAAGAAATAATCAAGCAGATATGAAGATTGGAGTACAGTAAAAGAAATCAAAGGTACAGAACAGAGCTGATATCCAAGGTAAATCAACAAATATTTCTTTATGAAAAGAGGGAGTTGAAGCTTCCTTGCAAGTTGTAGCTTGCAGAATTTGAGGTTGGAGCCTCCTGTAGGTTGGTGCCTACAGAAAACCAGTGGTGAGAGGGAGTTGGAGGTTGCCTTTACATCACAGCAATAATAAGATGTGGTTTTCTCCCTTTATGGGTTTCCACGTATATCTGGTGTCTCTATGCATGATGTTTATGTGTTGATATGGTTTATCTAATCTGCTTAATACCTGCTACTATCATATTAAGTCTGTTGTTACATTATATTAATACTTGATGCTCACATTCTAAGACAACTCACATATTAAGTTGAATATGAAATGAAGGTGTAAATAAGTTTTATGGAAAAGTTTTAAAGTCCATGAATGTTTTAAACTGATTCACCCTCCTCTCAGCTTTAACCATGCCCGAAGAAGATAAAGCTTTCAATGGTAAGATGAATTTCTTGAGAATATTTATTCCAAATATTAATGAGCATATTCGAGAGATGACCAATATGTTCAAAAATGATAGTGAGGTAAGGTGGTAGGAGGATGCCAAAAATTATTTTAATTCAGTAAAGTTTTCCTTAACTACAACTCCTATTTTGATCAACGTCGACTACTCCATTGATTTCATCATATTTTGATTTTCCTCTGAACATACCTTGGCTGCGGTTTTGATGCAAAAGAAGGATAAGACTGAACAACACATTGCATTCTTCAGCTGTACCATTAGGGATGCAACCCTTAGATATAACATCATTAGGAAGCAAGCCTTGGCCCTAGTAAAGGCATTGAAGGAATTTTGAGTGTATATCCTTTATTCACACATTATAGCCTATGTCCCTAATGCAACAATGAATGATGTCATAATGAAAACTGATCTGGAAAAAAAAAGTGGAAATTGGATAGTAGTTATGTTAGAGTATGACCTCGAGATCAAGCCTACAAAACTGATCAAAGGTCATGGATTAGCCAAGCTCATGGCTGAATCCAATTTACATGCACTTGATATCAATCTCATTTCAGTTTTGTCTGATGAAGAAGATGATGGTGCACTCATGCAGATATCATATATTTTTCTCTCATCCCCTTGGTATTATGATATCATTTATGTTCTTCAACATCTTAATCCTCCTCCAAAAATGTCTAAAAGTAAGGGTAGGTCATTGAAGTTGAAAGATTCCAAGTACTCCATTTTGGACAACACTCTATATTGGAAAGATCTGGGAGGTGTCTTGCTGAAATATTTGGTAGAAAATGAACTTAAGGAGGTAATGACTAATTTCCATAAGGGAGATTATGGAGGCCACTTGTTTTGGAAAACCGTGACAAATAAGGTGTTGACAGTTGGATATTATTGGCTGACTCTTTTTGCAGATTTATATAAAACTGTGATGATTTTTCACGAGTGCCAAATATTTCAAGGTAAGAGGAAGCTTCTCCTGTTGCCTTTGCAGCCTATATCCATGCAAGCACCATTTCAGCAGTGGGGCCTTGACTTTATTGTATAAATCCACCTTTCATCTTCTGCCCAACATAAATGAATCTTAACAGCTACCGACTACTTCACCAAATGGATCGAAGAGATCCTAACAAGGCAAGCTATAGATTTAGTCATTATTCAATTTTTGGAGAGTAACATTTTGTCTCATTTTGGATGTCCTCACAAGATCATTACAGATAATGCGGTTGCATACAAGTTTAAGAAAATGGTTTATTTTTTCGACAAGTACAACATCAAATTGGGGCACTCAACCGTATATTATCCGCAAGGTAATGGATTGGCGAAATATTCTAACAAATATTTAATCAACATTATAAAGAAGATGTTGGAGGCGAGCAAGAAGAACTGGCATAAGAAGCTTGTTAATTCTTTGTGGGCAGACATGGTGAGTAGTAAGAAGTCAATAATAATGTCTCCTTTTTAATTGGTATATGAAGTAGATACAATTTTCTCTAAATCGCTTGCAGTCCCAATTGTGAATTTGTTACAAGAAGCAGGTAGTGAAGAGAATGTTCTGCATCGTCGGATCAATCAGATGATCCATGTTACACCATTTTTCGTCATCTAACCTATGATAAGTGGGGATGGGACCTGGGTTAAACCTATTATCATTTAAGACCAATTTTACCCTAAGTAAAATTGCTTTCACTATGTAAAATAACTTAATAAAACACATTTATTAGGTTATTTATGGTCTAAACAGGAAACCCCAAGGAGAAATATTAAACAAACCTATATTTGTTTGATTTTCCTCATGGAATAATTAATTAAAAAGTAATTTAATTATTATTCCTGGTCATATTTAACCCAAAAATAATAAATTAATTAGATAAATCCTTATTTATCTTCTTATTTTCTAGGAATAATTATTTACATCTTATTTAAATAATATTCCTTGCTAAATATGACTAAATCATTTAGAAATAATTAAATAAATAATTATTTATTTAATTATCATTCAACCACTTCCTTAAAATGATAAATAAATCATTTATTTATTTATTATTTAAAAATAAAGGGATTTGACCCAAGTCAAATACTTTTTTCCTCCAACAAATATAATAAAATATTCCATAAAAGGTGGATCTAGATTTGCCAATATTATTTTAATCATGCACCAAGATCTAGAATGACCCAATATTTTGTTATAAATAGGAGGGTTTTTCCTACCATTCTTCACCTTTTGTTGCCTATTAGACTACTCTGGATCTACAATAATTTTTGGTCACTTTTTTCACCATTTGTCAGTGAGCTCCCTTGAGTTCCATTTTGTGTGGGTTTTCACACCAACAAGAGAGAGAGATTTTAGATCCGAAGTGTCGAGGACTTCCAAGAACCCATCCCACCGAGGAGAATTGACACGCCTTCGTTTTCTCTCCTTGTGCCCGTCAATACAAAAATTCTTTCAAAAATTGTTCTTGTCTTGTCTATTGGTATATGACAAACCCTGTTTTTACCTCTTAATGTCTTTTCATGCATAGATCTGGTTTTTTGCAGCTCTTTTCTTGTTCAACTAACCGCAGATCTGAAGATATTGGCAGCCACTTTTGTTGTTAGGGCTATTAGTTATGCGTAGCTAAAGTGGTCCTTTTTCATACACTTCGACAAAGGATTCATACTAACAATCCATCTTCAACAAACCAGGGATGAGGTCTTTCTAAAAACTTCAAAGCTTCGTGAAAGGATAAATAAGGTATATGACCTCAAGACAAAAGCATATGATTTCAAAATTGGCGATGTGGTCCTCCGTTGGGATGCTAGAAATGTGGAGAAAGGGAAACATGGTAAATTTGAGAACCTGTGGAAAGGTCCATACAATATTTCAACCTCTCGCGGACATCATGCTTTTCTATTAGAGGAAATTAATGGAGAAAATGTCATAGGAGGACCAGTCAATGGTAGGATTCTTAAGCACTACGTTTTCTGAGAAGATTTCAGAATATTTCCCGATTCCATTGTACATATCAGTTTAATTTTTCTGCAAAGTGTGAAGCAGAGAATCATCAGGGCTTGGAGCCCAAGGTGAAGGCCATAAAGTTACATTAATTTTCTGTTGTTTTCAAAATTTAGTTGAAGTCAAGTCAGTCTAGTTTTAAGTCTATTTATCATGTCAAGTTTTCAGTATTCAATTTGGTTTTACACTTTTGACTCCATGCCCAATGGCTAGGCTACTTGGTCTATGGTGTTCTTAACACCTCCAAGGAGCTGCCATCCCTGGCTAGAGCCAATGTTAGTTTCAGTCTTTGCATATTGTCACTCGTGATCAAATGGAATCTCTTCATGTCTTGTTAGGGTCCCATAGTAAATTTTTTGTCATTTCACTAAATCTTCAAGTAAAAATTTGGTCACTGGGCATTAGGTTTAGGACTATTTTCCACTCCTTCCAAAATTTTTATATGCTGGTCCATGTCACCACTCATTCATGGATTATCATCATAATTTTAGTCATCTCCATCATTATTTAATTCAATTGAATGTCTCCATTAGCTCATTAGGGTTTCAAGGTCATCAAAAATTCCATTTCATGCATAAAATATGACAATTGGAGGAGTGGTAATAAATCAAGTTTCTTCACTAAAGTTTTATTTCAAAAATGTAATTTTATTTTTCTATATGTAATAAGCACTTCATGTTACTAAAGCTACACTTCAACTTTTGAAAAACTTCAAAGTTCCAAAGAGATTCATTGTTCCAAAAAAGACACAAAAAGTTCAAGGTTACAAAGTTCAGAAGAAGGAAAGTCATGCTTGAAAAAGACATGTGGGGCCCATTATCCCTCAAAATGAAGTCATTTCAAGTTTATAAAACAACCAAAAAGACACAAATATATTTCATTTTCACTCTCATTACCTCTCATCATCGGCTCATCCCTCATTTCGTGAGAAAAATGTGTTTTTACTCAATCTGGAGAAAATTTGAAGGCGTTACGCATACATACACTACGATGCGCTTCTCGAAGAAGGCATTGCGCATAGGAAGACTGCACTGTGCATAGGCGTTGCACACCGGTGGCTTGCACTGCGCACATGTCATATTTTCCCAAACTTGCCATTTCACCAACAAGTTCAGTTTTCCAAAGCTCCACTCCATATTTTTCACCCTCCAAACTTTATAACAATTAATTTTACACATGTTCATGCCCTCCTTTGCTTTGCATGCCAAGAAATTGATCACAAGCTTAGTCTTTTAGGGTTTGCATGAATTTCATGGTGTTGGTCTCCAAAAGATAAATTGCTTCTTTAAACCCTAATTTCCTGGTCCCTACATCTCTCTTTATATTTTATACATCTCCTCCATCCATCACAAAGTCATTTCCCTTCATTTTCTATCATTTCCCTACAAACCCTAAATCTACCTTATGTATTTCTAGGGTAGGATTCTGTTTAGGATTTTTCAACCCCCTCCCCTTAATCATTTCCCAAATTTCCTTCTTCCCCAATTCCCTATCCCCCTAAATTTCCTTAAAAATTTAAGCAACTTCCAAGTCCATCATACCACCTCATTCCTTCATAGCAGAAAACTTCACTGCTTTTGCTTGTCTATCATCTAAAGTTTCATCATGGAAGCACATTCTTCACCAGCATAGAAAAGAAAACACCACAAAGGGGGGAAGATACCAAGGTATGAACCCTCAAATTGCAGTGAAATCACTTCCTCACCATTCATTATAAAATTCTTTGAAGATGTCAACTGCCTAGGGTTTTTTCAAAGAGTGGAGGAGGTAGGTTTCCATGAGCAACTTACAGATTTGTTTGCCACCAATTTGAAGGGAGAAAAGGCCACCATTGTAGGGATTGATTTTACATTTTCATTAGATGCTATCTCTCTTTCTACAGGAATATCAAACCATGGTGAGTATTGGTTCAAAGGCATGAACCTAGCCTTTGAAGTACAAACCCTACATAAAATCACAATACAAAGAGGCTTATACACATATTTTCCCATTTAGATACTTGTTGTAGAGGTATGCACAATTGATGAAGGTTGTAATGAAATTTTTCACATGTGAGGTAAGGTTTTCCAGATTGTACGAATATCACATTAGACTACTCATGCACTTCACAGCAGTGAAGTCTCTCAATTTATGCAATTTATTATATAGAAGTGTGATCAAGATGTCTGAAAAGGTGCAAATAAAAAAAACAAAACATTAACCTAGCCTCTTTCACCACATCTTGGTGAAGGTCATAGTTATCCATCAGTTGGTAGAGAATAATATGACATGGGATACCTTCATTGAGGCAGCCTTGCAAATTCACATAACTGCTACACCAACTCAGCAACAAAACATATCACCTACCGTGTCAACACAACCTATGGAGGTGGGATCATCAATCAATACTGTTGAATTTTAAAAGAGGCCTAGGCCTGAGGTTACTCACACCTATCATAGAGGTAGGATGCTTGTGTTTTCTCCTCAAATTGAGGAAGGGTCCAAGCCTACTTCAACAGAACAGGGATCACCATCAGCACAACATCAAACATCTATGCATGATGAGGAGGAACATGATTTTGACCTAGTTGAATTAGAGGCCCATGAGGAGCATGAAAACCTACAAAGGATCATCAAGGACAAATATTCTCAAATCAAATAACTTCAAGAGAATTTGGCAAGGTCCAAATTCATCATTTCGTTCCTTGAGCACGAGAACAGTCAACTCAAAACAAAGCAGCTAATTATGGAGATAGAGAAACTTAATGCTAAGAGGAAAGATTTGAAAGGAAAATAAGTGGCTGAGCATGATTAATATGATGAGCATGAAAAACAGGTGAAGTGGAAGAGGCCAACAACCATGGGTATCAAAAAGGCATTGCAGAATGAAAGAGAACAAGACCCTACAAATGAAGAACTCAGTTTTAAAGAGAGTATTGCAAATGAGATCAATGAGGACAAGGATTTTTGGCTTGAGAAGGTCAAAATAAACTTGGATAAGCTCCTTGACAAGGCCAACAGGGAAAATCAGATGTTGAGGCACATGTATGACCATTACCACATAAGAAACAAAATTTGCAATGTCAAGGTCAAGCAATTGCAAGATAAGCTCAAGGAAACCCTAATCAGCCAAAATGAGAAGGGTAAGGTAGATATTATTTCTTATGCCTATATGATAGCATAAAATACCTCATTTTCCACTTCAGGATCAATTTTGGGAATATTTGGAGCAGTTTTTGTTTTTTGGTGAAATTTGGTGTAAATTTGCAAAATTTAGAAATTTCAATAGGTCTAGAAGCGCAACGCCTTGGCGCTGCACTTTTTACTTAGGGCTAAAAATGAAAAATGGTTGGAATTTCTAGATAGTTGATGGACTCCTCTCAAAACCCATTTTCTTAGATTCTTTATTTGGGGATCAGATTTTGAGAAAAATGAGAAATAGGGGTTAAAAATCAACATTCTGCCCCTCTTTTTGACTAGCGTTGTGCTTCTGGAGACACCATGGGAGAATTTGTTTTTTAAAGCCTTCCCATGGGTAATTTTCAAACATTAAAGATGTTCTGGAAACTAGATAGACAAGGCTAGTTTAGCGTTCTTTCATTTTTCAATTTTGACTTCAGGAAGGTGCCTAAAAATGGCCTCCAAGATGGAGTTGCGCTTCTGCAATTTTCTGAGATTTTAATTAAAATTTTCACTATGTAATTTTCTCCAATTTCTAGTTTGAATTTTATAAAAGTAAAAAGGTGAATGTGGATGAATGTAAAATTCAAAATTCAAATTCAAATGGTAAAAATGGATTTGAATAGGTGTCTTATCCCCCATTTATTTCTTTGAGGATATGTCTCTTAATGGTTAGATAAAAGAGGAATTTGTTGTGTAACCTCCCTAGTGTGTAGTAGACTTCAGATATATGCATGCATTTGAATTTATTTCTGGAAAATTCGACCTCCAAGGGAGGATTTAGACCTCATTTAATCATTTTCAAAGGTTGGATGCTGTGGAATTTAGTTGGGAACACTAGTGTACTTTGTGATTTTGGCAGGAACTAATAGACATAATTTGCAGCTATTGTGGTGGGATTCATGTGGTATGTGATTTAATAGTGTTTCTTCTTCTGTGTTCATATGTTTGAATGTATTGTACCTTACATTTCCATTTTCATGTCTTATCTGATTTATTTCTAAGTTTGATTAGCATAATTTATTGATTCAATGCTATGTTTTGGAGAAGCTTTCACATTTATGTTCATTTTCTTCTGATATAAATGAATTCATGACATTCATGCTTGTTTTGAAACCGTATAAATCTACCGTATTCACCAAGATACCTCTAAATTTCTAAAATGTGTGCCTTCCTTGCCCCATTACATCTCTACAAATCTAATTTTCAGAACCCTAACCTAGTTTTTACTAGACCCAATTCACCATCCAACACAAACCTTCACAATCTAATCAAACCCTAATCTGCATACCTAGCCTAATATATTTCATGATCTAGTCAAATTGGCTATGACCTCATTGAAAGAGCCCTCTCAGCCTAGTAGAGCTAGCTACTAGGTCAAAGTGGTTTGTGGTTACCTTTTCTGGTCTCCTTCTCAGCCTTCGGAGAATCAGTGGAGTGCTAACACCTCAACCAAGCTAAGAAATATAATAAATTATCGCCAAAGTACTATGGTCCTTACAAGGTGTTGCAAAATATTGGTACTATGGCATACAAATTGGAGCTTCCTGCTTCTTCTCGAGTGCACCCAGTTTTCCATGTTTCATGCTTAAAGAAGGTTATAGGTGAAAAACTTCCAGTTTAAACAATATTGCCATAACTTGATGAGGAAGGAAAAATCATATTGGAACCTGAAGCAGTCACAAAAACAAGAACTCGATAGCTACAAAATCGATCAATTTCAAAGTATCTCATCAAGTGGAAAAACTTACCCACTGAAGATTCCACATGGGAGGATGAGAATTTTATACAGAAGCATCCAGAGCTACTTCAGCATTGAGGACAATAAATTTTTGAAGGAGAGGGAAATTTTAGGTCCCTATATTACTAGTGTAGTCCCTTATTGTTTTTAGTGTAGCCCCCTTATTGTTACTGTTGTACCCTTGTAGTCCCCATATTGTTATTATTGTGCTCCATATTGTTATTGTTGTGCCCTTACATTATTATTGTTAGGTCGGCTAGGATTATATTGTGACCCCATGGACTCCTATATATAGAAAGGAGGTTTTTTCATTTGTATCATCCAAGAATTGTTCATTTATGTAATGTAAATGAGGTTCCCCCCTCGAAGAGGCTGATTTCTAAGGCGCTGATCTATCTTTTCACTATTTTGTGAGCTGGTTTGATAACATTGGCCTCTTATTTATGACACCCTCATAAGATATGAGGTTATTCCTTCCTCCTTTGATACCTTCATATTGTATAGATTGGTTCTCAAAGATATAACTTCTCCTGCACTGCTTACGGAAAATAGTTCTACCAACTTTTCATATATTTCCTTTGATGTTTCCATCTTTGACACATAGGGAATGAGTGAATCCTTGATTGATTCTATAAGGATTCTTTGATCCCTTATTTCCACTTTAATATATTTTGATAGTGCTTGAGCTTGCTCTTGAGATGGTTTGGAGACTTTACCCTTAAAGTATTCAATAACATCATTCTCTATGAGGATCAAGTCGGTCCTCTTTTTCCATGCAAGGAAGTTTGATGACCCAACCAATTTGTTGCTTTCCTTGAAAAATGAAGTCATTTTGACAGTATAATTAAAAATATATATAAAGATACTTACTTTTCAAGTGAAGATATTCCTAGATGACGAAATATTCAACTTCATGCCTTCTTGAAGATGACTTCCTTGATGATGTCTTCTTGATGATTAAAATACTTCTATTTTATATTATATGCTTTGATATATTATCCTTTCTTTAAAGAGAGGGAGATCACCTTGATGATGATAATGATTACAGTGCTTCTTCCTGCTTTCTTTGGATGTAGATACTTCAAGATGTTTCAAATGTGTGGTCCTTATTTATTTGAATGGAGGTAGGGTCTTGTTGTACTACTCAACAACCCCCCCCATTTATTTTTATAAATAGTTAATATCTTAATAATAAATGGGGACCCTTCAAAAAAAAATTCCAAATACTTAGCAAATAAGAGTTTTCCATTTATACTAAAACCTTGAATAATATTAAGATATCGATCCAAGTCACTTAGGACCAAGCATTCTCGCTTTATCGCTAATCGCAAAATCCATAAGTAACAAAGATCAGTCGTAAGTCGAAATCCACGAAATGTGAAAAAAGAAACGCTTTTTAGAAGACCAAACGTAGTGTTAAACCTTTCATTTAAACTTAAAAGGCTCTAAAATTATTCTTTATAAAATCAAACATTTGTCTTGATGGAATAATCTTCCGCGTAATGAAAAGCGCATGAAAAAGCAATAAGTATTCCTCTCATCGCACATCACAAAGCATAAACAATTTTGAATTGGTTATTCCTGACTATGAGATATTGCGATATCCCGACTCTACGATATTGCGATATCCCTACTTTGAGATATTTCGATATTGCATCTTTCCGATATTGCAATTTATCACAATCGCAAGATCGGTATCACACTTAACATTCACCAATTTGAAATATCATTTAGGAACTTGTGATGCGATGTTTTGATTAGACGTAAAGGGAATCACATGTAGGCCTTAATACATAATGAATAAGGATCAGTCGCATCTACTCTTTTAAAGGCTCAAGGAGATTCATATCTGTTTTACCCATGTTTTCAATAAAAGCTTCGTCCTTATGTTCTTTTAGAATTTACTATGTTATTGTATTTCCGCTTTCACTCTCGCTCTGTGTTTCATTATCTTTTCTCCATTTCCTAAATTTCAGGAAATTTCAGAAGGAAATAGTTCTCGGAATGACTAATAAAGGGAAGAAGATTGTGGAGGCTACCATGTTTGAATATTCTAACATGCATCCACTCTTCACTGATACAACATGCAATAAGGATGGTGGGACTACTTCATGGGAGGAAATTTATAATTTACTTGAGGATGAAAGCCCAAGGGAACTACAAAAAAAAGCAACAACTAATGCTAAAGATTCATCCGAGGCTTCTTATTTTGAAACAACATGTTCTTTCCTTCACAGGATAGCTGCAAGGCCAAAAATATTTCCATACACAGATATGGTAAGGTGGATTATTGGCAATGTGGACATTTCAGATAGAGCATTCAGAAAATCCAGGCATCAAGTCATGGGGTCATTAACTCTAGAAAATTTACACAGAATGTACCACCTTCCAGAACCACATAAGATCTATGATAAAACCTTCATTGAGCATTTCGCGAAAGAAATGAAGACCCGATGGATGCCATGCAGACTTGGAGGTTTGGCTCCAACAAGTTCAAGCAGGAGAAATCTAGTATGTACCCAATTACAACTCTATCAACCCCACATAGTTTTACAGCTACAATGATGTGTAGGCTATCTGGAAAGACTTACAATACCAAATTTTCCTTTGAATGGATTCCATTAATTGATGTGGATGTTAATGCTATAGTTATGAACTGGAGCAATATTTTGTCAGACAATTTGACTATGGCCATTAGACAATACAGGCATAACAGATTTGTCTCCACTCGAGGTATCCCTCCCTTTTACATGAGTGCATATGTAATGGATGCCATATGTTTTTGTTCAAAATTTCCAAAGCTGGAAATGGACTCTAAAAGACCCTACTCCCATCCATGTTTATCATAAAATTTTATGGGAATCAAAGTTTCGCCCCCATTTTTACAAAATTTGTCAGAGCATTATGTTGCCAATTTACCAAACCATTTTTTATGTGAAAGCCCCCAAACTATCAGAGGAAGAAAAAATAGACATATTTCTAGTGGAAAGATGGTTTAGTGATGAATCATTTACTTATATCAGAGTTTTTTGGAGTTTTGTAGATCCACGTGTTCTTCCATATTATGTTCCTGATAAGATATTAGTAAGATACATTTCCTATAAAATAGTGGGGGATGGTGTTAGGGTCCCATGATTTGGCAGATTGGCAAGCAAAGTGACAGGTTAACATCAAACCAACTTTGGAGCCCAAGGACCTAGCCTTCCTGGACTCAGAGAGGGCTCTCTCTATTTGTGCAAGGGATGTATAGTTGTTTGCTTCTTATGTTTTTTATTTTAGGCTAGCTGTTAAGTGTGTTTTTAGTTTGTTTTAAGGTTTTTTGAGGGAGGAACTGATCAAAGTTTTAAATAGATAAAAATATTGTTAGATTAACTGGGCTATGGGGTCGAAAAGGTCGAGAAAGCCTCAGATGACGGACAAGGTATATTGAAGGACCGATTTGATCAAGGTAAAATGGATCTTTTAGGTGGAATGAAATGGGATGGACACTACGTTTTGTAAAGGACAAAGACTTTTAAACATAAATAGTTCTATAGTAGACATCTATGTGGTAGGGCTAACCATTAATCACGATAAATGTAACTTCGATCTGATAGATGCATAAAATAAACATTCAAGCGATACATAGAGATATATGACTTTCTAACTTCAGGAAAATCGCTATCAGACTTTGGGGAAAAACAATTAAGACAAAAAAATAACTCAAGCTACTAAGAGGGAACTCCTAGACATAGTATTTTGAGCTATTCGGAACTTTGAACTAAGATTGCAGAGTATAGGCAAAGGGCAAGATTGATACAAGACCTCTTTGGTTCAATTAGGGCAATCTAACATTCAGAGAAATGTTTTAGTAATGGGGTTTTGGTTAACTAAGGAGTAAATAGGGCGTACCATGAATCATACTAATTAGCACACATAATAACCATTAATGAAATTGAAAACAAGTTCTTAGGGTATCAAAGAGCATTTAAGAATTCATTTGACATAACTAAGAAAGAAGACAAACATAGAAGTTGTAATGAATCAGGAAATATGAGGTGCCTCCATGGGCATGTCTCAAATCTATTCTTTACTGTCCTACAGAAAACAAAAGAACATGAAATATGTATGATAAATAAGGAAAAATAACAGAGAGGAACACTATACCATTTTACCAAGTCAAGGAATCCAACAGCAGTCCTCTCTCATCATCCAAAACATTCAAGAAACTATCCAATGCATGAGACAAAGTATTTCTTCCAAGCTTGTATAACCATATATTTCTCTACATCATCAATTTCAGCCTTGTTTACAATGAAATATCTTGGAATATATAGGCCAAAGTGAAGGAGAACCTCCTAGTGCAACTAGCAAGCTCATTGGCCCATCAAAAATATCTGATTTTGTCCTTGAGGCTTTGCAAAGCCCAAGGCACAAAATATCTATAGAAATATCCTAAAAATGATAAAAAGGGAAATTAAATTGACTTTTCTCAACTGAAAATGGCCAAAAAATTCTAAACGCACATTTGGAAAAGCCACTTCAGAAAACTGCATTTTTCACAAAAATGCTTCAGAAATCTAGCTGCAGAAAATTCCCTGTCTTGTGGGCAACTTTTGGAGGACTTATCAATGTCAAAACGAGGCCTGTGATGGATTTTTGGAAAGCCTTGGATGTATAGTTTCTAAAAATACCTTTTTTTCCCCAAACTGATCACTATAAGCCTATGAAAAACTGACCTGTGTGGAAAAACCCAGAAATTAGCCCTTGCTGATATGCGAGGCAGAGTGTTGAAAAAGTGACTGTTTTTCGCCTCTTTGGGGGACCAAAACATCTTCAATTGATCTGAAATTTCTTGAGTAGATGCCCATGAATTTAATTCATCCAATGATACCACTTTCAACCTCTGAGGATGCTCTAAACAAAAATGGCGATGCCCATGATTTTCTGCAAATAAGCCCAAAAATGTCAAAAAACAAAAACTTGTCGAATTATGCCCAATTTTGGCGAGCATAACCCTCATGGATTTTCAGAAGCATGCTGAGAAGAAGAGGCCAAAATTTCAAGCCTTGATATGCCTTTCTTCACCTTTTGTACCGGGCGCCTCTTTCGGGCCACCTTGAGCTTTTCCTGTGTAACCTTCAATTTCCTTCGGGCAAATTGATTTAGCTTCTTATAGTGCCCGGTCATTTTCCTTTGAAGGCTTAAGTCTCTGTTAGCTCTTTCTAATTTATCCTCCAAGTGTTTATTCACCCTTTCAAGCCATGCTTCTCTATTGTTTTATATTTCTTGGGTGAATAAAGAAGTAAGAGGAAAAGATCGGAAAAGGGTTGTCTCTTCCTCTTTCTGTTTCTCTAAAGCTCTTTTGAGTCCCATAGTCCTAGGTCTCTTCCTCCTTGGCTGTTATTCTTCTTCAGTGTCATTGAATTCGCCCATAAGTTCTTCCAACTTGATTTGTGCTTTGGAGGCTTCCCTTTGGTACTTGATAGCCCGTGCCTCATAAACTGCCATGTGGACATTCATTTGCTTGTTTTGTGTCTGCAGAAAATGTATGAGGTCCTTAGACCTCTCTAGATCAACTCTTAGGTCATGAATTTGTTCTTCTCTATTTCGCAAGAGGGACTCAAGGATTCTAGCCTCATTTTCACTGTCATCACTGTTTATCTGAATTATATCAAAATCCCTTTCTTTCTCATGGCTACTTTCCTCCTTCTCTTTTCCCTTGCCTTGGGTGGCCTTCTTGGTTCTCCTCTTCTTTGGTAATTCAACAATGGATTGCTTAGGCAACTTGCCTTTGCTTCGGAGTGCTCTATTAACATTGGGAGTTACAACTTGAGCCACTTTCTTTCTTGATGTTCGAGGCTTTGTTACCTTTGGAGAAGAAAGCATGGCCCCTTTCCTAGGAGAGGCAACTAGCACATGCTCTTTTTCATCTTTAACTTTACTGCTCCCCTCATCATATTTGTCACTGTTTTCTTCCTTTTGAAGGCTTCCTTCTTTAGAATGCTCACTGCTTGGGGTTTGCTTGTCATCATCATTGCTAGCTGGAGGGATTTCTTGTTTTTCATCAAAAGTGTCCCTTTTAGGACTGTATTGACCCTCCTCATAAGTGCCTTCGCTTTCACCTTGTATTTTTCCTTGAGGGTTGTCTTGTTCACTTCTGTCCCTGCTTTCTTCAGGACTGTTAGGCTCTGTATCCTCACTGTTTTGTGCCTCATCATCATCATGCTCACTGTTGTGTGGGCTGCCAATAGTTTCCTCTTTGTGACTGCTGTGTTCTTCATCAACTTGTTCCAGCTCTTCATCATTTTCCTCTTTATGCTCACTATCATGTTTGGATTCTTCATTTTTTCCTTCCTCATCACTTTTTTACCTCCTTTCACTTTGCTCTTCTTCACTATTTTTCTCTTTCTCACTTTGCTCTTCTTCACTTTCAATAATAGGAGATTTTTGTTTCTTAGGAGTGGATTTACTAAAAGAAGGAGAAACATGATGAGTGGATGGTGAGGGAGGCACATGGGATGAAGAAGCAATGGCGAAATCGGGATGTGAAATGAAAGAGTCCCAAGAAACTCCATTTTTCTCAAGTTGATGGAGGATGACGATCTTGATAAGGGAATGATGAAGAAGACAAGCTTGCTGCTGAGAGGAAAGCTTCTTTTGAATAGTAGAAGCCATCTTGTCAATGCTTCTATAGAGGAAAAAGGGTAGGTTTAGCAATTCAGTTCTTGTGAAATGCATGAGTATCCTGATATGATAAGCATAAACCCGGGAAAACCTCCCTTCGCATGTGAAATACTTCATGATGATTTTCATGAGAGGAGCATAGCTAGTCAACAAATAGGAAAAAGGAAAAATAGATGGTCATGCATCCCGATGTTCTGGTTTCAAGAAGGGTTTGTATTGATCTGAATCTACGTAGGTTTGCTTAAACCATTTTTCTCCGATATATGGAATTTTGGTAGCTTTGGAGATAGTTCTAGGAGACAGCTTGAAGTCTAAACCTGCTAGATGAACATGCTTCCCTTGCAACCTTAAAGCAAACAAATGTGTCAAGGGAAGATAACTTTTCACTTCTTGAACCCTTTGGAAAAATTCCAAGCATCCTACTTCATGAAAGTTAAAGAGCACTGACGGGGATGCATTCACTTCTTGAGTTGAAAAAGGCTCATAACTTTTGTGAGGACCACTCCTGCTATCTTTCTTGGGAGGCATTTTCCTTCTAAGATCCTTTGTTAACTTACCAAGGCAAACTTCTTTAAGTGATCACTGAACTAAGTCTTTAATCAGCACACCCTTTTACTCTTTGAAAAACTAAGTCTGTCCTTAGTTAGCCCACAAGTTTGTTTAGACAAAATCAACTCTCTTTGATTTTGACAATATGAACTCCTTTCCCTCAGATCACTATTTTTTGTAGTTCATTTGAAACAAGAAAGAGGTTCCCTTGAAAAACAATGTCTCTTTCGGTAACACTTTTTTAATGGACTGATCTAAAACAGAGACTGTACCCTTAGGTAAACCTTGTGTTCTACTTTTGAATAAAACTGCCCTTCTGTGATGATTATTGTTTCTCCAAAACAAAAAATAGCCCCCTTTTCACTGAAAAATAAACCTTCAAACAAACTCTGTTTCCCTTTAAATGATCACTGTTTTTCTTTAGTTTATCAAACAAGTATAAGTTGAATGAAGGACATTTCACCCATTCCACATTTGTGTTTGAGTAGAGAGGTCTTTGACAGGTCTGTTGGTGGTTTTTTTGAAAAGAAGTCCTCTTTTGTTTTTAGCACAAGGCTCTTCGCCTCAAAACACTGCCTTTTTTGGAATCTCTGCTGTGTGAACCTTTAGCTATTCCTAGCACAAAAATTTCTTTCAAATTGGCATATTTAACCCTTTCCTTTAACCTCTGTTTATCTTTGAAATTACAGTGAGAAAAACTTCTCTAAACTAACACAAAAGCTTCACTATTTCACAGCATAAGAAAACCTCCCTTTCTTTGATAATTATGACTTAAACCCTCCTCGAACTCAAACCTCAACTAGGAAGTGAGAAATACCTTTAAACATGAGTTTTTAGGCCCTTTGAGTGTCGGTGTAGTGTGCAAAGAAACACGTCCAAAATAGGTGGACGAGCGGGCGTTTAGAGGAGAATGCGCCACACAGAAAAGGTGTCGGGTCGGCCTCAGGTGCCCAGTGACCGCCGGCACAGGCGTGCCGCACGAGGCTACAGGCGCGCCGCGCCTCCATGTATTTTCTATGGTCGGGCACTCACAGGCGCGCCGTGCAGACCTTTTAAGCCTAAAATCTTCAAATCGCCCGGAAAATGCTTCTTTCTTCAGTGAGGAGGCTAATGAATGTTTGTTTCGAGTTTTTAAACTTTGATGAGGGCCTTTTTAAAGGCCTTTTCCTCCTTTTAAAATTTCGAAAACCCTTTTTTCCCTTTGTAAACTGTGCTTCTTTCATAATATTCTTGTGGAGGCCCCTTTTAACTTAAAGATAATCCTGCAAGTTGTTCAAAAAAATACTTTGCATTTGCTGTATTGAGGCCTTTCTCATGAGGTTGTTTCTAGCCAGAAATTTACCCTTAGATTTAATTTGAAGGGGATCTTTAATAAACAGAACAATAGAAGCCTTTTGACCATTATGTCACCTTTGGCCTTTGATGTAGTTGATGTTTCTATCTCATAACCTTTGTAATGAAAAGGCCCTCTTTTAATGCAAACATAATCTGCTTTAACAGCATGCCCTCTGTCTTTGACTGATTTGAATGGGTAACTCTCAAGTTTTGCTTTTCATTCATAACCTGGAGGGAGCATAGCTTTGATAACATAATGAATTTATTCAAAAGCTATCATGCGATTTTCTCATCAGTCATATAGGTGGTCTGTCCATTTTGCAGATAAGATTAGAACCTGAGCTTCAGATCTGTCAATTTAACCATCTATAAGAGGCTTGTTTAGTCAAAATTGTAACCTTTGATTTATCCTTTGGGGAAGGTTTTCATAAATGCAGGATCAGAGCCTGTTAACACCATCATGCTATCTCTCTCAGATAAGCTTTAGCTTTTGATATGGAATAGGCTTTTGACTTATGAACTCTTATTTACACACCACTGATTTTCACCTTTGTATTTTTTATAAGAAAATTGCTCACACATCATTTGAAAACACTACTGATGCATCTTTTTCCCATCTCTTGGAAGGAGGTGACTCGCAATTTCTGAAATCACTTTGAAAAATTGACCCTCTGCTTTTTAAATGAAGGAGGTTCTCACTATGCCTTTAACCATCTACTTTTAATGAAAAAGGTTACATTGTGCTTCTAACCATCTATTTTTCAATGAAGGAGGTCATTTCTGTGTTTTCAACCATCTACTCTTGATTTTATTGGAAGAGGCTTTACCATGATGTCTTCTAACCATCTACTTTTTAATGAAGGAGGTTATCGTTGTGCTTTCAACCATTTGCTCTTTTAAAGGAGGAGGTTCTCACTGTAGATATGACATTTCATATATTTCAAAAATGTATTACCTTTCTGCAAATCATATGTCTCTGCTTGGTATCATGTCAAATAGGCAATAATTTTCTCTATAAGATGTTTTATGAGATATGTATTCTTTGTAAAAGATCCTCGTGACCCTTAGACCAGAAATCACATGACTTGTGTATGTAGAATATTTGTTTTCTAGACATAGTTGAATGACTTCCCTTGACTATGTTTGCAGAGGTAGGTTGGATTTCCTTTTGGGGGAGATTCTAAAAAGACTGCTGGTCAGCACAACATCAGCCTTATGTATTCATATGACTTGGAGGCTACTCTCTATTTTTAAGCATCTTTGACTTTCAGACTACACCCATTAGCAGCCCTTCATTTTCTGTATTTCACTTGTTTTACTGAGGGCAAGCTAATTCAGCATGCAAGACCCTTTTGACTTTGTTCTTTTGCTCTTTTACACATTTATCATTGTTGCAATTACACCCCTGCAGAGATGTAACAAACATATGACTTTGAACTCTGAAGAGCTTCCTTGGGGTCTTATGGAGATTTTGCCTGACCTAAGCATGTTCTTTTAGACAGTGAACATACTTATCTTCTTCTGTTTTGGATCTTTGTTGAACTTCTTCTGACATGAGACACAGTAACCTCTTAGTGGTGTGTGACCCATGGATGAGACAAGACTTGTTTTTCATATTAGGAACTAATTCAAGGCTGACTGGTACTGAACAGAGGCTTTTGGCTCAGGATGTTTTTGCCAAGGAAAGGACTCCCTAAAACACC
Organism: Pinus albicaulis; assembly: GCA_034641835.2. Taxonomy (NCBI): domain Eukaryota; kingdom Viridiplantae; phylum Streptophyta; class Pinopsida; order Pinales; family Pinaceae; genus Pinus; species Pinus albicaulis. The sequence goes on from CM076581.1 coordinate 623,821,044, forward strand.
ACTATCTAACTTAGGGAAGATCTTGACCAATTCCTAGTGTTCTCTTTGGTATGATTATATCTTCAAATGACAGATAACCAGGGATAGGGTTGCAGACACTTTGTCAATAGTTGATTAATGAATGGCTTGAGGAATAAGGGTGAATGACAGCAGATAACTTTCAGCTATGACAGCTTATGGACAGGATTATTTTGCTGAAACGAGATAGGACTTGACAAATGGGTTTTTTCTCATCATCAGCTGACCGGAAGGGGTAGGAGGAAAAAACTTGTTTTGGGGTGTTTTCTAGATGATAGATTAGACAATTTGGGGATCAGTTTCTAGAAAACTCAGCTAAGGAAAATAGTCATCAATAACAGGTGAAAAATACTGAAGACTAACAGATGGTATTACCAAAACCCTTAAAGAGATGAAAAAATCCATCTGGCCAATCTTGCCGGTGCAATGTGGTGATTTCGCATTACATGATTTTGGGTACAAGATACAAAACATTACATCCCTGAATTTGGCTACTATGCCAGGAAGACAATATGAACCTGAAAAATTCTCCCAAGACTTCACTGATATGGTAAAAATCAGACAATTTATTCATGAGAAACATGAATTTGATGATCTCTTTGAAAAGGTTGAGACATTTTTGCAGGTATTACATTTAGCTTCAATAAAATTGAGCCCAAAACTCCTCAACCATTTCCACATATACAGAAATAAAATACATACAAAGGTCCCTTTGGACCTATTACAAATTGAATAAATAAGAGAACCCACTCCCAGCGTAAGCTTGGAGGGAAGTTCCAATCACAATTCTAGTGAAGAATATCTGGAAAAGTCAGTTCAATGTTCAAAACATTCTGAACATCAATTACAGAATAATGGAGAAATCCCCAAGGAAAAAGGAAAATATTGAGAAGAGTACAAAGGAAAATGTTGGAGAAATGGCCAAAAAGGCCTCAGCTGAGGAACACATGGAGACTGACTCCACATAGGTTCAAAAAGAAAAGATCACAGTCAAGGATCTGAATGAAGAATGGGAGAAATTTAGAAAAAAGCTCCAAATGGAGCAGACAGAGACAGGTCTTGAAGAAAATTATGGATTTCAAACCCCTAAACAGACTCAACAGGTTATAAATCTAGAAACAACAATACAAGGATTTACAATTACTCAAGATATTGAAATCATCCCGACCTATCCAACTTCAGAAATTGTTTTAAATATTGAGGAGATACCCCCATTGGATATATTCTACAACCCAACACATAAAATAGTAGTAAGGAGGAAAAGGAAGAAAAGGAAACTTGATGCATCAGAAACAACAATTCCAGAAAAAAAAATCAATGGAGGTCATATGGAAAGACACCCCCATTGATCCATCAGAAAATATTATAAGGCTATCACAATTTGCAGGTGCTTATGCAACTACAAAAATGGATAAGGAAACAAATAAGAAAGAGTTCAACTGCTGGAACAAAAACTTGAACAAGAAAAATAGAGTACCAATAAGCAAGCAGAGCTGCAAATGGCACATTTTCAAAAAGAGTTTGAGAAAATGAGATTATAGCATCAGGAAAATATTGCAGAGAAGGACTTACATATTCAACAAATAGAGAATGAAATGGATAAAATTAGAGACCACCCTCAAACAAACGAATTCATTAAAGAGACACTTGAATTAAGCACTCAGTTGTCAAAGAAACAAGAAATATTCTGCCAAAAAATCTCGTTGATAAAACCATATTGTGAAACAAGTAATGCATTAGCCAATTAAATGGTTGATCAGAGATTATAATATGAAGAGGTCGATAAAAAGATTTCAGAGTTTATTTCTTGGCAAGAATATGATGAAGGTAGAAAAGGCAATCTACCAAAGATCGAGGAATCCCACAAGGATATTTTATTCACAGATTGGGACATGCAGTTAAAGCAGGTAGAAAGAGCAGCAACCAGAGTAGCTAGTACATCAAACAATATAATTGAATTTGTTAAAAAAATCCTTCACAATGTCAATCTTATCAAATAATGTAGGCCAAGATTTCTCCCAAACATCAAACTGTTAGAGAAACAATGGAAAGAGATCGCAGAAACTCAAATTGAGGTATTTAAACAGCTATCTAAGCTTGACCGGGAAACTTACTGTCAGTTTTTGGTAAAACCATACAATCAATGGATGGCTCTGCGCTGTGTAACAAATTACACACAAAAGATGGTGCCACCACTCTATGATGTCATGTTTATGGGACAATTAAGATCTAAAATCGGCCAAACGCCCTAGGTGAAATCAATGACAGATATATGTGAACTCAAAGACTCAATGGCTAAAAAGGACCATTCAAATTAAGGAAGCACGTCATCATTTCATTTTCTATCTTTTTACTTGTTTGTATTCTGAGGAAGGTTGTTTGAAACCTCCTCAGCTTTTTATGTAATAATACTTTTTTGATACATATGTTGTATTATTTAAACCTGTCTCATGCATTTAGAGAGGGGTCCAGAATTTTATAAAAAACACTTTGCAAAATATTTCACTTCTGTACTTTTGTGACTGTTTTGATGAGATACTTGGAACAAGATCTTGATTTTCTTGGAGACTGAAGCATACTCTACTGAATTTTCATTTTTGTACTCTTACAGTCTATTTAATTGAAAAGAAGCTAATCAACATTGCTAATTTCATGAGTAGGACCTTTCATATCTGGTACTTCTATTGTTGTGATTGAGTTTTGTTTATGAATCGGAAATAATATTTCTTATATTGTATTATGTATGAAATCTAAGTTATGGTTTTTTCATTAAATTAATTTTTTATAATGTTTCAGTTGTAATTCCTTATTGAATACATGAGAAATTGATATATGCGATATAGTTTTCAAAATTATTTTGCCTAACTATTTAGTCAAAATAATTATTGTTAATAATTTCATCTTTTATAGCAATTGCATGAATTTTATTACCAGTTTCTCTAAGATATATTTGTAGATCGCATGATATACATTATTCCTGAGTATTTATTAATATAAATATTAGAATAAATAGATGCATGTGTTTGTTGTTTAAATAGATCACTTATTTTAGTTAAAATCATTTTCCATTACACCCTACACCAAAACAACATCATCATCACATCAATCCTTAATGGGAAACTGGTCTCATTATCCCCTGTTAGAGCCACTATACCAAACAGAAAAGGAGTTGCTTCCAAGGTCCAGACCGTGTGGTTATCCCCCATGTTGTTGCAACGGAATTCTGGGGCTTCAACACGTCCTTGAGGTCTTCTTTTCCTTGTGATGGTGATTATAAAGTGTGTGAGCGTCCCAATAATTCTTCAAGTGTATAATCCTCCTTTGAATGAGCTAGGGTTTTGAGGTCTTATTTGATACTGCTTAGTTACTTCCTTCAATATGATGAGTGAGTTAGTACTCCTTCATGATTTATTTTTTCTCAGCCCTTATGTATCCTTCTTCAATAAAGATTTTTAAAGATGCATTTTCTTATTTTCTTAGTCACCTTAGTTATGATACCATGTTGAAAAATCTAGGGCAGCTAGATTAGGGTGATTTCTCTTATTTTGATAACTGCTTGTGATGTTATTTTACTTAACTTGATATAATTGTGATTGGCTTCTTCTTTCACTAAATTATTATGATGTTATTATCATCAAACAACTACCAAAATATGAATATCAATTAGACAAGAGGTCATAAAATGTAGGCCGCTAGCTAGGGCCAAAACCTCTCCACTTGAGAGGAAAACCTAGCAGAATTCTTCTCTTCTTATAGAATCTTCAAATGAAGAATTCCTAGACCTAAGACCTTTGACAAAGACCCCTCCAAGACCAATTCAACCTTCCTTCTTGATGATTTTTTCTTATATAACTTCTAGCAAAAAACTTCAATCATCCAACAACTTCTCCAAGAACTTTGACCCCAACAAAAAATTTGACAACTTTGACCTAGTAGATTCATAGTTTTTACCTTGATGTAGCTTCAAACATTCGGCCTAGATGCAACTTCACATCTTTGACCTAGATGGAAACTTCATAACTGCAACCTTGTTGCAACTTGACAACTTTAACCTAGATGCAGCTTCACAACTTCGACCTAGATGCAACTTCACAACTTCAAAATTTTGTTTCACATGAAAGAGAGAGAGAGAGAAAAAGAGACCCAAAAACTTCGATTCCATGACTTCCTTATAAAAATCCACTTTCCTTTTTGGACTCCTTCTTCTTAAGTTCTAACTTCTTCTCTTAATTTTTTGCATGGATTTTATGTCTTCTTCAAATGAGGTTGAATTCCTCTTATATATAGGATTCTAGGGTTATAAATTGTCTTCTTAAGGCCGACTTGATCTTGGAGGGTCATTTGACACAATTTTGACTCAAATAAATTATTTTTACTTGTTACAATATGACCAATGGGGTATTCTTCATTTGAAAATGACTTTATTGACTTCTTGACTCTATGAAAAACCCCATAGGCACTCAATGGGTGATTGACCTCTAAATAAAATGGCCTTGAGCACGAAACCCATGCTACAAAAATAACAATAATATATTTTATTTCTTTTTACAAGATACAAGAATCAAGAGTACATTTCATATTTATGAAGACATAACCTAGTTACATATTTCAACAATCAATAGAAACATATTGGAGCTTCACTTCTCCCTTCTACACCATGTCACGAATGAAGTGGTACTTCATCTTGATGAGCTTTGACTTGTAATTTTTAGGTCCCTATATTACTAGTGTAGTCCCTTATTTTTTTTAGTGTAGCCCCCTTATTGTTATTGTTGTACCCCTGTAACCCCCATATTTTTATTATTGTGTCATTACATTATTATTGCTAGGTTGGCTAGGATTATATTGTGACCCCATAGACTCCTATCTAGAAAGGAGGTTTTTTTCATTTGTATCATCCAAGAATTTTTCATTTATGTAATGTAAAGGAGGTTTCCCCCTCAAATTGGCTGATTTCTAAGGCTTTGATCTCTCTTTTCTTCTATTTTTGGAGTTGGCTTCATAACATTTGGTTTTAGAGCTTTGGATTCTAGGGTTTCACTGCTTCAAATAGGTCATTGTGGAATTTTCGCTATAAATTTTTTTCTATGAGGGTTCAAACAATAAATAAAAAACCCATTTCGAAGATATCATGAGGAACTTCGTGTAAACATTTCAGATCTTGGTTCACAATATTTTCGGAGATATGATCTGTGGAAGTTAGGGTTTTTGCAAGCTCCCGAATTTCATCTAAAATAGGTGACCTTGGGAAAATCATAATAACTCTCTCTCTGAGCATCAGATTGGAATTATGTAGAAATTTTCCGAATTTACACAGATTGTAGTTTCCTGTGTATCAATTTTAGAGCTGAAGGAGGAAACAATGACCCGTGGCACATCGTACAAGTTCTCTCTACTGAACCAATCCATAATTAGGTCATTGTGGGAGATTGGGCATAATTTTTTCTTGAAGAATCAAAATCAGGTCAGACCCATGGCATTCGAAAGAAGATTTAGAGGACTACTACAGGACCAAATTTTAGATATTGAATATCCGAAATCACAGAGATAATTCAGTTTCAATATAGAGCTCCTCAAAAGCAAGAAAAAGGTGTATTTTTTTCAAATTGCATAAGTCTTGTTTGAAAACTCAGTTTGAAGTGATTCCAAGGGAATATTAAATTATAGATAATAGTATTGGGTTCTAAAATTCCCCCTAAAATTAATTCAACACCCATTAAACCCTCAGAATACTCTATTATGACTCATGAAGAGGAAGAAGTGTAACATGATATATCAAAATTACAAGAGCAAGTGCACCAAATTTCGCTCTCGCAAAGAGCAACAAAAAATCAAATGGAATTTTTGAAGAAAGGCATGGAAGCTAAGATGGATGGTTTGAATAAAGGCGTGGAAGCTAAGATGGATGGTTTGCATAATGGCATGGAAAACATGGAAGAAAAAATGGAAGACATGAAGAATGATATAAAAGCAGACATGGAAGGTTTCAAGGAAGTTTTGACAAAGTTGATACAAGAAATGATTCCTAATGGCGAAAAGATAGTAGAGGAAACTCATGAGGAGAACAAAATAAATGTTAATTGTGATTTCATAAACTCTAATGTTGGATTGAAGACCCACCATATTCCTGTGATTAATGAATTATTAGATGAATTACATGGAGAAATTTATTTTACCAAGTTGGATCTTCATTCAGGATATCATCAAATTAGAATGAAGACTGAAGATATTCCGAAAACAACATTTCGAACTCATGAGGGTCATTATGAATTTTTGGTCATGCCTTTTCGCCTTACCAATGCACCTTCTTCATTTCAAGGGTCGATGAATTCCATTTCAAAGCCTTCCTTAGAAAATTTGTGTTAATATTTTTTGATGATATCCTAATCTACAGTAGGTCTTGGAAGGATCATGTTCAACATGTTGACAGGGTGCTCAAACTATTAGAGGAGAAACAATTATATGCAAAAACTCCAAATGTTTCTTTGGAGTACAAGAGGTGGAACATTTGGGTCATATTGTATCTCACGAGGGTGTTAAGGTAGACCCTAACAAAATTAAAGCCATTAAGGAATGGAAATTCCCCACAACCATAAAGAAGTTGTGAGGATTTCTTGGGTTAACAGGGTATTATTCCAAGTTTGTTAAGAATTATGGGAGAATAGAAGCACCTCTAACAACATTATTGAAGAAATATGCATTTTCATGGACTCCTGAAGAAACTAAGGCCTTTGAACATCCTAAAGAGGCAATGTGCCTAGCACCGATCTTAGATACGCCAGACTTCACAAAAACCTTTATTTTAGAATGTGATGCCTCAAGAAATGGAATTGGTCTTGTGTTAATGCAAGAAAGAAGACCCATTACTTTTTAAAATCGTCCAATCAAAGGAAATTATTTACATAAAGCTATTTATGAGAATGAAATATTGGAAATACTACACGCACTAAAGAAATGGCAACCCTACCTAATGGGAAGACACTTCAAGGTAAAAACTGATCGTGATAGCCTTAAATAATTTTTGGAACAAAGACTATCTTCACAAGAGCAAAAAAAATGGGTCATAAAGATGTTGGGTTATGAATTTGAAATCATCTACAAAAAATGGAAGCCAAATGTTGTTGCAGATGCACTCTCAAGAAAGGATGAAGAGGTGGAAGCATTGCTTTGTTTCATTTCTATTATCCAACGAGATTGGATAACCGAAGCAAGGGATGAATGGAAAAAGGATGAAGAAGTGTGGACACTCATTCAAAATTTGCAGCAATATCCTAGTACATCTGATACATTTAGTTGGAAAAATGATTTCTTATGGTACAAAGATCGCTTATATCTTTGTAAGAATTCCCAACTAAAACAAAACATTCTTTTGGAATTGCACACTTCTCCCTTCAGAGGACACTCGAGATTTTTAAAAACTTACCACAGGGTGAAGAAATAATTTTTTTGGGATGGCCTTAAATCTAATATTCAAAATTTTGTGGTGGAATTTTTGGTTTTCGAGAAAAATAAAGTTGAGACAATTAAGACCCTGGGTCTTCTATAGCCTTTATCCATTCCAATTCAACGTTGGGAGGAGATTTCAATGGATTTTATCACAGGTTTACCTAAGTCCGAAGGAAAGAGTGTCATCATGGTGGTAGTTGATGGACTTACCAAGTATGCACTTTTTGTGCATTATCTCATTCATTTAAAGCAATTATAGTTGCTATTGAATTTATGGAAACAATTCAAAAGCTACATGGAAACCGAAAGATTATTGTAAGTGACAGAGATCCCATTTTTCCGAAAAATTTTTGACAGAATTATTTTCTTGTTTGGGTACTCAACTATCTCATCGCTCATATTATCATCCTCAATCCGATGGGCATACTAAGATAGTGAAAAAATGTTTGAAATGATATCTTTGTTTATTTTGTATCTGATAAACAAACACAATGGGTCAAGTGGTTACCTCTGGCTGAATGGTGGTATAACACTTCCTTCCATACTGCAGCAAAAATGACCCCATTTATGGCACTTTATGGATATCATCCACTGTCCATCACATCATCTTTAAGATAAAATTTATAAACATCATATTTAAGAGAAAATTCTAAGGTTCAAGCAATGGAAGATCACATCGAGCATCAACAACAAGTTCTCCAACTCTTAAAGGATAACCTAAATTTGGCACAAAATCGAATAAAACAACAGTTAGATCAACATCGCAGCGAAAGAAGTTTTTATGTAGGAGACTGGCTATTTTTACAGATACAACCATACAAACAAATGTCCCTCAAGCAAGCTAAGAAGGATAATAAATTATCGCCAAAGTATTATCGTCCTTACAAGGTGCTGCAAAAGATTGGTACTATGGCATGCAAAATGTATCTTCCTGCTTCTTTTCGAGTGCATCCAGTTTTCCATGCTTCATGCGTAAAGAAGGTTATAGGTGACAAACTTCCAGTTCAAACAATATTTCCAGAACTTGATGAGGAAGGAAAATACATAATGGAACTTGAAGTAGTCACAGAAACAATAACTCGACAGCTACGAAATCGATCAATTTCAGAGTATCTCATCAAGTGGAAGAACTTACCCACTGAATATTCTACATGGGAAGATGAGAATTTTATACAGAAGCATCCAGAGCTACTCAAGTGTTGAGAACAACACTTTTTTGAAGGAGAGGGGCATGTTAGGTCCATATATTACTAGTGCAGTCCCTTATTTGTTAGTGTAGCCCCCTTATTGTTATTGTTGTACCCCTGTAACCCCCATATTTTTATTATTGCGCCCTTACATTATTATTGTTAGGTCGGCTAAGATTATATTGTGACCCCATGGACTCATATATATAGAAAGGAGGTTTTTTCATTTGTATCATCTAAGAATTGTTCATTTATGTAATGTAAAGGAGGTTTCCATCTCGAAGTGGCTAATTTCTAAGGCGTTGATCTCTCTTTTCTTCTATTTTTGGAGCGGGTTTCTTAGCAGTCATGGAAAATTGGATTCGATGTCAGCTTGACACAAATTTGATTATCACAATATATCACAGTTGGTTCTAACACATGATCAAATAGTCCCATGAGTAACTTCTGAAGACACATTGCTTCACAACTTGCTAAACTATCTACAATATATTTTTCTTCAGTAGTACTAAGTGCAATAGATGGCTACTTCCTACTCATCCACAAAATCATAACAGAGCCAAAACTAAAGAAACTTCCAGATGTGCAATTTTTTTCTTTGTCATTCCCTTCCCAATCTGCATCTATATAACCCCAGCTATATATCACCATTTGAGACATATCTCAAGCCATAATAAACTATACCACACAAATATCTCAATACATGCTTTGTTGTAATCCAATGATAATTTCTTGGTTCCACCTGAAACTGCTTAAAGTATTCACTGCAAAGCAAATGTTTGGCCTAGTATTAACCAAATAAATCAACAATCCAATAATATTTCTGTACATAGATGGATCTACCAAATACGACTCAGATTCTCTCAACTTTCTCATATTTATCACCATGGGAGTTGCCATAGATTTATGGTCCATCATCCCAAACTTCTGCAAGATATTGATAACAAAATTTCCTTGACCAAGGAATATTTCACTAGGCTTCTAGCCCCAAATAGTAGTGCATTAATCTAATATCCTTCATATCAAATTCAAAATCTAGCTCCCTATTACTTTTATCAATGATATTCTCCACACCTATCGAAAATAATCATCAACAGACAATAATAGGATCACAGGTTCATCTTCTCAATATTGATGTACAAGTTTGAATTAACATCACTTTTGGAGAGGCCAAGTCTTGTCAGGTAGCTTTTCATTTGAGAGTACTAGGCTCTAGGTGCTTGCTTAAGTCCATATAAGGATTTCTTCAATCTACAAATGTGATATTATCTTCCATGAACCTCAAAACCTTGAGGTCGCTCTATGTACACTTCTTCCTTAATAACAAAATTGAGGAAATCAGTCTTTACATATATCTAATGTAAATTCCAACCCATAGAAGAAGAAATAGAAATAATTTATCTAATGGTAGTGTACCTGGAAATTGGAGAAAAAGTATCATCATAGTCTTCTCCCTCTTTCTAAGAGAACCCTCTAGCCACAAATCTTGACTTGCATTTTCCAATACTTCCCTCCACTGCATACTTGATCATGTATACCCATTTGGAGGTGACCACATATTTCACTTAAGGTCTTGGAAAAATCTCCCATACATCATTCTTCATGATTGAATTATATTCTTCTGGCATTGCATCCTTCCAAACTTGTTGGCTAGCTTCTTCTTCATAGGTGGAATGTTCAAAATCAATATGATTAGTCATTAATGTTGCATAACCATAATACCTCTTTGGTCTCTTGCTTTCCCTGAAGGATCCACATGGTGTTGCATGTCCCTTGCTTCCTGTAAGGTAGATCTAATCCAAGATAAACTCTTCCCGGTCTCAAGGATAACAATTAGATCCATTAGTTCGCTAGGCCCTTCTAGATCTTCTTTATGTTATATAGGATGTTTCAAAGAGTTGGATGGACCAAAACCATCTTCCTTGGGAGCTTCATGTTCTTCGTCCTCATCAAAATCAATTGTAACTTCTTTAGATTTCCAGTAGGAAAAATTTTCATCAGAGGTCATGTCCCCACTAACTTCAAACTATCTTTGTCCTATCACATCACTTATATAAACATTTGATGACTCATTGTATCTAGTGAATATTCCTTATTTCCTGAGGATCTAGATTCTTCCTATTATTTTCGGGTATATGAACCTTTTGACAGGGAAAAATGTCGCACCAATAGTTAGGGGGTCTCCCCAATGCGAAGTTCCAATTATGCCTTACACAGCTTGGGATAGCAGCCCCACCCGGTATGTAGACCTAGCTGCCACAATGTTGATTTCACTCTTGCTTGTCAAAATGCAGAGATGTTAGCATGAGGACAAGAATGAAATGACCCAAAAATGGGAATGAAATTAGCCCACGATTGATAACCTATAGAAAATAATACAATAATATAACAACAGAACAATAAGAAGAAACATGCCTCAAGAAGGGCTATTGAGCTAAAACCATCTCAGACATACATGAATAGGAAAGTGTGAGAAGTTAACTACAAATCATCTCACAATAAGTTACCGACATAGCGTGAAATAAGAAAGCAAATATTCTAATCATAAATGCAAGGAATAAACCATGGATTAGTTCATTAACATATCGCCCACATAAAAACACACATACAGACACAATGTAAATACCAAAAAACCAATATAACCTGGCATGAAAATGCATGGGAATCAATGTTGAAAGTAAAGAACTTCTCATTATTCATGCTACAAGTTCAAGTACATGTTCAAAAATTCCATCAAAACCTAATAATGGAATTCAAGTTTCTCACTACATCTTCAAGAAAAAACCTTAGCCTCACCATAATTCACCCTTTATCTGCCAAGAGCATATTGTTTCTAGCTCCCTAAGCACAAAATAACTCTCTAATTTCTAGCCAAGCTCAAGTGATAAAAGTCCCCTCTAAATGGGGTGTGATGGTATATTTATACATGTGGGGAGGTGGATTTTCACCTTCCCTGTGACCTTCCATATTCCTTGTAACCGTAGTCTCACTTTGTATTCACAATCACCCTTTGTAGTCGTAGTTGCAATTTCTAGTCACAATCACCCTTTGTAGTCGCAATCACAATTTCTATTGACAATGGCACTTTGTAGTCGCAGTTGAAATTTCTAGTGACAATGGCCCTTTGTAGTCATGACTGAAATTTCTAGTGACAATGTCACTTTGTAGTCGCAGTTACAATCTCTAGTGGCAGTTGCAATTTCAAAGTGAAATTTGGCCTTTTCGCATGCGATGAGAAAAATCTTAGTTTCAAGTCGCAATTGCAGAGGGAAGTGATTAAGTCGCAAATCACATCAACAGAGGCTAGTCACAAATATCATCAGTAGAGGCTAGTCACAAATTGAACTAAAAAATTTAGTCACAAATCACATCAACAGAGGCTAGATAAGCTAGTCAAAAATCACATCAGTAGAGGCTAGTTGTAAATCACATCAACAGAGGCTAGATAGGCTATTCGTAAATCACATTAGCAAAGGCTAGTCATAAATCACATTTCTAGAAGTCAGGAAGACTAGCACTACAAGTTGTGACTGCGACTTGTGAAAAATGAAGAAAATACAAGTCCTTCAATGTTTAAGGCAAAGCATGCAAGGATGCAATGTAACCCGAGTAAGGTCAAAGGAGTAATAAAGTTTAAGAATTCATAGGAGACTCTGAACTTATTATCATCTATGGGCTCAACTATGGATGATCCAGATTGATTCCTGTGATAATATCCCGACATTGAACCACAAATGACTCCTAATGATATTATAACCTTGCTGACATAATAATATATGTTCCCATTAGGAGCTTCTAGTAGTAGTAGTAGGAAGCCTCCTATTCTGACTATAGTCCCATCGAAAAACCTAGGAATACAAAAGGCGCACATAAGTATAGCTTTGACACCTTAAAAAATAATTCCTTTAACCTTCATAAACACCAATGGAGAGTCAATGTTGAAACATCCTTTGCAATATGAATGGATGCAAAATTCCATAAACCCTAATGATGAGGATAAAGAAATACACGTAAGAAAAGGAGATGTGACTCATGGACATACAAGCACATGTAGCCTTGATGATAACTCGTTTATTAAAGGGTTTTAACCATTGCAATAAATAGGGAATTCACTAAGACCTTGAAAATCATAGGGGAACCAAAAATTTAGATACACAAGGAATTTTTTGGGTTTTGTTGTAGCGACTACAACATAACCTAAAATGGACAACCAAATATTCTCAAATGACCAACTTGAGGTTTATATATAGTAAATGCTTCTTCAAGAGTACTGTCTTCCAAAACTCAATGAGGACTTCCTATTTTGAATGTAAATAGTTGTCATTGATGCTTCAATCCATAGAAACATAGGTAAGTATTGAAAATGCATCATTTCCTTAACGAATTCATCAATGGTTCTATTATTTATTTTAGCAACTCCATTTTGTTCTGGATTATAGGGGACTATTAACTCCCTCTTGATCCCAATTTCTTTAAAAAGGACACAAGCTCCTTGGAAGTATATTCACATCCATTATTAGACCTAAGTATCTTTATTTTCTTTCGCTTCAAGTTTTCCACTCCATCCTTAAATTCTTGAAACTTGTCAAAGACGTCATCCTTTGTCTTCATGAAGTAAATTCATGTCTTTCGAGAGAAGTCATCAATATATGCTACATAGTATAAAGAGCCTCTAAAATATTTCATTGGCATTGAACCACATACATCAGAATGGAATAGATACAAAATTTCCTTGGATCTACTTTCATTGCTTGGAAAGGGCTTCTTGACATTCTTCCCAAGATCACATCCTTTACAAGCTTCTTCATGTTCTACTTGCAAATCTGGAACACCTAAAACCATTTGTTTTAAAGCAGGAAAAGCTTTATAGTCACATGTGTGCATATCTTCTATGTTAAAGTTCACATGGATTTATGTCATTATGTACTAATGTTTGAGAAGGTTGTTTCAAGAGTCTATACAACCTTCCTTCACTAACTCCAATTACTCTAGAAGAATCTATACTAGATCCCTTCAGCCATATAAGAAATTTTCTATAAAAAAATTATACTCTATCTCCCTTATATTCCAAGCATGAAATGGGAACCAAATTCTTTTTCAAACCTAGTACATATAATATGTTTCTAAGATTAATGTTTTCTCCTTATTCTAGCTCAATGGACGTCTTCCCAATGACTTTGACTGCATAACTATTATTGTATCCAAGCTCTACCGTATGAGATAATATCCTTTCCATTAGAATTGTGAGATTGTCATGATCTCCTGTCATGTGCCTTGAGGCACCATTATATATTAGCCACAAGTATTCAATATCTACAACATAACTAATAAGAGCAGAAAAATAAAAGAAAACTTGGTACCTGTATCTTCATTCTTGAGACTCTTTGGAAGTTCACCAATGTCTGCAGTAGTAGCATTCTATTTTCCTTTTCTCTTTTTATCATTCAATTTTTTAGGAAAATTTCTTATATAATGACCAAATTTGTGACAATGATAGCATTAAACCTTTCACATACTATTCTTCCCTTGACGAGCTGGTCTTCTACCTTCCTTTCTTCTTTGGAATCCAAATTTCTTTCTTCCACCAACCTTATTTAAACATGTTTCATATGCTTAAGAGTCACCTTCTTTGGACCTCTGAATATTTCCCTTTGACATGAGACTAAATTCTTCTTGAGTAGAAGCATTGGATAGTTGTTCAAACTTTGCAACTTCATTTCTGATGCAAAAGAGTCCCACAAATAAAGTATATCATTAAGTGTTGTAGTCACTAGTTCTTTTTCAGAAATGAATTCACATTGTGGCCACAACATCCCCCTTAAATTTTTGAATTTATGGAACCTTTAAATTAATTTTTATGACGTCATTTTTGTCAATGTTGTTGTATTCTAGTACACTTTTAGCTCCATTACACTTATGGTCTTATAATTCATTAATATAACCTAAGCCATACCCATATCTAATTAAAATAATCTTCAATGATTTATAAATTTCTTGGATTTGGAACTTTTTCATGTCTTCATCATGTTGTGAACAGGCGGATGGAGGTCATAACCACTAATAGTTTTGAAAGTGCAAGCATTTTCTTTTTTCAAGGAGTTGAAATTGGTGGGCAGTACTTCCTGGAAAGAAAGTTGATATTTGCATCTATTGGTGGTGATGGTGGTGGGAGAAATGAAAGCATGCACTACGTCACAAAGAAATAACACAATGGAGAAGCATTATATATGGCAAGTAAACTATTAGTTTTGGTCACCGAATTGCATGGAGAGACTGGTTATTCCAATCAATAGATAATTCCCAAGACCCAATGTTAATTCTAGAGTTTGATACAATAACTAACAAAGTTGGATACAATTTTCATGGAAGTGGAGAAGTTGATTACCACTAAAAGACATACATTGGCATGGCATCAACCAAGTTTTAGGTTTTATTTTTTGAATTGCGGAAAATATGAATCGATGAACACTATTTTCAATGTTTTGATCATGTATTTTGTTCTATAATTATCTACTTTGCATTGGTTTGGTGGTTATCATGGCAGATCCATCGGGACCACTACTTATGTTATATAGTATGCCATAAACTCTGGAGAGAGTTATGTCTACAAATTCCTTGCAAAGAAGGTGCATTTATGCTATTTTTTTATTTTTTTGTAAACATTTATTTAGTAAGGTTTTTTTGGTTTATTTTTTTTTAAATATATTTATTTTTTCATAAAAACTAGTTTCTAATAATAGGGTAGGAATACACTATAACCTGGGAGGACAAAAAATCTTATAAAAAATTTATGTGTAAATTTAATTTATAAAGTTTAATATTTGATTCTTACACCATATGTTGTTTTGAATGTAACATATCTCCTAATGTATGCCAAACCTGATAATAATCTAATTTTTTAATGGACTTTACCCAAGCTACAATTGTAACTATCTAACCTGGTGGCATCCATACCAAAGCCCAAACTGTGTTGAAATCCCTTGGTTTTCTCATACGATGATCTACATCCTTCTGTATTCTCATATGAGGATCTCAAGAGCATGAATTAACTGAACAAGGTTTCCATTGATTGTAATATGCAGACGAACTCTCGACATGGAAATACAATAGATTTAGAATTTTAACATACACAAACGAACTCTGGACATGGAAATACAATAGATTTAGAATTTAAATTTATATTAAATATTTATTTGTTGAAAATTAATTATTAAATATAAATATAAATATATTTTATATTAAATCCTTCTAAATTTAGAATATAATAAACCATCTAATAAATGTTATAAAGAAAATCCATTACGTCGTGATGTCCAGATTTCATTCTATCTATGTCGCATGTGCTTAGGTTATAACCAAGTGGTGACCAACAACTTTTGTTGCATGTGTCCATGCACTTCAATAGTTGGTCACTAGCCCCTCTAGTGATTTGTTTTTTACCCCATGGAAATGGCGTGACTCTCCTCTGTCATTCAAATCTTATTCAAGAACTCATCCATGTTCATTCTTCTCAGCAAAATCTAATGGCCCTCATCCAATTTTGAACATCCTTCAGCGTTAAATTGTATAAAGGATTTTGATGAGCCGACAAACCCAAAGGTTGGAAGAGAGTCATTTAGCTACCATTAGAGGACAATATTGTGCATGGTTAAAGAAGTAAAATTTCTCAGCAACTTAAATCAGATGAAAATTGTGCATTTTAACTTATGGACATATATATTATGTATGCCATCTGTGATGTTGTTTCTGTAACATGTTTTTGCAATCTGATTCTAAACCTCCTCCTGTGCTAAATTTTTTAAAGAATTTTGACAGGGTGATGAACCCAAAGGTTTGGAAGAGAGACGTTTTTCCGCCATTAGAGGACAACATTGTACAGGTTAAAAGAAGTAAAATTTCTGATGTAGCAACCTGAAATTAGATGAAATTGTGCATTTTAACTTATAAATGAGAGGTATGTTGTGTATGAAACCCATCATATTGTTTTTGTAGCATATTGTTGCATTTAAAAGAGCATGGTTTCCACAGTTGCTATTGTTTCGTTTTTCATGTTCTTTTGTTCATTTAATTTATGTACACTTCCTGTGTTGAAGAACCAAAAGTGGCATGGCTTGTGTAGGAATATACAAACTCAATAGTTGAAAATGCTTCTTTGCTACTTTTTAGATTCTCTACACCCAAACTTTCTTTCTGCAAAAGCTTTGTATTTGTTTTTCTATAAATTATGTATATATCATAAATTGTGTAAAAAAGGGATATTGAAAAAGGAAATTTCAATGAAGTAGACACAAGAGAATGTGTTGCGAAGTAATTCATTCAGGAAAAAAATTGTTGCTACTTCATTATACTTGAATTGGAATTACTATATACATGTACCTAGCATAAAGTCACAAACAAAGGATTTACTTGGAATAAAGCCACAAACTAAGCAGACAACGCATTTGTTAATATTTGTCTTCTGGAAAATGGACGTCTTTTGTAGGTTGTTGGGAAGTTCCCATTCTCATCTTTGCAAACACTATATATTATGCAAGCATGATATATTCAATAGGGTGCACCTAAAACATAAGCAGTGATTGAAGACATGAATACAAGCTCCAAGCTTGGCCATTGAACAGACCCTGGAAATATCACAAAATATTCCATAGTTATGGTATAGGATATCTACACAAAATTTGAAGTGAAGGAGTGGTGAAAAGTAGAAAAGGTAGAAAATATAAAATCCAAGCTTCAAGTTTGGCCATTGAGTGGACCCTAGAAATATCACAAAATATTTAATATCTTTAATAGTTATGGTATAGAATATCTACCCAAAAATATGAAGTGAACAAGTGGTGAAACGGTCGAAAATATACAGTGAACAAGTGGTGAAGCGATGGAGTTGTGTGATAGCAAAAGAAAGGACATTTAAATAGAAAAATGTCAAAAGAGAAGTGATAGCATGATGGCAATAAAATTTTATAAGGTTCAAAATATAGTGTAAATGTTTCTATCACATATAATATTTGATGAAAGAAGATAATTGCTAGAAATAATTCTAACATTACTTCAATTTGGAAAGAATATATATATATATATATATATAACTTGTGTTAAAGAAATATTGGAAAAGATGCATTGAAAGTAGCGAAGCCTACCATAAGAGTGTAAATCCTCTTATCCAAACATAAAGTATGAAAATAAAAAAATAAATAATTTTAAATGCAAAATTACCTTAAACATTCTTTATATTGGAAGATATGAAAAAAGTCAAATAAAATAAAATATGGACTCAACGATGTATCGATGGCTATATACCTAGCATGCAACAAGTATAATAAAATTATGTTGCTTCACCACTAGCCGAACCCCTAACACTGAGATGTGGAATAATTCCCAAAACACCAAGATTTAAAAACAAAAAAACATAACGTACCCCGCCACACGACTCCACAACATTAAAACAGCTCAATACAAAACACAATGCACCCAAACCTCATATGATTAGTGGTTTATTTTCCCTAGAAGTAGAGATGAACCATGGCCCTATATAACTAATAAAGAATTGAATAATGTGATAGATGTGCAATAACTGGTAGTGAAACATTTTGACATGGTCATTTAATTTAAAAACCCATTGCATTACACTATGGAAAACTGTGAAAATAGAAAATTACAAAGTTATAATATCATCTAGTCACATTCTAGTGTGGTATAGTTACGATAATGGCAAGGTATATAAGCATATCACAGTTTCATATGCAAACGTGGTGATGTCCCTTTGCTTATGTCATAGTGATATCAATAAACTGTAACCAATCATTCCTCCCTTTCAGGCTTACGTGGAATACACTATAATCGATCAAATCCTCCCATTCATTGAGTAGTTACAAGCCCACGGTAACCTCCATTGAAAGTAGCTTTGAAAATAATAAACATCAATATCACCATCAATCTATTACTCTCTTCTCGGGGCATATAATCAATTGATATAAACAGTGCCAACATATCCTTAAAAAAATATGGATTCTTATTCGATTCCCAAGGATTCTCTGTGCTCTGTAAATCTATTTAAACATAGGCAACGCTCTGTATTGGGGTTCCAGATCCACACATTAGGGTGTCATGGATGAGTGATAATTTTTAATATATAACTTCTACAGTCTGTAAAAAGGGGAATTTGGGAGGGAGTTTTAGTGAATTTCACTTTTATATTGGCCAAAATCTCTCTGTCAAAGATTTTGAGTGTCACAGATGAGTGCTAATTTTTTATATATAACTTCTACAGTCTGTAAAAAGGGGAATTTGGGAGTGAGTTTTAGTGAATTTCACTTTTATATTGGCCAAAATCTCTCTGTCAAAGATTTTGAGTGTCAAG
Organism: Pinus albicaulis; assembly: GCA_034641835.2. NCBI lineage: Eukaryota > Viridiplantae > Streptophyta > Pinopsida > Pinales > Pinaceae > Pinus > Pinus albicaulis. The sequence continues at coordinate 623,840,052 of CM076581.1, forward strand.
CCTTGTAGGGAAATTACTTTAGAAACTATTGTGGACTGATTTCATGAAGGAGTTCCACACTTCAAAAGGACGATATATGTCATTGGAGTTTATAATAATTAATTTTCATTTCTATACATTATTGTAAAGGATTTGTAGACTGTTATTACTTTTTAGTTTTTTCCTTATCATGATTTTAATTATGCTCTAATATGTTTATTAACATTTGATAGTTGCACTATTATTTATCTCATTTGTTATATACTAATGAATGTTTTGTGTAAGCTATATTTTGTAGGACTAGACAAGATTGAAATGAGAACTAACATTCAATTCATCGAGACTTGATTTTGATAACTAATAATTATTTGTTGGCCTATCACAATCTTGTCTTGCTTCCTTTTGTATTGGATTAAATGAACTAATTCTTTAGCGTGATATAAATATCAAAGTGAATTCATTTATTTCTGAAATTGTATTTAGGTATATGCATGGATTATTTTGATAACTATTTGTACGAGTCTTTTCATTGTATATTTTCCTGAATAACCTATAAGTTATTGAACTATTTTAATGACTTGTAGGTCCATCTTAATCCTAAATACAATCACAGTCTCCTCCCCTTGTCAGATACCTTTAGCTCTTGGCTAGGAGATAGGTTTCCCTTTTCCTTGTGGAGATAGGTTTTCTTTTCCTTTTTTATCTTCGGAATTAGATTGCATTTTAAAACTTGTATTTTTTAAAGTCTCCTTTCGCAGGATAAATTTTCACTAAGGTCAGACTGAGCCTTGGATTCAGTCAACAAAAAAGGATCATCAGTTTTAAAATAATGACATATAAATGATTCCTTTCCCTTGAGTTTGTTAATAAACAATAGCAATATCTTACACTAATAAACTCAAGCCATTTTATATAGATAGTTGTGCATTTTAGGATAGTTTATGCCATATTAACCTTTGACTGGTCTTAGGGTAAGGGTAATTATAAACGCATTGAACAATTCAAAATCACCATACCAAATAGATAAAGGTCTAATTGGGGACCTGGCCAGGAAATCTCCTCTCGTGTTTAAGCCAAGACATTTCTAGGCTTCAATAGTTCATCAATCACTTGAAATAGATCTCTTAATTGAGAAATCCACATGAAATATGAGGCTATGGTGTCATTTCTTATCAATCTAACATCATGAAGTTCATTATTAAAAATCATTACTTTACCAATGTCGTGCATAGTATATAATTTAATTAAGGCACCATGCATCTGCTTTGAAGATTCAAGACATGAAACATAAGGAATCAGATGATCTTTGATAGATTCTACAATGATGTTCATAAATATGATGCCATCCTTCTCATATTTCCTTTTTCCTTCAGTATCTGAAGGTTCATTGACCTTGCCTTTCACAATACCAAAGATATTGTAACAACCCTGGTTAAAAATCCATGTAAAAAAATATAAGTCCAAGGTCATGGGATATGTATTCCAAGCTTAATGTTCGGCAAAACATCCTAGTGTGGGTGTTGATTTCGGTTTATTATGGCAAAGGAAATTGGAAAAAAAAAATGGAAAAGGCTTTGGAAAGGCACAAGGAATTAATTGAGATTTTATTTATGAAAATAAAGGAAAATAGGAGAAAATGGAGGTGAAAGGTCACAAGTTGCATGTGAGGAAAATGAAGGAAAATAATGGAAAATGAAGAAAATAGAGGCCTCATTGATAAAATTCTTATGAGGATCAGTTGGGAAGTTTTTTGACAGGTTTTGGTGGATCTCTCTCTCATACTCTTGAATACTTAGAATTTCCTTGGAGAACTCTTGGAGGAGTGTGGTGCACTTGTGATTTGGAGCAAGAAAGAAAGGAAAAGAAGGAAAGCGCAATAGGACATTAGGATCAATGACTACAACTGGATTGCTTTGCAGGTATCAAGTTGCATGTATGGTTTCCTTGATGATTTTGGCATGCATGACATATGCATGTGGTTTCTTGGTTATGATCTGTCATTGGCATGGAGGAATGCCTGGATTGATAGTGGATTTTCTTAGCCTTGTCATTTCCTGGATATATGTGGTGTTATGTGTTCACTTCATTGTTTGTTTTTCTGGTTGGTTATCATGTGCCTTTAGCTATGGGTTGAGTTATTAGTTCCTAGAAGCCTTGGTTGGACAAATGCTCTAGAATCCCTATAATAACTTGGGTTGATTTACTAGTCCTGGAAGGCTTGCTTGGACAAATGCTCTGGAAGCCCTTGGTGGTTTGAGTTACTAGTTCTAGAAGCCCTAGTTTGAAAAGTGCTCTGGAAGCCTGGAAACAACTATGGGTCGAGTTACTATTCCTGGAAGCCTTGGTTGGAACAAACACTCTAGATCCCTGGACAACTTGGGTAGATACCAATCTGGTGATGGTTTTGATGTCCGACCATGAGGTGGAATCACTGGTTGAGGGTTGAGGGTGTTTGGCCTCTGGAATCCTTGGTTTGGTTTTAATTGATGAGTTTTATGAGATACCACATCCATTATTGGAATATGGCATGAGAGTGACTAGATGAAGATAGATTTGGCTCAACCATGTCTATGGTCAGGTGGAATGCAGAAGTCCCATACTTGGTTGCATTTTTCTTATGGAAATAAGAGCTCTTTCCTCTTGTATTATTGGGTAAATATGCTTGTTATCATGTGGATTATATAGTTGTTATATGCTTATCATTTTTGTTTCTTATATGTTGGTTATGAATGTGTTTTATGATAGCGATGATGTATGGCTCTCATCATGTTTTGAGTTGTAAATGAATGAAACATGTATCTTTGACCAAATATATGGTAATGTACTTAATGTGATAAGGCAACAATGCTTCTTAGCGATTCTCAAATAAGTATGATACCCCTATGCTCATATATTTTGTTTAAACCTATTGTTTACATATTTTTTACATGTTTGACGAAATTTTTGTCATGGCTAGTAGGGGTCTAGTCAAGTCCTTGTTCAATTTTTTTCATTTACATCATTATTCTGCTACTATCTTTCATTTATAAAAGTTTCATGGGATTATGGGCAGTGACCTGAGCTTTAGCCCTGAAAAAGTGGCACAGAAATTGGGGTCACAGGCTCAAAACTACTAGAAAAATTCCCCAATCACATGCATACCCATGTTTTGCATGCGACTAAAGTTTTCCAGTCGCATTCTTGCACATGTCAAGGGAGTGACTGGGGGGTTGATGCATGAAAAGGTCAGATTGAATCAGGAGCTAGCCTCTTGGAAGGTAGGTATGGATCATGGGTGTCCTGTAGCATGTGCAAAAGGTCTGTGTTATGTTGTGGTGTCAGTTCCACTTCCTTAAGGTGACCTAGGAGGTTAAATCAGATCATAGTAACTCTTCATCAGATGTTTACCCTCGTTGGCCAGTTACTTGGGTAGATGTAGGAGGAGGGTGTTACAAAGTGGAATTGGAGCATGTTTCATTATCTTTGGGTGGTGTCTAGTTTTCGGTCTCTTTGTGTGATAAACGATACCAAAGAGTGGTATCAAAGCATGGCTCAACACTTCGACTGGATGGGTGGAATGTGTTTTTCATGCATTCATGTTAGTTTCATATGTCTTCTCTATGCTTGTAGTATATGTGCTTGTTATGTACATGTTAGGTCCCTATATTACTAGTGTAGTCCCTTATTGTTGTTAGTGTAGCCCCATTATTGTTATTGTTATACCCTTGCAGTCCCCATATTGTTATTATTGTGCCCCATAAAAGCCACTATTGCTATTGTTGTGCCCTTACATTATTATTGTTAGGTCAGCTAGGATTATATTATGACCCCATGGACTCCTATATATAGAAAAGAGGTTTTTTCATTTGTATCATCCAAGAATTGTTCGTTTATGTAATGTAAAGGAGGTTTCCCCTCTAAGAGGTTGATTTCTAAGGCGTCGACCTATCTTTTCATCTATTTTGTGAGTTGGTTTCATAACATTAGGTATCAAAGCTTTGGATTCTAGGGTTTCGTTGCTTCAAACAGGTCATCGTGGAATTTTAGCTATACTTTTTTATACCAAGGTGTTGAAGCCTTGAAAATCGCTGCAACAACATTGGGGGATAACCACCCAATCCGGAGCTTAAAGCAACTCCTTTTCCGTTTGGAGTAGTGGCTCCGACTGGTTAAATTAGGTCCAGTTACCTTTTCCCAAACTCCGATTACTTAAAATAAAACTTTCATTCATTAACGGAGAAGAGATATCAGATCAGCTCTCTTGCTGATTAGGCAAGAGAGTTGATCCTTAAGCTGATCTGGGGCTCATCCAAGCCACGACTAAGTTATGTCTTACAATTAGCCTAACTATTCTAACCTAACTGATTTTATATTATTAAATTACTGTTAATTGTTACTCCTAAATGACACTATGATAATGTTATCCCTATGAAACTTGTTAGTTTAATACTATCTATTAATCCTAAAATAACACATTGTTAATGCTACACTATTGTTAAAGTCTTTATGTTAAGTATCAAAGTACTCCTATTTATCTCATATGTCAAATCTAAACTAATATATCCTATATTATTATGCTAATTAACTAACTATATTATATACCTTAAACTATAATATATTCCTAAATATCATTAATATAGTTCTAATAATAACTCTAAATATTTAATCTAGTTTATTAAAAAATTATAATATATCTATAATAAACAATAAAATGAAGTTAAATAAATACTATTATTATTATTCTAAGTAAATATTTAATAAGATCTATTTAAATGCACTATCATAATTAAAATTATTATAATTACATTAAACTATTATTAAATATTAATTAATATTTAATATGCTAAAAGTTAACTCTAAAGAAATCCATGATAACCTATAAGATGAAAGTTTAACTAAATGTTACTATTATTTATTCTAAGTAAACAATTAGTAAAATCTTATTTAACTTATACTACTATATTAAAGTTAACATTATTCTAATTATTATTTATTGAAAGTGTATGTTACAAATTAATGAGTAATTAGTATGTTAAGGCTAACTCTAATTAGAAAAAGAAAAATGATTTCTAATGTTAATTGTTAAAAAATAAATGGACTAATATACACTATATTACATTAATCTTTATTATTGATTTTTTAAATGTTTTGGATAAAGATTAATATCAATCAAAAAGAGTTGACTAATATAAGAACTGAATTGTGCCACTGAGAACCAAAAATGTTTGCCTTTTATGTAGATTTCATTTACAGATACAAAATTAATCTAAAACGAAAATCCTATCTCGGACTAAGATGGGATAGCCCTCTCTTAATCCAAGAGCAAATTAAAAAATAGGGGAAAGACAAGCTTATGATTGAATTCACTATGTAATTTCTATTAATTAAAAGAAGAAATTCATATTTAATTAATGGGATGGAAGCAAAATACATTTGCGAGTTAAATATAAGAAATTATTATTTAATCGCAAATATATTTTGGTGAATTTGTTATAGATCTGATTCCGTTCTGCCTCTTGGAAATAGCTCCTGCAAAGCTTCAAATCATATTAAAATTGAACCAACAGAAATGTTAAGTATCAATAAGAAATATATTTTAGAATAGAAATCGAAATCAATTATAAAATAGGGGGAATGACTGGTTTATGATCGAATTCGCCATGTAGTTTTCATTAACTAAAAGAAGAAATTCATATTTAATTAATGAAATAAAAGCAAAATACATTTGCGAGTTAAATATTAGAAATTATAATTTAATTGCAAATATATTTCAGTGAATTCATTATAGATCCGATCTCATTCTGCCTCTTGGAGATAGCTCCTGCAAAGCTTCAAATCATATCAAAATTGAACCAACAGAAATGTTAAGTATCAATAAAAATATGTTTTAGAATAGAAATCGAAATCAATTACAAAACTTGGACACAACTAAAAATTCAGCATTCAGGTAGAAATACTCATGAATAGAAATTCAAAATAATACCAAGCTTTGCTTACAAAAAATATGCAGTCTTTGAGAATTTGAGATCTATGATTTTACTGCATGCAGAAATGCTAGACAATATTACAAAGGCCAAAAAATTTCTCTTACAATCTTTGCAATCACCTCCTCTACACTAACAGAAATGCATAAGTGCAAATTGAATGATAGCGAAGAATCCCTATGCTGGATCGTGACCTTTTCCTCCTCCTGTAGAGTCTCCTTCAAACCATTGAAAAACTGATTTAAAAAAATGTCTCCCTCGAGTTCATGTTTATTTCTGCTTCTTTAATAGGCCTTTTGAGATTGTTTGATATCCTTGATTTCATGCTCAAAATCTTGCCTTTTCCATTTCGATCTTCAATCTCCATAGCTAATTATGAGTGGTTGCGAGTCATTCATTCTCATTCACTGATTTATCTTCGGCGAACCTGATTAGCTATGCTGCACATGGAACTTTCAAATATCTGCGTTAAGAGCATAGCAAATCAATCGTTTAATAATTATTTTAATTGTGGCATGGGCCGCATAATAACGTGGCCATATGCCACCAAATTTGCATGGTAGTCAGGAATTATTCAATCTCCACTGTAACAAAAACTTTACTGGAATCATGGGTTATATCTGCTAAAATTGGAGCGTTGAAAACTGTTGCAACGTGGCTATTCTTCCACGTAACAATCTCCATCTGTGCGCTGCATGGAACGTTGACTGTCCAAGATTTGTGGACTTTAATGGTGAGATCAATGTTCAACGTTTTTATATTACAATGCCCATAATCCCGTAAAATATGGCTATCATAGTTTGGATCATATCACAACATTTTTAATGTCACTAAAAACGAATGAAAATCCCGAGAGATCTTCATAACGACGTAGCATTTTACGTTGGGTAGTTCTGCAAACATGGCACTCACATCACCCATTTGTTTGTAAGTTGAATGTGGCATATTGATACGACGACTTTCAAAATTGTTCGGAAGACTTGGCATATAACGAAAGCTCCACATGTTGACTCTGCCATGAAAATGGGGTTTGTTATATCCTAAGAAATCGACAGTAGATGATCGTTTCGGTTTTTACTAATTCCGTAGACTATTTGTGAATTCATTTACTCATATGCATCTTTCCATGATTCGATATTTTATAACAATTTTTTTTGTATTTTTAAAGTTCTATATTTTTAGTTTTAATTTTGGTTTTATTTTGTTTATTTGTTTTTTTTTTTTAGGAATTTAATATTTACAATTTTTATATTTACAATATATAAAAATAAAATAAAATGGTTTTATATTTTTTATATTTTAGTTTTTAGATTTTGATGTTTTTTAAATAAAGAAAAATATAATTAATCTAATGTTTTTACCTTTTATAGTTCTCTTTAGGTTTTGTACCTAGGATTATTTGTGCTAGGAATAATATTTTAGTTTAGCACTTAGTTTTAGTCTTTAAGATTTTTAGGCTTGACTTTTGATGTTATATTTTTTTATGAATATAAATTCCATTTATTTTAAGAAATAAATGAAATTTTAAATATTTCGTCACTAATTTTATGATTGGTTTAATAAACTCATTATACATATAATTATAATATAATGTGTAACTTTATAATGTTTTATATATTTTATATGTTTAAATTAAACATATAAAAATATAAATGATGTATGTGTCATTATATTATAATAATATATACAAATGCAATATGATATGAAGGCCAAAAATAAAATATCATCTCATCAAACCCATTTTCTGATGTAGGTATAAAAATAAGCGCATGAGAAACGAACGGATGTGACCAAAAGTAGAATGTAGAGTTATGTGCCAAACCATATAGAAAGAATGCCAACTAGTGCGATCAAATGCCAAATGCGAGGTGATGTGACAACCAAAGGTTTCCCTTTGGTTGTAATTGACCAAAATGAAAATGTTTCCATGAATGCGAAAGAAAGCAAGGGGGGTGCCAAAACATACGATCAAAACCATGAGGCAAGTGATAAAGTTTCAAGAATTTTTCAAATTGCCAATAAGGAAGGGAGTTGGAAAATGAGGGATCCCTAAAATCAAACAAATATGAAAAATAAAAAGCCTTCAAATAAGTGCATTTCACAACGACTAACCCAAATGAGGTCAAAACGAATTAATATAGATCAATAAGAACAAAACGAACCCATTTAGGTCTTTCCTCATTTTCAAATTTTAATAGTAGTACTATCAAGTGATCGTTTAAAAGGGTCCCCATTTTTCATTTAAAAGTGAAAAAATGGGGGGGTTGTTTTTTACCACAACACAAGGTTAAGAAGCTAAAAAAAACCCATTTGTGAAGAAATTCAGAGGAACTTCATGTAAAAATTTCAGTTCTTGGTTCACAATATTTTTGGAGATATGATCTATGGAATTTAGGGTTTTTGCGGGCTCTTGAACTTCATCTCAAAGAGGTGACCTTGGGAAAAGCGTCATAACTCTCTCTTTGAGCATCGAATTGGAATTCTGTAAAAAGTGGTTGAAATTACAAGGACTTTAGTTTCATGTATATCAATTTCAGAGCCGAAGGAAGAAACACTGACATGTGGAACTCCATACAAGTTCGCTCTACTGAACCAGTCCATAATTAGGTCATTATGGGAAATTGGGCATAACTTTTTCTTTAAGAATCCAAATCAAGTCAGACTTAAGGCATTGGAAAGAAGATTCAGAGTGCTACTAAAGGACTAAAGATAAAATCTCAGGGATCTGAAATTACAGAGATACATCAGTTTCAATATCGAGCTCCTCAAAAGAAAGAAAAATGTGTGTATGTTTTTTTCAAATTGCATAAGTCTTCTTTGAAAAATCAGTTTGAAGTGATTCTAAGGGAATATTGAAGCATAGATATCAATATTGGGTTCTAAAATGCCCGCTAAAAAGAATTCAACGCGTATTAAGCCCTTAGAAGGCTCTACTATGACTCATGAAGAGGAAGAAGTGAAACATGATATATCAAAATTACAAGACCAAGTGCAACAAATTTCGCTCTTGCAAAGAGTAACAAAAAATGAAATGGAAGTTTTGAAGAAAAGTGTGGAAGCTAAGATGGATGGTTTGAAGAAATTCATGGAAGCTAAGATGGATGGTTTGAATAATGGCATGGAAGCTAAGATGGATGACATGGAAGCTAAGATCGATGAAAAAATGAAAGGCAACATGGAAGACATGAAGAATGATCTAAAAGCAGACATGGAAGGTTTGAAGGAAGGTTTGACAAAGTTGATAAAAGAAATTATTCCTAATAGCAAAAAGGTAGTAGAGGAAACTCACGATGAGAACAGAATAAATTTTAATCGTGATTTCATAAATCTAATGTTGGATTGAAGAGCCACCATATTCTAAAGATCGATATGAGGAAGTTTGATGGCAAGGATCCCATAACATGGATACTACAGATCGAGAAATATTTTGATCTCCATAATGTGAAAAACACACAAAAGGTACGCATTGCAACTTTATATTTATAACAAAATTAATTTGTATGGTATCGATGGCTTTTCTCTCATAAAAAAATTGTCACTTGGTCAATTTTTACGGAGAAAATGATAGCACATTATGAGGATACAAAGATCAACACCTTCTTTAGCAAATTGATAAATCTCAAACAAAAGGGTTCAATGGTAGAGCACATTGAGGACTTCCAAAAATTGAATATAAGGGTAACTGATATTCTAGAGGAACACAGGATTGATGTCTTCATAGGGACTTTAAAGTATAACATCCAACATGAGGTTCGCCTTTGGGAACCTAATTAATTGGAGAAGGCATTCAGGTTGGCAAGAAAATTTGAAAGTAAAATTATGGCGACAAGGAAGCCTACCAGTCACATCTATAAATATGGAAGTGTTGTTACTCCTAGAATTTCACAACCTACAAGATTGACACCACAATAATTGGAAGAAAAAAATATAAAAATGGATTCGCTACAGTTGTGATAGAAAATACACTAAAGCTCATAAGTGTGTTGAGAAGAAATTATTTTACATAGATTGTGAAGAGGAGGAAGAAAATGAACAATAAACTTCAAAAGAAGAGGATATACACTAGTAACCAACCCTACAGAAAGAATAAATGAGTCCGACCATATCCTGTAATGCATTGTCAGGAATTACCAATCCTCAAACTCTCAAGATAGAAGGACATAAGGTAGCCAAGGAATTGAATTACCCCCTATACCCAACACCAAAGTGTCAAGTGATGGTTGCAAATGGAGTAACTATAAATTTCTCTAAAAAATGCCATAATATGAAGCTAACCATGGGAGAACATGTATTGAATATTCCAATGCTTTCCATTCCAATGGGAGGTGTTGATGTTGTACTAGGAGTACAATGGTTAGAACCTTTGGGGACGGTAGCTTTTAATTTTCAAGAAATTTTCTTGAAATTTTTTTTTTGGAAGCAAAGGAAGTTGAATTAAGGGGTATTGTAGGGAATTCGGGAAAGATAATAAGCTCTAATGTCATGACAAAGCTTCTGAAAAAATAATAATGAGGCGTAATTTCACAATTATGCTCACTAGAAGTTCCAACATCAAAATCATCTATCTCTCCATATCTCCAAAAAGTCTTGGACAATCATTCTGAGGTGTGTCAAACTCCCAAAGGACTCCCATCTATTTGCGATCATGATCATGATATTCATTTGATTCCTGGAATTTTTAGTCCAAACATCAAGCCATACAGATATACTTATGTCCAAAAGAGCGAAATTGAAGGTATGATTGCACAAATGTTAGAGGTTGGTATAATTCAACCTAGTCAAATTTATTTCTCTTCTCCAGTAGTATTGGTGCACAAGAAGGATGGATCATGGTGCATGTGTTCGGATTATAGGGAGCTCAATAAGCTCAGTATTAAAGACGAATTTCCCATTCCTATGATTGATGAATTATTGGATGAATTACATGGAGAAATTTATTTTACCAAGTTGGATATCTGTTCACGATATCATCAAAGTAGAATGAAGGCTGAAAATATTCCGAAAACAAAATTTCAAACTCATGAGGATCATTATGAATTTTTAGTCATGCCTTTTGGCCTAACCAATGCACCTTCTATATTTCAAGGTTTGATGAATTCCATTTTTGAACCGTTCTTTAGAAAATTTGTGTTAGTATTTTTTAATGATATACTAATCTACATCATGCCTTGGAAGAATCATGTTCAACATGTTGACAGGGTGCTCAAACTATTGGAGGAGAAACAATTATATGAAAAAACCTCCAAATTTTTCTTTGGAGTACAAGAAGTGGAATATCTGGGTCATATTGTATCTTAGGAGGGTGTTAAGGTAGAACCTAACAAAATTAAATCCATTAAGGAATGGAAAGTCCCCACAACCATAAATTAGTTGCGAGGATTTCTTGGGTTAACAGGGTATTATCACAAGTTTGTTAAGAATTATGGGAGAATAGTAGCACCTCTAACAACATTATTGTAGAAATGTGCATTTTCATGGACTCTTGAAGCAACTAAGGCCTTTGAACATCTAGTAAACAGGCAATGTGCTTAGCACCGGTCTTGACTATGTCAGACTTCCCAAAAACCTTTATTGTGGAATGTGATGCCTCAGGAAATGGAATTGGTGTTGTTTTAATGCAAGAAGGAAGAATTATTACTTTGAAAGCCATCCAATCAAAGGAAAGTATTTATAGAAAGTTTTTTATGAGAAGGAAATTTTGGAAATACTACATGCACTAAAGAAATGGTGACCTTACCTAATGGCAAGACACTTCAAGGTCAAAACTGATCATGATAGTCTTAAATATTTTTTGGAACAAAGACTATCTTCAGAAGATCAGCAAAAATGGGTCACAAATATGTTGGGTTATGACTTTGAAATCATCTACAAAAAAGGGAAGCTAAATTTTGTTGAAAATGCACTCTCTAGAAAGGATGAGGAGGTGGAAGCATTGCTTTGTTCCATTTCTATTATCCAACCAGATTGGATAAACGAAGCAAGGGAGGAATGGAATAATGAAGAAGATGTTTGGACACTCATTCAAAATTTTGCAGCAAGATCCCAATACATCTGATACATTTAGTTGGAAAAATGATTCCTTATGGTACAAAGATCACTTATATATTTCTAAGAATTCCCAACTAAAACAAAATATTCTTTTGGAATTGCACACCTCTCCCTTAGGAGGACACTCATGATTTTTAAAAACTTACCACGGGGTGAAGAAAGAATTTTTTTGGGATGGCCTTAAATCAGATTTTCAAAATTTTGTGGCGGAATGTTTGGTTTGATAGCAAAATAAAGTTGAGACAATTAAGACCTCGGGTCTGCTACAACATGTATCCATTCCAAGTCAACATTGGGAGGAAGTTTCAATGGATTTTATCAGAGGTTTACCTAAGTCTGAAGGAAAGAGTGTCATCATGGTGGTAGTTGATAAACTTACCAAGTATGCACACTTTTGTGAATTATCTCATCCATTTAAAGAAAGTACAGTTTGTTGAAGTCCAACAAGAAATTGCAGCACCTACACTAGTGTGGGACTAGGAGGTCCAAGCAACACCTACACTAATGTGGGACCAGGAGGTCTTAGCAGCACCTACACTGGTGTGGGCTAAATTTGGTGCAGTGTCTATTTTAATTTTCCCTTAATTAGAATGGACAATAAAATTTAATCTTCTCTCATAATCACTTGTAATAGTTAAGTAAGTGTGATAAACTTAGTTAGCTCATGAATTTTGAGTTGAGGGTAGTTGGTGAGGCATGCAGAGTAATTCTAGTTGTAACAAAGTTCGAAGTGCAGTTTGTGCATTAGTTTAATCCATGTGTAATCAGTTAACTCAGTTAAGTGAGTTAAAGTCAGTTGTGCTAGTTGTAATTGTTTGTTGCACTAGTGAGAGATCAACTGAATTAAATATTGTTTAATTCAAAATCAATGGTCTAACATGCAACTACTGGTTTACTATTATTAGCTGCATGCATGTTAGTTCCAGTGGAGACCCAATTGAGATATAGGTGAAAAGAATTTTAACTCTCAGTTGTATGATTATTGGGTTGCGCCCATGCAACCAAACACTCATTGGATTGCCCATAATACTTGCACGGTTTAGGAAGGCCAAAAATCCTAAATAATAGGGATTTCATTCATCAAGAATTTTGCAAGCAAGGCAGGTTGTTTAGAGGCTGAGAATTGGCTAAGTGTTGGTCAGTTCTGTCCAAGACAGCGTGAGACAATCAGCTGAATATAGGAGACTCTTGTGAGAAGAGTGTATTGTAATTTTTTCATGTATCCATGCTGAATATACAATAGAATATAGTGGGGTTTTGAGCAACAAGATTTCTACGGGAGATTATCTGTGTTGTGGTTTGATTGATTCTTATTTGCTTCATGTGATTGGCGATTGTGTTTAATTTCTGCAATTTATTTGTAGAAGCGATTCAATATCTAGCTTTAGTACATTGTTAGATCAGATTGAATCCATGATATACATATTGTTTGTATAATTTGTACATGGTATCAAAGCACAGGAAATCACAATAGTGAAGGAGGAGTTGAGTTTGTGACTGAATAGAATTCGAATTTGCAAAAGAATTTCTTGGTGCTACAGGTGATTCAAGATCTAAATGGCTTTAAATGGCTTGAGATTGGAGTATGCACTCGAGGGTAGCTCTAACTATATTTCTTGGAAAGACATAATGGAGGCAGTACTAGAGGACAATGGATTGAAGGAATTCATTGACAATGATGTTCCCAAACCCGTTGTTGCAGAGGCTGCAAATCTTGATGACTGGAAAAAGAAGGTTGCAAAGGTGAGGAGGATCTTACTGGAGGGAGTACGAGACCACATTGTCTCAAGTCTCCATGGAAAAGTGACACCATATGCAATGTGGAAAGATTTGAAAGATTTATTTCAGAGTAGCAGTGAACATAGGAAATTGGCACTGAAAGATAAACTCAGGAAGATCAAAATGGAGAAAGGCGACTCCATGAAAAAATATTTAACAAAGTTTGTCCAATGTGAGGATGAGCTTGGGAGAATTGGCACTACTATCGTTGATGATGATTTGGTGAGCCTAGTTCTTCTAGGACTTCCCAAGAGTTGGCATAGCTATCATGACTCTGTCAATGGAAGGGAAAATTTGTCATATTGGGAATGACTTTGGTCGGATTTGGTGCAAGAAGAGTTCAGAAGGAATACCAGAGATGGATCTTCATCTAAGAATGAATATGAAGAATATTGTGCTTTGGTTGCCAAGGTGAAGAAGGGGAAAGGAAAGAAATTCCATTCCAAATCTGAGTCTAGTAAAGATGGCAAGAATCTCAACATGTCCAGAGTGAAGTGTTTTCACTGTCATGAGCATGGGCATTATGCCACTAACTGTCAACAAAAGAAGAAGAAGAAGAAGGCTTAAGTATCTGCAGCTGGTGAGGCTTTGACCTCGCAATTTGAGCTTGAATTCTCGCTTATTTCATGCATGGTATCAAGTGCAATGGGATCGCTGTGGTATTTGGATAGTGGTGCATCCTTTCACATGACGAGAGACAAAGAAATTTTCAGTGGCTTGGAGGAGAAAGACCTCCAGATGCATATTGAAATGGGTGATGACAGGAAGTACAATGCTACCAATATTGGTACCATTATCTTCCAGATACATTCAAGTAAACCCTTTCAATCAAAATATGTAATGCATGTACCAGGCTTGAAGAAAAATTATTCTCAGTTGCAACGTTGGAGGATAGAGGCTACAATGTTGTTTTCAGTGAAGGAAAAGCCTTCCTACGACACAAAACAACAGGACAAGCCAAGAAGATTGTGATTTGAGTTAATAATCTCTATAAACTTGATGTAGATGGCTGCGCAACATTGATGGGTAAGGCAGACAAAGTGGTGAGTCGAGATGAGGGTGAGTTATGGCACTGGAGATTGGGCCATCTTCACCACAGAGCCTTAAAAGTCATGCAACAGATTTCTACGGGTCTTCCCAAGGGTGCACTTGTGCAGTCAGACACATGCAAGGGGTGTACTATGGGAAAATATGAAAATTCCACCTTTCATGAGAAGGAGAATCGAGCCTCGCGGATCCTTGAGAGAGTTCACTCAGACGTATGTGGACCATTCTTTGTTGCTTCGACAGAAAAGCATAAGTACTATGTGATATTTTTTTATGACTTTTCTCGAATGTGTTGGATCTACTTCATGCGGAAGAAATATCAGACGTTCTCAAAGTTTCTTGAGTTCAAAGCATTGGTGGAGAAAGACACGACGAAGCATGTGAAGGCTCTTAGGAGCGACAATGGTGGTGAGCATCTCCAATGAATTCAAGAACTTCTGCAGCAAAGAAGGAATTTGGAGAGAACTGATTGTGCCACATAACCCACAGCAGAATGGGGTTGCAGAGAGAAAGAACAGAACAATTATGGGTGCAACAAGAGCGATGTTGCATGATCAGGGCCTACCGTTGCATCTATGGGTAGAGGCATGCAACACAATGGTATTTTTGTAGAACCGTTGTCCTCATAGGATACTTGGCATGAGTACGCGAGAAGAGGCTTTTACCGGTAAGAAACCCGATGTTTCACATTTTAATATTTTTGGCTCATTTGTTTATGTGCATGTGACCAAAGATGCCAGGAAGAAGATGGAACCAACAGCTGAGATTAGTATTTTTGTGGGGTACACTGATACTCCCCACAACTATTGGGTGTATTTTCCAAACAATATAATGACTTTTGTGCGACGGGATATAAAATTTGATGAGGAGAAATCCATGTGATTGTCCCTTAAGAGGGAGCTAGATTTTCATACAGAGGAGGAACTCTTGGTTCCAAAGGATGAGCCTTAAGATGTGGAGCAGCCACATGTGGAGGATCATGGAGTGGAAAAAAACACTCATGCAGAGCCATCCACCAGAAATGGTAGAAGGCACACCACGGAAGCTGATAGATTGAGACTTGATGCATCAGAGAATGCAGGAGCCCCTAATTCACTGCGCAGATAGAGATAGTATCCAAATAGGTTTATTGGATACATGGCTCTTATGAGCAAGTGTATTGTGACAAAACCATCTTTCTTTCAGGAGGCAGTGCAGCAACCAATTTGGGTTGATGCGATGGTAGAGGAGTATGACTCCATCGTCAAGAATAATGCATGGGAGATTGTCCCAAGACCGGTCAAAAAATTAGTGGTTGGATCTAGATGGATCTACAAGGTAAAACAAGTTGTTGATGGGAGTGTGGAGAAGTACAAGGCCAAATTTGTCACTCGGGGATTCTCACAGATTGAGGGGATCGACTATGGTGAGACTTTTGAACTAGTTGCAAGGTACTCTTCCAATAGATCTATCCTTGCACTCTCAACACAGATGGGGTGGCGCATTCATCGGATGGATGTGAAAACTATGTTTCTCAATGGGGTTATTGAGGAAAAATTGTACATAGAGTAGCCAGAAGGTTTCGAGATCTTTTATAGTGAGTTGCATGTGTGTCAACTCAAGAGAGCATTGTATGGGCTGAAGCAAGCACCTCATGCTTGGTACACTCGGATTGACAGCTATTTCACCGGGTTGGGCTTCACCAAAAGTGAAGCGGATGCAAACCTGTACCAGATTATGGTTGATGGTAAGCTCTTGATTATCGTACTTTATGTTGATGATCTAATTTTGATAGGTGATGAGGAGTTGATACACTCATGCAGGGAGGATCTTGCAAGGGAGTTCGAAATGAAGGACATGGGACTCCTTCATTATTTCCTTGGTTTGGAAATATGGCAGTGGGATGGTGAAATTTTTGTTTCTCAAGGCGAGTAGTCCAAAGAGATACTGGGTAATTTTCACATGGAGAGCTGTAAACCCATGGACACTCCTCTTCCAGGAAATTGGAGGAAAAAGGATGCTACTTCTGGAGAAGTGGTGGATGCTACTATCTATAGGTAGCTAGTAGGTTCATTGATGTACTTGGTGAACACCAGACCAGACATTTTCTACGCGGTTAACCAGCTGAGTCAAGCTATGGTTAAGCCTACCAAATTCTTTTGGAAGGCAGGGAAGCATGTCTTTAGATTTCTCCGAGGCACTACAGAGTATGGATTATGGGACAGACGAATAGAGGGAGTGAAGCTTCAAGGCTTCATGAATGCAGATTGGGTAGGCATTCCATCAGACAGAAATAGCACATCAGGAGGGATCTTCAACATAGGATCGACAACAGTTTCTTAGTATAGCACGAACAGCAATCTGTGGCACTCATTTCAGCAGAGGTAGAGTACATGGCAGCAATTCAAGCTGCATGTGAGGCCATCTCGATGAGAAAGATCCTGGTTGGTTTCTTTGGTTCTCAGTTGGATTCGACAGTGATACATTGTGATAACCAGAGTTGCATTAAACTCTCAGTTAATCCTGTGTTTCATGATAGGTCCAAGCACATATACATCTGGTACCACCATCTCAGAGATTGTGTTCAGAGGCACATAATTTTACTTCAGTACATTCCCATGGAAGATCAAGATGTAGATATTTTGACGAAGGCGCTCACCAGGAGAAAATTCTAATACCATAGAGGCAGGATCGGGGTGAAGGATAATCCCTGTCTTGTTGAGAGGGAGTGTTGAAGTCCAACAAGAATTAGGAGCACCTACACTAGTGTGGGACCAGGAGGTCCAAGCAGCACCTAAACTAGTGTGGGACTAGGAGGTCTTAGCAACACCTACACTGGTGTGGGCTAAATTTGGTGCAGTGTATATTTTAATTTTTCCTTAATTAGAATGGACAATAAAATTTAATCTTATCTCATAATCACTTGTAATAGTTAACTGAGTGTGATAAACTCGGTTAGCTCATGAATTTCAAGTTGAGGGTAGTTGGTGAGGCATGCAGAGTAATTCTAGTTGTAACAGAGTTTGAAGTGCAGTTTTTGCATTAGTTTAATGCATGTGTAATCCGTTAACTAAGTTAAGTGAGTTAAAGTAAGTTGTGCTAGTTGTAATTGTTTGTTGCACTAGTGAGAGATCAAGTGAATTAAATATTATTTAATTCACAATCAATAGTCTAACATGCAACTAATGATTTACTATTATTAGCTAAATGCATGTCAGTTCCCGTGGAGACCCAGTTGATATATAGGTGAAAGGGGTGTTAACTATCAGTTGTAGGATTATTGGGTTGCACCCATGCAATGAAACACTCATTGGATTTCCCATGATCCTAGCGTGGTTTAGGAAGGAAAAAATTCCTAAATAATAGGGATTGCATTCATCAGGAATTGCGCAAGCAAGGCAGGTTGTTTAGAGGCTGAGAGTTGGCTAAGCATTGGTCAATTTTTTCCAGGACAACATGAGAAAATTAGCTGAGTACAACAGACTCTTGTCAGAAGAGTGTATTGTAAATGTTTCATGTATCCATGTTGAATATAAAATAGAATATAGTGGGGTTTTTAGCAGCAAACTTTCCCCGGGAAATTATCTGTGTTGTGGTTTGATTGATTCTTCTTTGCTTCATGTGATTGGCGATTGTATTTAATTTCCGTAATTGATTTGTAGATGTGATTTAGTATCTAAATTTAGTACATTGTTAGATCGGATTGAATCCATGATATACATATTGTTTGTATAATTTCTACACATTTGCTACTGCATTTATTGAAACAATTAAAAATCTACATGGAAACCCAAAGATTATTGTAAGCGAAGAAGATCCCATTTTCACTGGAAAATTTTGGACGGAATTTTTATTTTTTTTGGGTACTCAACTAGCTCATATCTCATATTATCATCCTCAATCCGATGGGAAAATTGAGATAGTAAACAACTGTTTGGAAGGATATCTTTGTTGTTTTGTATCTGATAAACAAACACAATGGGTCAAGTGGTTACCTCTGGCTGAATGGTGGTATAACACTTCCTTCCATACTGTAGCAAAAATGACCCCATTTATGGCACTTTATGGATATCATCCACCGTCCATCACATTATCTTCAAGAGAAAATTCTAACATTCAAGCAATGGAAGATCACATTGAGCATCAACAACTAGTTCTTCATCTCTTAAATGATAACCTAAATTTGGCACAAAATAGAATGAAACAACGGGCAGATCAACATCGCAGCAAGAGAAGTTTTGATGTACGAGACTGGGTATTTTTACGGCTACAAACATACAAACAAATTTCCCTCAAGCAAGCTAAGAAGGATAATAAATTATCGCCAAAGTACTATGGTCCTTACAAGGTGTTGCAAAAGATTGGTACTATGGCATACAAATTGGAGCTTTCGGCTTCTTCTTGAGTGCACCGAGTTTTCCATGTTTCATGCTTAAAGAAGATTATAGGTGACAAACTTCCAGTTCAAACAATATTTCCAGAACTTGATGAGGAAGGAAAAATCATATTTGAACCTGAATCAATCATGGAAAAAAGAACTCGACAGCTACAAAATCGATCAATTTAAGAGTATCTCATCAAGTGGAAGAACTTACCCACTGAAAATTCCACATGGGAGGATGAGAATTTTATATAGAAGCATCCAAAGCTTCTCAAGCATTGAGGAAAACACTTTTTTGAAGGAGAGGGGCATGTTAGGTCCCTATATTACTAGTGTAGTCCCTTATTGTTGTTAGTTTAGCCCCCTTATTGTTATTGTCGTACCCCTGTAGTCCCCATATTGTTATTATTGCGCCCCATAAAAGCCACTATTGTTATTGTTGTGCCCATACATTATTATTGTTAGGTCGGCTAGGATTATATTGTGACCCCATGGACTCCTATATATAGAAAAGAGGTTTTTTCATTTGTATCATCCAAGAATTTTTCATTTATGTAATGTAAAGGAGGTTTCCCCCTCGAAGAGGCTGATTTCTAAGTCGTTGATCTATATTTTCTTCTATTTTGTGAGTTGGTTTTACAACAGTACGCATGGTGGTAGTCATTGTTATATCTCTTGAAATATGGTGGCCTAAAGAAATCCCCTCAGTAAACATCATAAAAAAAATTCATGGCTTAATGAGAGATTTGCTTATTTACATCTAATAAGAAAATTTTCTAAATTCTTAAGATCTTCTTCAAAAGTGTTTCCATAGACAGTAAAATCGTCCATATATACTTCCACACAATTATGAAATAGATCAGAGAAAATTCCTAGTACTTCCCTTTGGAATGTTGTTGTTGCATTACATAATCCAAAGGGAAGTGCTTGATAAGAATAATTTACCCATGGGCAGGTAAAAGTTGTTTTTTATTGATCTTGTGGAGCTACTTGAATTTGGTTATATCCACTAAAGCCATCTAGAAATGAAAAATACTTCTTTCCTATCAATGTTTCAAGAACTTGATCTATAAAAGGGAGTGGAAAATTATATTTTAAGGTAGATTTATGCAGTTCTCTATAATCAATGCATACTCTCCATTTTCCATTATTTTTTGGAACAATTACTAATGGTGAGACCCATTGACTATCGGATATAGGATAGATGAAATTCACATTTAAAAACTTTTGTAACTCTTCCTTAACAATTTCCCTTAAGTTTGGATTCATCCTCCTTTATGGTTTTCTAATTGGTCTGACATTTTATTCAATATAGATATGATGCATAAAAGTTTCAGGGTCAATTCCTTTCATATCAGTGTATTCCCATGCATAAGCAAAGGAATGTTCTTGTAAATTTTTTACTAATTATTCTTTCTTTTGAGATTACTCTAGGTTATCATTAACATTCAAAGTTTTTCCTAGGAATATTTCTATTAAACAATTTCCAAAAAATTTCGTAGAATGTAAATACATTTGAAAACATGATAGATATTCAACATTACATTGTTCTTGAAAATCTTGACTAGATTCACAATATGAGGAAGATTCATTATTTTCCATTAAATTTAATATTTGATCTTCTTCATCTATTTGTGAAGTAGAAAAAATTGACCGTATATCAATATCATCTTCTATCCATCATTCACTTTCTACTTCCATCAATTTTTTGTTGGAGGATACAATGTGAATTTCTTTGTTGAAATTCCATCAGAGATAAACATATCACCAAATCTACAACTTATAAAAGCATCATTTGTAGCTAACCATGGTCTTCTTATGATCAATGGATGCCCTCCTAGATTATTCTTAGGTTTTAGTATCATAAAATCAACATGGTATTCCCAAGAATCTAAGGATACAAACACATCTTCCAACACACCATCAGGTTTTATAATAGATATGTCTGTTAGTTTTAACAATGTGGGTGTATATTGAGGATTAGGAAGTTTAATTGATCCATAGTCTGTTTACTCATGATGTTTATGACTGCTCCTAAATCAATCAATGTGTTTGGTATCTCAACACCATTGATGTGTGTTTTCACAATGGGACTTCCTGGATCTAGATATATCTGCAATTTTTCCAACAAGTTGAATTATTTTAACTTCTTTTCGTTTTCTTCTGGGTCTTTTAATGCTTAACTCCCTAATTATCTTTGCAAATATTGGTATTTCCTTGATAGCCTGTGGAAAATGGATTTTTATACAAACATTCTCTAGATCATCCAACATATCATAATCAGGTATCATAATATGTTTCTCTATCCCTTTATCAATTTTTAGTCTTTCCGAAAAATGTGGGTTTTGTACAGAAACTGAAGGTTTTTCTATAATGGGAGTTGATTTTATTGTAATATCATTGGTATGTACAGAGGTGGTTTTTTTTTGGAATTTTTCTTATGATGAAGAGATGTATCTTCCTCATAATTATCATCTTTTTAACTTTCCTGAATAACAACAGATGGTGGCTTCTTTTCCAATACTCTACCAAATCTAAGTTGTACATTGTTTAGGTCTAATGGAGTTATCAAAAAAGTTTGGAATTTTTTCCCTTCTATGTTGTAAAAGGGTTGTGAGATTTTATTTTTTGGGTTTGGGAGTGGTTGAGCAGGCAATTGGTTTGGTATTTGTGGAAATGGTAATGAAATTTGTGGGTTTGGGTTTTGAGTTTGAGCTTGAGGTGGTTGACTAGACTTAGGAAAATATTCTGGTGGAAAAGTAGGGTAAGGTTGAGGATATTGAGAGTACTGAGGATATCTTCCATAAACATTTTTCCATCCTTGTGCCCAAGGTTGAGGCCAAGGTTTTCAAGGCTTGGGTGCAGTCCAATTATTTTGTGATGGTTGTGCATATGTTTGGGTGTTAAATCTTTGATTTTTCGATGGTCTCTTGGTAATAAAACAAAGAGGGTCTACCTAATTTGGTACTAATTCCTCTTGGTAAACAACTTTAAGACTTGGTATTGAAGGAAATTCTTTGGTATCATAATTTTCTACACATATGACACAAGTTTCTATGCCTTTCAAATCAAGAGGACATTCTCTCTAGGCATGTTTCTTTCTACACTTTGGACAAAAGATGGATAGAGAAACATTTTCATATTTTTTCTTGTTTTTTATTTTAAGGGTGTTTATTTGTTCACTAAGACTCCCTAAAATGTCTATCTTGAAATTATCAATCAAATTTCCTATTTCATCCCTACTTACCGTTCCCGCTGCAAATTTATCAATCCTATAAATAGCAAGATATCTTGGGCTTTTTCCAGTCTTTCTCTTTCCTCTTGAAATGTGTATGCATAAGTCAGAAATATCTAGTAATGATAACTGAGAAATGTCCCCTTTACCCATCAGGTTGAGAAGATCTATCCATTCATCCATGATGGATTTTAATAGGAGATATTTCAACATTTCTTCATCTAAATTTTCCATTTTAGCTCTCTTAATATTGTAGCTAAACCTTTCAATCAAACCCTCAAGATTTTCATCTTCTCTTTGCATCATTTTGAAAACTTCATCCTTAAGGTTATGGGGCATGAAATAATCCTTGTATTTATCTAAGAATGCATTTTTCATTTATTCCCATGTTCTAATAGAGTTTGTTACTAATCCCATAAACCATTTTAGTGTTGCATCCTTAAGAGTGGCTGGAAACAATTTCATTTTTTGAGAATCGAGAAAATAGTCATAAGATCTACATAAAACTTTGAACTCAAAAATAAATGTTTTTGGATCCTCACTTCTTAATCCAAGGAAGTTAGGAAGGACGGAGAGTGAGATATTTTTCATTGTTATTGTGGTATCTTCATCGAAGATAGGAAATCCATAGGGGTCTAGTTCTCTTCTATCTCCTCCTCTTCCTCTCCCTCCAACTCTTCCACCTCCAATCCTACCTCCTCTTCCACCTCCAATCCTAAGTTGTTCACCATTGTATACTTCTCCTTCCCCTTCTCCATCCATTGTAGATTCTTCAGAACTAATATAAGGTTCAAAAATTTGATTTTTTAGTTCCTCCTCTAGTTCCTCCGGTCATTCTATCAATGGTATATTAAAATACGTTTCGTCTTCTTCTTCTTCACTAGGAACTTCTAGTTCTTGTGCTAGAAGTCGCTCTCCAGTTGAAGATAGACAAATTAATCCTTATATTGGGGATGTGGGATCTTCTTCTTCTATTATGGCCTCAGTTCATGAAGTTGGTCAATTTCTAGGTTGGATTTCATATCTAAGTACCTCGAGAAGTCTAAGTCGGCCTTCAATGGATGGTATACGAGTTTGGGTGGATGGTGTGGCGCTACAAGGTCGTGGTGGGGTGAGTAGTGATGCTAGAATTAAAATTCTACCTCTACCTACGAATCTACCTCTAGAATATATTTCCATGTGCATGTAATTTTTTTATTTTATTTTTTTTTATAAAAAAGAAAAGACTCTTATATACACTTCCATGGAAACGACGCCAATTTTTTTGGTAATTTAAACGGTTTTAAATTACTTATATAAATTTTCAACAATGCAAATTAAACTGATGAAGTGTAAATTCACTAGATTTGCTAGGAGTATTGATCATTTACACAATTCCAAATGAAATTGAGTTTTATCGAAATGCACATGGTTTTCATAAGAAAATTAATGATTCCTAGAAAACTCTAATGATGATCACACTCTCTGCTAAAATTATTTCTATTTATAAATTCCACACTTTTCTTTCAAATGGAAATCTCAAACCCTTGCATAAATGAAATCGATCTCACACTTTACATGAATGAAAATCAAATCCATATTCAATTACAAAAAAAGGAAATCACTATTAATCAAGGAATCACAATACTTAAAGAAAACGACACAGTTGCATGAATGAAATTGTACTTAATGAAAATCACTCTTCACTCTTCACACGTATAAAGAAATTTGATTCCATAAAAATCCTATTTTCCCATGTGAATTCATACTATATGAAATAAATTAATAATTTAAAGAGACTAAGCAAATGAATTAGTTGAAAGGAAATTGAAAATTATAGTTAGAAATTTAAGTGAGAGAAATCGAAAACAAAGTTAAATAATTAATTACTTAGTAATGAAAAACAACATAAAAATCCTTACTTCTTCAAGGGGGCCCTCCATGAGAAGCAGGCAACCAAAATTATGCTACTAATGAAACACTTAACCACACATTGATGTGCACTGGAAACAAAATGTCTTCTTTAAAACAGAATTTCAATAATAGAGTTTCAATCTTGGTGAATGTATTTCATTTCTACCGAGAGGAATTATTTATAGAGCTCATGGAAATTAATGTTCAGAGCTTTATGCCTAAGCCTAATCAAAATAAACTATATTTAATATAGAAAATATAACATCATGATTTTCTCGTGATTTTCTATTAGCAAAGAAAAATCACAAGGCACGAATCTCGTTCTCGCTCGCTTGGTGCCAACTTTGGTGGTTGACCTTGCCTTTGACCATGTAACTAGGATATGTTCCACCGCTTTGGATCGTGGGAGTAAGAGGAAATCGTTATGTGTATCGATTGCCACCTATCCATATATTTCGTTCTCCAGCTGGTATTATGGAATCTGTCAAACAATGGACTTGGTTGCGGAATTGTGAATCAGCTAGAGACTCATTAGAATTCATTAGCCATAGTAAACATTAAGCTAAATAATAAAGGACATTGTCACTTTACGAATTAGGAGACAATTTTATACCTGCCATGTCATAAATCCTGTAACTTGATGTCCAATGTATTTCTATGGAGGTTAAAAAGAAAGAAATGAAGTAAAGGATGGTGTCAAAAAGAAGCAATTATGGGGTTCGACATAGTTCTAACTAAGACATGAGATAGTGATAGGTCCAGTGAATTAAATCTGATTTAATTCACAAGTAGTGATCAATCAGTTAACTAATAATTCACTATAAATATTTTTTGCATGTCAGTTCTAAGGAAGGCCCAGTTGAGATTGGGGTTAAAGGGAAGATAACTATCAATTGTATAATTAGAAAATTGTACAGGTCATGCATGAGGTCATCAGAAATCCTTGGATGTATTCCGCAATAATTAATTGGGAATTTCCTAATTAATAGGGGCTTAATTAGCCCAGGAATTCATAATAAAAGCTGGTCAGGGAGAGGCAAGCAAGTGGTTAAATATTGGACCAAACTTGCTTAGATCATAGCAGGATCAAAGTGAGACAGTCAACAGAGTGCAGAGGTTTCTCAAGAAGAGAAATAACATTGTATTGTTTCATGTTCTTGAATTTATGAAATCTAAAAATACTGGGGTTTTTAGATGATGCTTTCCCCAGATATATCTTGTGTTGTGTGATTGATAATTATTTTTCTTACTTGATTTTGTGATTGTGCAATCATAATTGGTTTCCACAATTGGTAGAATTGATTCAGTATTTTGTTTTAGTACATTACAAGATCAAATGAATATATTTAGATAATTTCTACATGGTATTAGAGCAAGAATCACAATAGAAGAGAAGAACCAGAGATTTTTTTTAACAGGTACATCGAATTTGCAGATTTAGTCTTCAAGACCACCAGTAGATCAAGATGTATTTCACTGGCTTGAGACTAGAATATTCCCTTGAGGGAAATTCAGATTACATAACATGGAAGGACAGGATGGAGGTAGCGCTAGAGGAAAACAGACTGGAGGAATTCATAGACAACGATATTCCCCAGCCCACAACATTATATGCTCAACTTCTTGACGCATGGAAGAAGAATGTAAAAAGGTGAGAAGGATCTTGTTAGGAGGAGTTCAAGATCATATTGTCCCGAACCTCCATGGAAAGGAAACTCCATATGCTATGTGGAAGGCCTTAATAGATCTATTTTAGAATAGCAGCAACCACAGGAAGCTGTCACTAAAGGACAAGGTTGGAAAGATCAAGATGGAGAAGGGCGACACGATTCGAAAATACTTGACGAAGTTCACTCAATGTCGAGATGAGCTTGGAATTGTTGGGGTAACAATTTTATAGAATGATTTGGTGAGCCTAGAAATTCTAGGCCTTCCCAAGAGATGACATACCTACCAGGACTCTGTGAATGGGAGGGAGAAGCTACCAGAGTGGGAGCGATTGTGGTCTGACTTGGTACAAGAAGATATTCGGCAGAACACCAGAGATGGATCCTCATCAAAGACTAATGAGGAGGAGAATTGTTCCTTGACTGGAAAGGTGGAGAAAGGGAAAGGGAAGGTGTCCCATTCCAAATCAAATTCTGGTTAGGCGGGAAAGAAGAGAGACTTGTCAAAAGTAAATTTTTTTCACTGTCATGAGCTTGGACACTATGCTACAAAGTGTCTGCACAAGAAGACCAACAAGAATTTCTCAGGAGGAGCGGCAGTTGAAGCACTTGCTTCACAATTTGAGTTGGATTTCACCCTCATCGCATGCATGGTGTCATCAACGATGGGTTCTATGTGGTACTTAGATAGTGGAGCTTCATTCCATATGACTGACAAAAAATAATTCTTCAGTAGCTTGGAGGATAAGGATCTCCAGATGCACATCAAGATGGGAGATGACAGGAGGTATAACACTACCAATGTAGGTACAGTTACCTTTCAGTGGGATTGAGGTAATAATATCACATTAAAATATGTCATGTATGTTATTGGTTTAAAGAATAATTTGGTTTTTGTTGATATGTTAGAAGACTGTGGCTATGATGTGATATTTAGTGAAGGAAAGACGTTCCTTCATCACAAAGCCATAGGGCATGTGAAAAATATTAGGGTTCGAGTAAAGAACCTCTACAAATTAGATGTAGAAGATTTTTTTTCCTTGATCACGAAAGCAGAAAAGGTGGAGAGCCAAGACATTGATGAGTTATGGAATGGGGGATTGGACCATCTACACCATGGCACATTGAAGATCGTGCAACAGATTTCTACAGGACTCCCAAATTTTGCACTTGCGCAACGAGATACATGCAAAGGGAGTACATTGGGGAAGTATACCAAAGCCACCTTTCACAAGAAGGAAAGATGATAAAATGTGATCCTTGAGAGAGTTCACTCAGACATGTGTGGACCATTCTCGACAGCTTCCACAGTAAAAAACAAGTATTATGTGATTTTTGTATATTATTTTTCATGAAAGTGTTGCATTTTCTTCGTGCATAATAAAGATCAAATGTTCTCCAAGTTTTGTGAGTTCAAAGCACTTGCTGAAAAAGATATAGGGAAGAAGGTGAAGGCTCTAAAGAGCGAAAATGGTGGAGAATATGTCTCTAACGAATTCAAGAAATTTTGTGCTTAAGAAGGAATTCGAAGAGAATTGATAAAAACTCATAACCCACAGCAAAATGGGGTTGTAGAAAGGAAGAACATAACTATTGTGGGAGAAACACGAGTTGTGTTGCATGATCATTGCCTACCATTGCATCTATGGGCAGAAGCATGCAATACAACAGTATTTGTGCAGAATATAAGTCCTCATTAGATACTTGGGATGAGTACACCAGAGGAAGATTTTTTAGGTAAGAGACAAGATGTGTCACATTTTAATTTTTTTGGTTCATCAATTTATTTCCATGTGACCAAAGATGCTAGGAAGAAGCTTGGGGATATGACAGTGGTTAGAAGAGATGCGAAATTAAATGAAGAGAAGTCCATGTGAATTTACCTTAAGATGGAGCTTTAGTTGCATGCAGTTGGGGAGCTCTTGGCTCCAAAAGAAGAACCTCAAGAAGTGGAGCAACCATAAGAATAGGTACAAAGAGTGGAAGCACCCACTCAGGCAGAGACATCTTGAGATGGAAGGACACACACCAGAAAGGCTGACATTTTGTTACTTGATGCTAGAGAGAACGTGGGAACACTCACATCACAACGCAGGTAGAGAAGGTAACTAGAGCGGTAAACTGGATACATGACTCTTATGAGAGAAGGTGTAGGGATAAAACCATCCCCTTCTAAGGAAGCAGTGCAGAAACCTATTTGGGTTGATGCCATGGTTGAGGAGTATGACTCCATTATCAGAAATAGTGCATGCAAAGTTGTCCCAAGACTATAGGGGAATTGAGTTGTAGGATCTAGATGGATCTACAAGGTGAAGCAGGCAGTATATGGGAGTGTGGAGAAGCACAAGGACACATTTGTGGCCAGAGGGTTCTCTCAGGTGGAGGGCATTGATTATGATGATACTTTTGCACCATTCGTAAGGTACTCATCAATCATATCCATCCTTGCACTCTTAGTGCAGATGGGATGGAAAATATACCAGATGGATGTAAATACAACCTTCCTCAATGGGGTGATTGAGGAAGAGGTGTACATTGAGCAGTCGGAAGGTTTTGAGACCTTATAAAAGGAGTCGCATGTGTGCAAACTTAAGAGAGCATTGTATGGGTTGAAGCAAGCATCTCGTTCTTGGTACACCAGGATCAAAAACTATTTCACCAGTTTGGGATTCACCAAGAGTGAAGAAGATGCGAACCTTTATCATATTGTGGTAGAAGGTAAGCTTTTGATGATTGTACTTTATGTCGATGATATGAAACTGACAGGTGATGAGCATATCATCAAGTCTTGCAAAGAGGATCTTGTAAGGTAATTTGAGATGAAGGACATGGGGCTCTAACACTATTTCCTGGGATTGGAAATATGGAAAAGAGATGGGGAATGTTAGAAAATTATATATTATGGAGCAATGAAACACATAAAATATGCGAAAAATACAAGCACACAAAACACATAAAACTAGAGAGACACAGATATACGTGGTTCACCCAGTTTGGGCTATGTCCACCCCGAACAGCTAGTCCTTCCTTTCTATTATCCAGCAAAATGAAGAGACAAACCTACAGCAGATCCACTGTAATATCCTTTGTTCTCTCTCACAGTCTCCCTATCTGTTTCTCGCTCTAAGAATACACATGTAATACATAGCCACAATAAAATACCCTCATATATACAAGGGGGGTGCCTTCTAGGGCAAAAAACCCTAAACTAAACATAACTTCTACCGTCAGATCATCCGCCTATGAACGGCCCAGATTGACTAGAAATTACTATACTTTTACAAGGAAATTTTACATCTATTTTGGCAGCAGTGGCGCCTAAAACCTGCCAGGGAGCTCGAAAGCGTTGTCACCCCCAACCCCCCCCATGGTAGCGATTAATTTCGGGCGGCATTTCCGCCCCTTTTTAAGGTACAGGGGTCCAATGTTGTGATACAAAGTAAACAAGATAATCAGGCTCCACACCCAACAATCTCCCACTTGGAGACTGATTGTAGCAACTCCACCGCTGCTTCATTTGTTGGACAATGACTCCTCTTTGGACCTGGTTGTTTCTCATCTTCATCGTCATCCTTGAAGACCAATTGAAACTGAGCACATTCTCAGTTTCTCCCTGGTTACAACTTTTGTTAGCATATCTGTAGGATTTTGGCTAGTGTGTATCTTTTCCAGCTTCAACTCTCCATCTTCCAATACTGACCGTATGAAATGGTACTTGAGATGTATGTGTTTAGTCCTGGAATTAAATGTTGAGTTCTTTGCAAGATGAATGGAACTTTGGCTATCACTGTATAACGTGCCCATATCATGCTTCTTACCCAATTCATCCATAAACCTTTGTAACCAAATTATTTCTTTACTAGCCTCTTTAGCAGCAACATACTCTGCCTCTGTTGTTGAAAGTGCAACAACACTTCGGATTTTTGAAACCCAACTGACAGTTGTTCCACCTATAGTAAATACATATCTTGTAGTGCTCCTCCTGTTATCTCTGTCACCTACCATATCTGCATCAACATATCCCTGTAGAGCAATGTTTGAACCACCAAAGCATAATGCTTGATTTGTCGTACCTCTCAAATATCTGAGAATCCATTTTACTGCCATCCAATGTTCTTTTCCTGGATTGTTCATATACCTGCTTACAACTCCCACTGCATGTGCAATATCAGGCCTTGTGCAGACCATTGCATACATTAAACTTCCAACTGCTGATGCATATGGAACTTTAGACATATAATCCATGTCTTCTTGGGTCTTTGGGCACATCTCCTTATTAAGTTTGAAATGGCTAGCAAAAGGTGTACTAACTGGTTTTGCATTCTGCATATTAAATCTTTTCAACACCTTTTCTATGTACTCATTCCGAGACAGTGTTAATTTGCGATTTTTCTTGTCTCTAGTTATCCTCATACCAAGGATTTGTTTTGCAGCTCCCAAATCCTTCATTGCAAATGAATTTTCCAATTTTCTTTTGAGCACATTTATTTCCTGCATGTTAGACCCTGCAACAAGCATGCCATCTACATAAAATAACAATATAATATAGCTACCATCATTTTTCCTTTTCAGATAAACACAATGATCAGAGTGACATCTAGTATAGCCTTGTTCAAACATAAACTTGTCAAATTTT
The DNA here is from genome assembly GCA_034641835.2 of Pinus albicaulis. NCBI lineage: Eukaryota > Viridiplantae > Streptophyta > Pinopsida > Pinales > Pinaceae > Pinus > Pinus albicaulis. The sequence goes on from CM076581.1 coordinate 623,870,659, forward strand.
AGATACCACTGCCTTGGAGCCTGTTTTAAGCCATACAAGCTCTTCTTTAGCCCGCACATTAATTTTTCTTTCCCTTTGACCTCATATCCTTCTGGTTGCTCCATATAGATCTCTTCCTCCAAATCTCCATGGAGAAATGTTGTCTTTACATCTAACTGTTCAAGATGTAAATCTTCTGCTGCTACAAGACTTAAAATAGTTCTGATTGAAGTCATTTTAAAAACAGGAGAAAATATTTCAACCAAGTCAATTCCTTTCTTCTGTGAAAACCTCTTCACCACAAGTCTAGCATTGTACCTTTGTTTTCCTCCATCTTCTTCCTTCAGCCTGTAAACCCATTTATTCTGCAATGTAGTTTTACCTGCAGGCAACCTGACTAAGTCCCAAGTTTGGTTATGCATTAAGGAGTCCATCTCTTCATCCATGGCTAGCTCCCACTTCTTCCTGCTTTCAACCTGCATTGCTTCTTCATAACATTCGGGTTCACCAGAATCAGTTAACAATAAATAATATAATGAAGGAGAGTATCGTTCAGGGGGTCTACTTATCCTGGTAGATCTTCTAACACCACTTTCGGGTGTTTGAGGTGCCTGTTGCTATTGTGGTGGTTACTTCTGTTGTGGTTGTTGATTATTATTATTTTCAGGAACCTTTACTTTTTCAATTATCTCATCAAGAACTGTGTATTCCTTTCTTTCTTTTTCCTGTTTCTTTTCCTGCAACTGATTCTTATACAAGACCTTTTCATTGAATATTACATCTCTGCTCCTAATGATTTTGTGATTTTCATAATCATATAAGCGATATCCAAAATCATTAACACCATATCCAATAAAGGTACATTTCTTTGATTTTGCCTCAAGCTTTGTTCTATTTTCTTTATTAATATGGACAAAGGCCTCACAGCCAAAAGGTTTTAAAAAAGAGTAGTTTACCTTTTTACCTGTCCATGCTTCCTCTGGAATACCACCATCCAAGGAACTTGAAGGCCCTCTGTTTATTAGATAAAAAACAGTATCTACAGCATCTGCCCAAAATTGTAAAGGCAATCCTACATGCAATCTCATGCACCTTGCACGCTCCATGATTGTTCTGTTCATTCTTTCTGACACACCATTTTCTTGTGGTGTTCTTGGAATTGTCTTCTCTCTACGAATTCCATGCTATGAACAGTACCTATCAAACTCTTTGCTGCAATATTCACCTCCATTGTCTTATCTGAGACACTTCAACTTCTTTCCTGTCTCAATCTCAACCGAAGCTTTCCATTTCTTGAAAGTATCAAATACATCAAATTTATTCTGAATACAATAAATCCAAGTTTTTCTAGTTTCATCATCAATAAAAGTAACATAATAATGAGAGCCACCAAGAGATGATACCTGAGTAGGTCCCCATACATTTGTATGCACAAGCTCCAATTTTTCGCTCTTCTTTTCTTTCCCAACTTTGAGAAATCTGACTCTCTTTTGTTTTCCATAAATGCAATTTTCACAGAAATCCAAATCAACATTCTTCAAACCTGGCAACAAATTTCTTGAGTGAAGAATCTTCATCCCCTTCTCACTCATGTGTCCGAGCCTTGTAGAAATTTGCTGAATAATGATTAATTATTCACCGAGACTATCCTGATCACATACAATTCGAATTTATATGCAACACATAATCTCTTCCACTCAGATCATCAAACATGCGGAAATAAAATCAAGCGATAACACATCAAATCATCATACACATTAACACAGTATGTATGGGAAAGCTTATAGCTGAAAACCCCGCAGCTATTGTGTATATTATAATGGAGAAATCATGTAACAAACTCAGTACAATACTCCTCACAAGTACTCAGTACTTTCTCATGAAGTTACACACAAACTGGCTCAGTTTTGAACAGGTTACTGGTTCAAAACTCACCCATGATACCTTTACTCTATTGTGTAATCGTAGCTGTCTATAGAGATCCAAGGTTTGAATCTCCTTGGCTTGACAGTGCAATCATCATGGGAAATTCCTCCCAGTGTGGTGCAAATCTCATGCACAACTGATGTCGCCACTGATAGCTAACTCCACCCTTTCATCTACCTCTTTCACTGGTCTCCACTGAACTGATCATGCACTGTAGTGAACTGATGTGTTCTTGAGTTGAATAATGAGTTACTAATTAATGAATTAAATAATATTTAATTCACTCCACTCATAACTAATTGATTAACTAGTTAAACTAATCTCAACCAGTTCAACTAAAATAAACAGAACACAACTCCACTAGCTGTCTCATTAACTCCACCAAACTTCTGCCACTGAAGTCCTAATTGAAGTCAACCATGCATGTGCTCACCAAACCCTAGGAATAGCGTAATTCCTCTGTCAGATGCATGAGCCACTTCCAAGGCTCGAACTGAAGTGCTCCAAGAGAGTAAACTGAAGTTTAGAGTCCAAATATTATTAAGGGTAAATAATGTTTGACTTCCCTATTTTTAGGATAGGCAGTCTAAAAATAGACTTCGACCTATAGGTCCAAAAATAGAGGTCCATATATTTTTACCAACATGACCAATACTCCAAGAATAACATACTGCAACCCCTGGACCATGCTCCATATGTCTAAAAATAGACATAATCTAAAAATAGACTTTGCGCCAGAATTTGCCTGCGGGCCCACTTAGTGAAGGCGACTTCATTTCACTAAGCTCCATCATCTTGCTGCATTTTCAACACTCCCTCTCGGCAAGATATGGATTATCTGCAACCCCTATCCTGCCTCTGTGGAATTCGAACTTGCTCCTGGTGAGCGCCTTCATCAGGATGTCGGCATCCTGATCCTCCGTGGGAACATATGAAAGCATCATGATTCTCCGCTGAACACAATCTCTGATATGATGGTACCTGATGTCGATGTGTTTGGACCTATCATGAAATAATGGATTAGTCGAGAGTTTAATGCAACTCTGGTTATCACAGTAGATCAATGTAGGCTCCAAATGCAACCTGAACAATCCTGCGAGGATCTTCCTCATCCAAATAGCCTCGCATGCAGCCAAGCTAGCTACCATGTACTCGGCCTCTGCTGAACTGAGTGCCATGGATCTCTGCTTCCTGCTGTACCAGGAAACTGCTGTCGACCCAATGCTGAAAACTCCTCCAGATGTGCTCTTCTGGTTCGTTGGACTCCCTGCCCAATCTGCATCAGTGAAGCCAGAAAGCTTCGCTCCATCCTCCTGTCTGTACCATAGACCATATCCCGATGTGCCTCTGATATAGCGCAATACATGCTTGTCTGCCTTCCAAAAGAGCTTGGTAGGCTTAACCATAGCTTGTGAAAGCTGGTTAACTGCATAGCATATATCGGGTCGTGTATTGACCAGATACATAAGCGACCCCACCAACTATCGATAGACAGTGGCATCCACTACCTCCGCTGAAGTAGCATCCTCCTTCCTCCAACCACCAGGAAGAAGAGTGTTAACAGGCTTGCAGCCTTGCATGTTGAACCTCTCCAAAATCTCCCGAGCATACTTGCCCTGAGAAACAAACAGTCCTCCGTTGCGCTGCCAAATCTCCAATCCCAGGAAATAATGAAGGATGCCCAGGTCCTTCATCTCAAACTCTCGTGCAAGATCCTCCTTGCATGAAAGTATCAACTACTCATCGCCAGTCAAAATCAGATCATCTACATACAGTACGATGATCAACAACCTCCCCTCCACCACTATCTGGTACAGGTTTGGATCCGCCTCACTCTTGGAGAATCCAAGCCCGGTGAAGTAGCTGTCTATCCGAGTGTACCAAGCACGAGGTGCTTGCTTCAGCCCGTACAGTGCTCTCTTGAGTCGGCACACATGCGACTCACTGCTGAGGATCTCAAAACCTTCAGGCTGCTCTATGTACACCTCTTCCTCAATAACTCCATTGAGGAACGCAGTCTTCACATCCATCTGATGAATGTGCCACCCCATCTGCGCTGAGAGAGCAAAGATCGTCCGTATGGAAGAGTACCTTGCGACAGGTGCAAAAGTCTCCTCATAGTCAATCCCCTCGATCTGTGAGAAGCCACGGGCGACAAATCTCGCCTTGTGCTTCTCCACACTCCCGTCAGCCGCCTGCTTCACCTTGTAGATCCATCGCGAACCTACAACTGATTTCCCAACCGGTCTTGGGACAATCTCCCATGCACTGTTCCTGATGGTCGAATCATATTCTTCGATCATGGCATCAACCCATGCGGGTTCCTCCACAGCTTCCTCAAAAGAGGATGGCTCCGTCACAACACATTGACTCACAAGAGCCATGTATCCAGTGTACCAATCCGGTGACTGTCTCTGTCTGCGCTGTGCTGTAGGTGGTCCTACAACCTTCTCTGCATCCCGAGCCAGTCGCTCAGCTTCTGTAGTGTGCATGCGCCCTCTGATGGTTGGCGTTGCCTGGGTGGTTTCTTCCACCTCCTGAACTTCCTCTTGTGGTTGATCCACATCCAGAAGCTCCTCCTTAGGAACTAACAGCTCCTCATCTGCATGCAAGTGTAGCTCCCTCTCAAGCGAACACTGCATGGCTTTCTCCTCCTGAAATTTTATATCCCGTCGCACAACAGTCTTGTGACTGTCTGACAAATACACCCGATAGTTGTGAGGTGTATCAGTGTACCCCACAAATATTCCAACCTCAGCAGTTGGATCCAGCTTCCTTCTCGCATCCTTCGTCACATGCATGTAGACAGGAGAACCAAAAATCCGCAAATGGGAAATATCAGGCCTCTTGCCAGAATAAGCCTCCTTCGGTGTACTCATGCCAAGAACCTTGTGAGGACAACGGTTCTGCACATACACTGCTGTATTGCATGCCTCAGCCCACAAGTGAAGAGGTAGGCCCTGATCATGCAACATCGCCCGTGCAGCACCCACGATCGTTCTGTTCTTCCGCTCAGCCACCCCGTTCTGCTGTGGGTTATGGGGTGCGATGAGCTCTCTCTGAATCCCTTCTGCACTGCAGAACTCCTTGAATTCAGCTGAGATGAATTCACCACCATTATCACTCCTTAGAGCAATCACCTTCTTCCCCGACTCCTTCTCGACCAGTGCTTTAAACTCACAGAACTTCGCGAATGTATCGCTCTTCTTATGCATGAAGAAGATCCAGCACTTTCGAGAGAAATCATCAACAAAGATCACATAATACCTGTGCTTTGCTGTCGAAGCAACTGAGAAAGGACCACACACGTATGTGTGAACTCTCTCAAGGATCGTCGTGGCGCGACTATCCTTCTTGTGAAAGGTGGCTTTCACATACTTCCCTAAAGTACACCCCTTGCACTGATCTGACTGCGCAAGAGTGCCCTTAGGAAGCCCAGTAGAAATCTACTACAGGATCTTCTAAGCTCCATGGTGAAGGTGGCCCAATCTCCTGTGCCACAGTTCGCCCTCATCATCCCGGCTCACCACTTCTCCCGCCTTGCATGCCATTGTTGTGCCGCCATCTACTTGCAACTGATAAAGGTTCTTGGTTCGAACCCCTATCTTCCGGGTCTCTCCAGTAGTCTTACTGCGCAGGAAGGCTTTTCCTTCGCTGAAGACCACATCATACCCCTTATCCTCCAACATCGCCACAAAGATCAAGTTCTTCTTCAATCCAGGTACATGCATGACATCCTTCAATACAAAGGATTTACCAAACTCCCTCTGAAAGGATATGGTACCGATACCAGTCGCACTGTATCTACCATCATCGCCCATCTCGATGTGCACACCCAAATCTTTGTCCTCCAGATCTGAGAACAACTCCCGATCTCCCATCATATGAAATGACGCACCGTTGTCCAAGAACCATACCGATCCCATCACACTTGAAACCAAGCATGTAATCAGTGAAAAGTCAAGCTCGAACTGTGAAGCCAAAGCTTCTCCATCTGCAGATCTTCCCGCTTGCTTGTTCTTCTTCTTCTTTGGAAAATTGGTAGCATAATGTCCGTGATCATGGCAGTGAAAACATTTCACTTTTGCCATATCCTGCTTCTTGCCCTTAGCTCCAGAATGAGAGGTTTTCTTACCCTTCCCTTTCTTAGCTTTGGACACCAAAGCGCAGTTTTCTTCATCAGCTCCCTTTGATGAAGATCCATCTCGTGTAGTCCTCCTTATCTCCTCCTGCATGAGATCCGCCCAAAGGCGCTCCCATCCTGGCAGCTTCTCCCGACCATTGACACTATCTTGATATGAGTGCCAAGCCTTCGGAAGACCAAGGAGAGCCAGGTCGACCATGTCCTCGTCTTCGACGGTCACCCCCACACTTCCCAGCTCATCTCTGCACTGAGTGAACTTCGTGAGGTATTTGGCGATACTGTCGCCCTTCTCCATCTTGATGTTCCTGAGCTTATCTTTGAGCGCCAGCTTCCTTTGGTCGCTCTTACTCTGGAATAGATCCGTCAAAGCTTTCCACATTAAATATGGAGTAGCCTTTCCATGCAGGTTGGATACAATATGATCCTTGACACCCTCCAACAGGATCCTTCGACATTTCGTCATCTTCTTTTGCCATGCTTCGACTTCAGCGGGATCAGTGGGCTTTTGGACATCCGTATCCACGAACTCCTTCAGTCCATTATCTTCTAATACTGCCTCCATGTGATCCTTCCATGCAACATAATTCGAACTGCCTTCAAGAGCATATTCGAGTCGCAAACCGTTGAAAGACATTTTCAACACCGGCACCAAGAAAACAAAACTGCTGTGCAAAATTTTAGGATTCCACCTCAAAGCTCAACCGCTCTAGATCTATGAGAACAAATTATTTCCAGCACAAAGATCGACTGCAAGGGGCATTTACCAGACGTTTCACTTTCTGAAGAAAGATGAATCCAGAGGCTACCTGGCCCACATGCAGACTCTGTCTACCGAAATAAGTTTGTAATCACTGTGATGATCAATTTACTGCTTCAATAGCTCGATACCATGTAGAAATTTGCTGAATAATGATTAATTATTCACAGAGACTATCTGATCACATACAATTCGAATTTATATGCAACACATAATCTCTTCCACTCGGATCATCAAACATGCGGAAATAAAATCAAGTGATAACACATCAATTCATCATACACATTAACGCAGTATGTATGGGGAAAGCTTATAGCTGAAAACCCCGCAGATATTGTGTATATTATAATGGAGAAATCATGTAACAAACTCAGTACAATACTCCTCACAAGTACTTATTACTATCTCATGAAGTTACACACAAACTAGCTCAGTTTTGAACAGGTTACTGGTTCAAAACTCACTGCCAATTGCCTTGCCTCTATTAACGCATCCATGGCTGTCTATATAGAGATCCAAGGTTCGAATCCCCTTGGCTTGACAACGCAATAATCATGGGCAATTCCTCCAAGTGTGATGCAAATCATGCACAAGCCAGTCATGCTGATAGCTAACTCCACCCTTTCATCTACCTCTTTCTTGGTCTCCAGGCGATCATGTAGTGAACTAATGTGTTCTTGAGTTGAATAATGAGTTACTAATTAATGAATTAAATAATATTTAATTCACTCCACTCATAACTAATTGATTAGCTAGTTAAACTAATCTCAACTAGTTCAACTAAAAATAAACAGAACACAACTCCACTATCTATCTCATTAACTCCACCAAACTTCTGCCACTGAAGTCCTAACTGAATTCAACCATGCATGATGCCATCAAACCCTTGGGAATAGCGTAATTCCTCTGTCGGATGCATGAGCCACTTCCAAGGCTCGGCGAGTGCTCGAGAAATGGCGAAGTTTATAGTCTAAATATTAAGGGTAAATAATATTTGACTTCCCTATTTTAAGGAGAGGCAGTCTAAAAATAGACTTCGACCTATAGGTCCAAAAAATAGAGTCCCATCTATTTTTACCAACATGACCAATGCTCCAAGAATCTCATACTGCAATCCCCGGACCATGCTCCATATGTCAAAAAATAGACATAGTCTAAAAATAGATTTTGCGCCAGAATTTGCCTGCGGGCCCACTTAGTGAAGGCGACTTCATTTCACTAAGCTCCATCATCTTGCTGCATTTTCAACAATCCTATGATGCCATAATGTTGCATCTGCTCCTTTGGAAGTTAAAGAATTAACAGAGTTAGAAATACCATTGCATAAATACAATGTACCAACCTTTTCGCCTTTTGCTATTACCAGTGCTCCTTTGGTGACCTTCCAAGTTTTATCTATGAAAGTTGTCACACAACCTTCACTGCCTAACTGCCCTGTTGAAATCATATTTTTCTTCAAATCTAGAACATTCCTTACATCCTTTAGTAGCCATTGGTTTCCATTCTGTTGTTTTACAATAACTTTACCCATTCCAACAATTTTACAGGGTTTATCATCACCCAAACGAACTTGTCCAAAATCTCCTTGAACATAGTCATGAAAATATTTCTTATCAGGTGTGGCATGGAATGATGCCCCTGAATCTACAACCCAAGAATCAGTAAAATTTTTGAAAGAACGAATCAAAGCATCTTGTAACACATCACCTGTCACATTTGCTTCATGATTGTTTTCTTGTTTTGCATCTCCTTCTTTTCCCTTCCAAGATCTACAATCTTTCTGTAGGTGTCCTCTCTTTCCACATTTCCAGCACATTATCCCCGATCTGGACTTGGATCTACCTTTCCTTGATTTACTTCGATAACCCGAGTTCTTTCCTCTTTCCATTCTTCTTCCCCTAGACTCTGCACTCAAAGCATTACCCGATGTCTCACCAGAGCTTTTCCGTCGCATTTCCTCGCTAAGGATAGCACCGACAACATCATCAAACTTTAAAGTACTAGATCCAGAGACAGAGTTACTAATGGCCATAACTAAAACATTCCAGCTTTCTGGCAATGAGCACAGAAATAAAAGAGCCCTAACTTCATCATCAAAGTTTACCCCTACAGAACTTAACTGATTGGTAACTGTATTGAAATCATTTAAATGGTCTGCAACAGATCCACCTTCCGACATCTTCATATTAAATAGTCATTTCATAAGAAATACCTTGTTTGAGGCTGAGGGTTTTTCATATAATTTCGCCAACGTCTGCATCAAACCCTCTGTTGTTGTTTCCTTCGAAATATTGAAGGTGACTGACGCCGCAAGGCACAACCGTACTGTTCCGAGTGACTTTCTATTGAGAATTTTCCATTCCGCGTCTGTCATGGCCGTCGGCTTCTTCTTTTTTCCGCTCAATGGTAGGTACAGATATTTTTTATACAGATAATCTTCCATCTTCATCTTCCACAATGGGAAGTTTTGGCCGTTAAATTTCTCGACCCTAAATTTACCATCTTCCGCCATTGCTCCCACTCGAACTAGGAACCCTTCTTTCCTGCGAGTTTATCAGCCAAATAAACCTTCAGCTCTGATACCAGTTGTTAGAAAATTATATATTATGGAGAAATGCAACACATAAAATATGTGAAAAATACAAGCACACAAAACACATAAAACTAGAGAGACACAGATATACGTGGTTCACCTAGTTTGGGCTACGTCCACCCCGAACAGCCAGTCCTTCCTTTCTATTATCCAGCAAAATGAAGAGACAAAACCTACAATAGATCTGTTGTAATACCCTCTGTTCTCTCTCACAGTCTCCCTATCTGTTTCTCACTCTAAGAATACACATGTAATACACATCCGCAACACAATACTCTCATATATACAAGGGGGTTGCCTTCTAGGGCAAAAAACCCTAAACTAAACATAACTTCTACCATCAGATCATCCGCCTATGAATGGCCCAGATTGACTAGAAATTACTATACTTTTACAAGGCAATTTTACATATGTTTTTAACTTTGGGGGTGCTTCCCCCGAAACCCCCCACTAGGGGGGGGCTCCGAAAAGCGTTGTCTCCCCCCCCTGGACCCCCCACGACAACGATTAATTACGGGCGGCATTGCCGCCCCTTTTTAAGGTACAGGGGTCCAATGCTGTGATACAAAGTAAACAAGATAATCAGGCTCCACACCCAACAGGGAATTATTTGTATCTCAGGGAAAGTATGCCAATGAGATCCTTAGGAAGTTCCACATGGAGGGAAAATAACCCATGGAGACTCCTCTAGCAGGAAACTGGAGGAAGGAGGATGTTACTTCAAACAAAGCAATAGATGTTATTGTTTACAGGAAACTTGTGGGTTCACTCATGCATTTGGTGAACACGCGACAAAAAATATGTTATGTGGTTAACCAACTTAGTCAAGCTATGGTTACGCTTACCAAACTATTTTGGAAGTCATGAAAGCATGTGTTGAGATACCTTAGAGGCATTATAGAGTTTGGATTATGGTACAGACAAGCAGAGGGTGTGAAGCTTCGAGGCTTCACCGATGGAGATCGGGCAGGGAGTCCATCAAACAGGAAGAGCACATCAGGGGGCATCTTTAGCATAGGATCAACAATAATTTTCTGGTACAGCAAGAAATAGATATTAGTTGCACTCAGTTCAGCAAAGGCAGAGTATATGGCAACCTATTAGGTAGCATGTAAGGCCATATAGATGAGGAAGATATTGGTTGGTTTGTTTGGTCGACGGATGGATTCGATGATGATTTATTGTGATAACCATAGTTGCATCAAACTCTCGGTTAATCCAATTTTTCATGACATGTCCAAGCATATTGATATCTGGTATCACCATCTCAAAGATTGTGTGCAAAGGTAGATTATGTCATTAGAGTACATTCCCATGAAGGATTGGGATGCAGACATATTGTTGAAGGAACTATCAAGAATCAAATTCGAGTTACACAGAGACAATATCGGGGTAGTAGACAATCCCTTTCTTGTTGAGAAAGAGTGTTAAAATGGCACCCCAAGGGGGCTACTGATTTAATTTTCCCTTAATTAAATTAGAAGTAAATTGTAATTCCATCACATAAAAACTTGCAAGTGTTAATTGAGTTAGGAAGACTTATTTCTCTCAGTCAATTCGAGTTGGAGTTAAAACTAGAGGCATGTAGGGTGTATCCTACCTTTTCGGAACCTTGGTTGAGTTATTTGTTAGTTGTAATTAGTTGAATCAAGTATTTGAGTTAAAATAAATTTAGCTTGTTCTAACTGAGAGATGAGCTAGTGATAGGTCCAATGAATTAAATTTGATTTAATTCACAAGTAGTGATCAATCAGTTAACTGATAATTCACTATAGATAGTTGTTGTATGTCAGTTCTTTGGAAGGCCCAGATGATATTGGGGTAAAAGGGAAGATAACTATCAGTTGTATAATTAGAAAATTATGCAGTTCATGCACAAGGTCATCAGGAAGCCTTGGATGTATTGCACAATAACTAATTGGGAATTTCCTAATTAATAAGGTCTTAATTAGCCCAAGAATGTGTAAGTAAGGTTGGTCAGGTATAGGCAAGCATGTGGTTAAATATTGGACCAAACTTGCTTACATCAAAGCAATATCACAATGAGACAGTTAGGAGAGTGAAAATGTTTCTCAAGAAGAGAAATAGCATTGTATTGTTTCATGTTCTTGAATTTATGCAATATACATATAGAGGGGTTTTTATCTGAGGCTTTCCCCAGATGCATCTTGTGTTGTGAGATTGATAATTCTTTCTCTTACTTGTTTATGTGATTGTGCGATCGTAATTGATTTCCACAATTGGTAGAATTGATTCAGTATTTTGTTTTAGTACATTACAAGATCAGTTGAATCTATTTAGATAATTTCTACATTGTTGTGCATGTGGTTCTATGTACATGTTGTAGATGTGGTGTTGTGTACATGCCGTGCATGTGGCGATGTGTACATGTTGTTCATGTGGTGTTGTGTACATGTGGTATTGTGTATGAATTGTACGACTGGTACGGTGTACATGTGGCATTGTGTACACATTGTGCAAGTGGTGCCATGCACAGGTGAGGATGTGCACACATTGTGCAGGTGGCGTTGTGTATAGGTGGTACTGTGTACATGTTTTGCATATGGTAGTGGTATACATGTGTCATTGTGTGCATGCCGTACATGCTGTCTTGCAGGCATGCGATACTATGTATGTGCATTGTGTAGTCGTGGTATCATGTCATGTGTATTCGTTGGGTTGTAATCTGTGTATGTATATGTATTTTGTTGTACACCAAATGTAGGCAAATGTGTTGTGTTGTATATTAGGTGTAGGTGCATGTATTGTGTGGTATTGTATATCATATGTGGGCATATGCATGTGATGTACACTATGTGTTTGTGTACATGGTTGAAGAGAAGGTACTAGGTGATTGTCATGTGTGGCAACTAATCTTGTATGCACACAGAAAGGACAAAGGATAAAGGTATAAGCAAAGGATTGATTAAAGGATAAGTATCATTATTTTATTTTAGTTTTAATTATGCACGTGATCTATGATTCTGGTTTATGATGGTTACATGTGCTCTATGATTTTGATTATGATGGTTGTATTTTGAGCTAACCAGATGTGATATGTTTATACATGATGATTTGATCAAATAGCTAGTTTTACTTATTGAGATAGAAAGTGCACAAGATTGCAGGTGTACCTTGTTAAAGAGCTACTAGTGAGGTATTATTTGAGTTTATTTAAATTTATTTTGAATCTAATGGAAACTATGTGCTTGGAAAAGGAAAGCATGCAATTCCCGATTTAGGATGGTTGAAACCAACTGCAAGAATTAACAACATCAGTAGTGAAAGAAATTGGAACAAGAAATCGTATGTTGGTAAAGCACTTCAGGAGAAGGGCCATTGTGGGACATTGGTGCCCAATAGTTTCCATGGATTGACATGCGCATGCTATGACTGGTACGATGGTTTTGAGGTAGGGATATGCCTTGGTTTTTGGACCTTCCAATGTGAGGAAGCCTTTCCATGGGATGGGCTTTTTGGGATGGGGGTGCCAGTGGAACTTAGAAGGTGTGTGACTTCACAGAAGGGGTTGACCAGATTTCCAAAGGGTCTATGTAGTAGAGAAAGGAAGGCCAAGGATGTATTTTTTTTTGTTATTAGAATTTCCGGATGGAATCAGATGCACATTAGGAGTGCTCCCTAGAACAATGAGTCGGTAATTTTTCACTGAGAGGAAAAATGGCATAGTATTGTAGCACTGGACATTGGATGCAGCTTTAACTTTGTCATAGGATTTTGGACTTCTTGGGAAGGAGGTGAATTCTGGCACTACTTTGAGGGTATATGTGTGAGCCTCTGAATTCCCTTGTTGTTGATGCGGGCATCGTATCCTTTTATTTGTTGGTTGATAAAATGTGCATATGTGTATGTGTATATTATTGTAAATGTTGTATTGAGCTAGATTTATAAAGCTCCATAATCAATATGGTTATTTTCTATTTGAGAAAATGTGGTTGTTATTGTAAATACCGTAATGAGATGTGTTATAAAGCTCTAGTAAGTTGTATGTTTGTCATGTTTCAGCAGTGATCATTGTAAATACTGTAATGAGCTCTATTATAAAGCTCCATGGGAAGTATGTTTTTGTTTACAACGGTCTTGCTGGTTATAGGTGACATTGAACACCGAGGATGTTGTTCCCCCAAGGGGGAGGGTTCTGTAACAACCTTGATTAAAAATCCATGTAAAAAAATATAATACCAAGGTCATGGGACACATATTCCAAGATGAATGTTGGGAAGAACGTCCTAGTGTGGGTGTTCATTTCAGTTTATTATGGCTAAGGAAATTGGCAAAAGCAATGACAAAGGCTTTCGAAAGGCATGAGGCATTAATTGACATTTTATTTATGAAAATAAAGGAAAATAGGAGAAAAGGGAGGTGAAAGGTCACATGTTGCATGTGAGCAGGAAAATGAAGAAAATAGAGGCCTCATTGATAAAAAGGCTTCTGAGGATCAGTTGGGAATCTTTTTGACGGGTTTTGGTGGAGCTCTCTCTTCTATTCTCTCTCTCATACTCTTGGACACTTGATTTTTCTTGGAGCACTCTTGGAGGAGTGTGGTGCACTTGGGATTTGGAGAAATAAGGCAAGGAAAAGCAGGAAAGCACAAGAGGACATCAGGATCAGCGATTGCAATAGTATTGCTTTGCAGGTATCGAGTTGCATGTATGTTTTCCTTGCTAGTTTTGGCATGCATGGTATATGCATGTGGTTTCTTGGATATGATTTTTCATATATTGGATTGACAATGGATTTTCTTAGTCTTGCCATTTCCTAGAGAGCCATGGTGTTGTGGGTTTATTTCATTGTTCTTTTTTTTTTTCTTGTTAGTTATCATGTGCCTTTGGTTGTGGGTTTATTTATTAGTTATTGGAAGCCTTGGTTGGAAAAATGCTCTGGAAATCCAATAACAACTTGGGTTGAGTTACTATTCCTGGAAGCCTTGGTTGGAAAAATGATATGGAAGCCCTTATTGGGTTGACTTACTAGTCCTAGAAATCCTGGTTGGAAAAACGTTCTGGAAGCCCGGAAGAAGTTTTGGTTTGAGTTACTAGTCCTAGAAGCCTTGGTTGGAACAAACGCTTTGGAGCCTTGGAAAACTTGGGTGGAGACAAATATGGTGATGGTTGTGATGTCCAACCGTGAGGTGGAATCACTGGTTGAGGGTTGAGGGGGTTTGTCCTTTGGAAGCCCTGGTTTAGTTTTGATTTATGAGTTTTATGAGATCCCACATTCATGCTTGGAATATGGCATGGGGGTGAATGGCTGAAGAGAATTTGGCTCAACCATTTCTATGGTCGAGTGGATTGTGGAACTTCCAGAATTGGTTTCATTTTTATTATGGAAATAAGAGCTCTTTCCTCTTGTATTGATGGGTAAATATGCTTGTTATTATGTGGCTTATATGGTTGTTATATGCTTTTCATTTCTGTTGTTTATATGTTAGTTATGAATGTGTTTTATGATAGTGATGATATATGGCTCTCAACATGTTTTGAGTTGTAAATGAATGAATGATTTCTTTATGACCAAATAGATGGTAATGAAGTTAAAGTGATGAGGAAACAATGCTTCTTAGCGATTCTCATATAAGAATGAGACCCATATGCTCAGATATGTTGTTTAAACCTGTATATTACATATTTGTGACATGTTTGACGAAATTCTGTCATGGTTAGTAGGGGTCCAGTCAAGTCCTTGTTCAAGTGTTTGCATTTACATCGTTATTCTTTTGCTATCTTTCAGTTATAAAAGTGTCATGGGATTCTAGGCAGTGACCTAAGCTCTGGGCATGAAAAAGTGGCACAAAAATCGGGGTCACAGACTCATAACTACTGGGAAAAGTCTCGAGTTGCATGCATGCCCGTGTTTTGGTTGCAATTGGAGGTTTTTAGTCGCACTATTGCACATGTAAAGGGAGATATTGGGGGATTGATGCATGAAAAGGTCAAGTTGAATCAGGGATTAGCCTCCTAGGAGGTAGGGATGGATCTTGGGTGTCTTGTAGCATGTGCAGAAGGTATGTGTTGTGGTGTGGTGTCAATTCCACTTCCTTAAGGTGACCTAGGAGGTTGAATAAGATCATAGTAACTCTTCGTCACATGTTTACCCTGGTTGGTTAGTTACTTGGGTAGATTTGGGAGGAGGGTGTTGCAGATATAATTCTTTGCAAGAATAAGGTCAATCCTATTTTTCCAAGCCCTGAAATTTGAAGCTCCTTCAAGCTTGTTTTCGGACTTGATAGAGGAACCAATGGATGTAGACAAATAATCAAAAGTGATCTTCCAAGCCTCTTCTCTAAATCTCTTCAAATTTGAAGAAAAGGATATTGAAGAGATATCTTATTCTTCACATTTGAAGATATTTAGAGAAACACATTGTTTATTTTTCAAGTCAAATAGATACAAGCACAACATTTCTGAGATACTAATAATCACTTTTAATGATGTAGATATTCATTTAACAATTCTAGTTTACCATTAAGAAATTACACTTTAGAAATTCAACCATAAAACCATAAGGATAGTAGAGATCACAATGCACAAAGAGAACACAAGACTTACCCTAGGAAAACTCACTTGGGGGAAAAACCCAAAAACCTTTTCCTTAGAGAAATTATTCAATTCAACAAGAGATACATCTAACACTAATCAACTATGAGGTCAACATGACCAACAATCTATGATCAAACCTAGTCAACAACCCTCTAGTCAAGTCAAGCTAATTCCAACTTCTTCCCTTCAAAATTTGGCCCTCTAATCTACCTAGGCCGAATTTTGGCCTCTTAGAATGGCCCAAAAAATCAGCCTCCCCAGAATTTTGGCTTGCCTAGAATATGTTTCCTAGAAACTGCCCATAGATTCATATGTGTGAGGTCAAGAGAGAGAGATAGATACTAAAGATGAATCCATCCTTCCTGTCATTTTTCATCCTTCTTTTCCTTTGTTTGAATTCAAAAAAACAGTCGTGTCGTTTGTGTGGTCGAATGGTGCCTTGAGGAGGAGGTCAAATTCTCTTTATATAGTTATTTGTCTGTCTGAATGGGTGTGTCTCTTTATTAGGGTCAAATTGACTAGTTTGGAGCCAAAAATTCAAAATTTAAATTTAGAAAATTTCTCTTTTAAATCTGACATGAAGAACATGTCTTATAATGATTATTTCAAGGGCTAATCAATGAAAATGACACGAAGAACATGTCCTACTATTAAACTATATATTTCAAGGACTAAATATATAAATTATGAAGGCTGACCATAGCTACAAAATTCAACACAACGGATCCATTATTCATCCAACATCATGATTCTTCTCTACATTCAAGGCAACCTTCTCAAGTTCCCCAATATCTTGAAGAAACATATCACTCATGTATCCTATCTACTTCTTTATCTCATCAATTTTCTTTACATATGTCTCCATAGAATCCATCAATTTATCCATGCACTCTTGTAAGGAAATCAATATTCTACTACCCTTAATCGTGAGCTCAACTCTAGTCAATGTCATAGTGGAACTTGCTCTAAAAACGAACTTCAGAGGAAAGTGGTGGACTTTACTTTGATAACACCTTTGGGGGAAGGTGGAGGGCCTTTCTTTGATACCACCTATAACACCCCCAGAACACTCCTCGAGTTAAGGCACATCGAGGCCTTGTAATTGTGTGACATCGATGAGGTTTCAACGAGGTTTCTCACAATGGTTGTGACCAACTTATGAGTACTTAACGCCCGAACAAAGCCTCTAGCACGTATACTTCTTATTCACGTGCAAGATATATTATGTGTATGGAATCCAACATTCAATCTTAAGACAAATATAATTCTCAACTACAATTTTATGTCGACCATATATTCCATAATCATAACAGCATCACATATGTAACATAGAACAACATTTCATCACATAAAAACAATAATTCATCACATAAATGCAACATAGAACTTCTTCAAAATAGAACACTAAATTTATGAAATGGGACCGTCGGTCCTCTCTTCAAATTACCTATATAATTTTTTCCAATTTACAACTCCACAACTCACAAAATTCAAGGCCCTCGGCCTCTCTCGAATTATAGTAGAGATAAACTTTGGTTTCTCAAACCAAGTCCAAAACAACCATACAAAGATACTCCTCTCATATCAAGACTTCTCGTGTGATTCATGCATGTTCAGTTGTCCTTTTAACTATTAGCTCCACACTTATACCTTTGTTCGTTTGGAACTAGTCTACTCTACTATAAGGGTAGAGCGAACTTTTGTGTGGCTCTTGCCTCCATTTGGTTATTCTCTAAACACTTCATTCTTGCTCCAAACACGTTTGGTCCTGCCCCAAACTTGTTTGATCTTATTCGTGTGAACTCCACTCCTTTGTACAAATTCCCTGCTTACTCTGTTTTCCTTCGTGTTAATCTTCCATCATCTACTAATATAATTTTTTTTGTCAAATCTTTCAACCTCCTGTTGGAGTGCGTTGTCACCTCCAACATTTACTGTCCCAATGTCCACTGTTCTTCGTGCGTTGGCCCTCAACATGAACACACAAAATAGAAAAAGCAAAGATAATTATATCTACAAGATCCAACATATTAAGCGTCCACATGAACACATGACATACAATACTTAATTAATTTGACAAGTAATTAATGACTAATCCTATTTAGGGAGAAATATGTAATGATTATTTGACAGAGGTAATTAATTAATCGTGGAACTGCAACAAACAATGGTCTTGTGTTTAGGAGAATATGGGTTTGGGCTTCTACAACCTAGTGAAAATAATGCACGGAAATGCAAAACAATTTTGTACCTGCACAACCTTGGTGGAAAATTGAAATAATGTAGGGAAAGGAAAAGTTAATGCTAGTATTGATTGCCTTTTATCATTTTTCTTATAGGAAAAAAGAGAGTAATTTCTGTTTACGAGGATCAATTAGGAAATTGGTAATTCTAATTTTTTATATTAAAAAATTAAAAAAACAATAACTTTTATATTAAACAAAATTATAAAATGGAAAATTACAAAAAAAAGATAACTCTTACTTTAAAAAAATTTATAAAATAGAAAATTAGTTATAAATCAGTAACTCCTATATAAAAAAAGAATGGTAACTAAATTCATATTTCAATTTTAAATTGGATATCATTGTTGTTGGCTTTTAATATCCAATATCTCAATTTTTACATTGAATTCTAGCTTTGTGTTGTGTGACTCATATTATTAGATTTTACTTTTACATGTTTTTCTAGTCTACAATACTAATAAATTTGATGCATTTTGATCCTTGCTATTTCTAAACCATTTTAGAGAGGAGGGGTTTATAACATGTTGGAAATTAATGTTGGAAATAAGTAAACAAAAATATCCTTGTTAGGGAAAAATTTATTGAATTTTCATTAAAGTTTTGAATATAACGATTGTTCATTTAAATTTATATGTGTGTGTGTGTGTGTGTTTAAATATTTGTAAGATGTGTAATGTTAATTTTTTTCCATATTCGATTTTATAGGGTTGAATTTTTTCTATATCGAATAGAATTTGAATTTGGTAACTATGGTTCTATCTTGTGCGTGGGGATCATTTTGTCTTGAGTTGACTCACTCCATGTTTGGGCACGTTCATTCTGAGCGTGCTTGTTCGGGCACATTTGGGTGGGAATGCTTATTTCATCTCGGGCACCTTGGGACCACATCAATTGTGTTTGTTCCAACTCAAACACCATCATGCGAGTGCATTTTGGGTTAGCTCAGGCGCTTTCTGTTCCACTTCAGGAATTTCAAGAAGGCTCATACAAACTCTCAGGTGCCTTATTTTGCGTATGTTCGTGTTGAATATTGCAACAAGAAACATTGAAAGAGGCATCCAGAAACATCATCCTTGATCCTAGTGAAAAATAAGCACCTAAACTAGGTGGGGCCAACACAGGCAATTTTTAGGTGTATGTATATTTTTAGAATGATGAGCATATTCTAAAATTAGCAGGATGCTGATTCTAGATGGTTGAGAAAATTTGATCTTTGGATGAATTTCTATTTTTAGAAGATGGGTGAAGTCTATTTATAGATCGCTAATCTAAAAATAGAATGCATGTCTGTTATTATTAGCCCTTAATAATAATCAGACAATAAATAGTAACTTATTCTCTTGGAGCACTTTATTTCAGTGAACAGATGTGGCACATCAGTGGGCTGAAGGAATTATGCAATTCCTAGGGTGGTTGGTGACTCATGCATGGATAACTTCATTATAACTGATAGTGGCAAGTTGTAACATAGTTTGAAGAGTATTGATGTGAGTTGTTATTTAGTTTAACTCAATTTAGTGAGTTAAACTCAGTTGTGCTAGTTGTAACTGAACATACACTAGTGATAGATGAGTGAATTAAATATTTAATTAATTCACAAGTAGTGTCTTACTTGCAACTGAAGAAATACAACAGTTAACTACTTGCATGTTAGATCCAGTGGAGGCCTAGTGGAGAGATAGGTGAAAGGGTGAGATTGACTATCAGTTGTGACTACAGTGATGCATTCAATGCATCTACACACACATTGGAGATGCTTATGAGGATTGCGCGGTAAAGGCAAGGTAAGGTCAAATTCATTCAGAGTTCTTCTTGAGCAGGGATTGCGCAGTGGAGGCAAGCTGTCAGGAGGTAAGAAATTGGTGCATAGATATGCAAATTTATGCATGATAGTGTGTGACAATTGTTGATTGTACTGAGAGCTCTATGCTATGAGATTTGTATGAGATTGCTACATGTCCCATTGATATACATAATATATGATAGTTGGGGTTTTTAGTTTTAAGATTTCTCGGTAAAACATCTTGTTATGTGCGATTGATTTGCTTCATATGTGTTTTGCAATTAGTGATTTAATTTCCGCAAAGAATTAAGTGGAAGGATTATGTATTTAACATAAGATTAATTTTTTAGATCAGGAGAGTCTAGTAATATACATGCATATTGTATAATTTCTACATGGTATCAAAGCGAGTGTTGATCACTAGAATTCATAATGTTGAATGGGTCTTTGAGTTTTGTGTTGGTGGACAAATTGAATTTTTACGCGAGAATTTCTTGGTCTGTGAGTTGAGTAAACAATGAAATGGCTTGCTTTGATAGGTTGTGGTTAGAGTATATGCACTCGAGGGCAGCTCGAAATACATAGCCTGGAAGGACAGGGTGGAGGAAGTGCTTGAAGATAATGGTTTGAAGGAGTTCATCGATAGCGATGTTCCTAAGCCCACTTTGGCGGATGCTGCAGTACTTGATGCATGGCAAAAGAAAGTAGCAAGGGCGAGGAGGATTCTGTTGGAAGGTGTGAAAGACCATATTGTGTAGAGCCTTCACGGGAAAGCCACTCCATTTGCGATGTGGAAGGCTTTGATAGATCTTTTCCAAAGCAGCAGCGACCATAGGAAGTTGGCGCTGAAGGATAAACTTAGAAAAATCAAGATGGAGAAGAACGACACTATTCCAGTATACTTGATAAAGTTTGTCCAATGTAGGGATGAGCTTGGGGGTGCAAGAGTCAGTGTTGCGGATGATGACTTGGTGAGCTTGGCTCTCCTTGGGCTTCCGAAGACTTGGCACAGTTATCAAGACTCTATCAATGGACGAGAGAAACTGCCAGATTGGGAGCGACTATGGTCAGATCTAGTGCAGGAGAAGATAAGGTGGACCACTAGGGATGGCTCTTCATCAAAGCATGATGATGAAGAGGATTGTGCTTTGGCTGCCAAGGCGAAGAAGAAGAAGGGGAAGAAATTCCATTCGTCTGAGGCCGGAAGATGGCAAAGAACCTGGCTTATGTCCAAAGTGAAGTGTTTTCAACGCTCACGAATCTGGACATATTGCCACAAATTTTCCACATAAGAAGAAAGAACAAGATGGGCTGCTTCATTTGTAGGCTAGTGAGAATAACACCTGGCAATTTTAGCTTGACTTCTCATTGATCGCATGCATGGTGTCTAGTGCATTGGGATCAGGGTGGTACTTTGATAGTGGTGCTTCCTTTCACATGACGGGAGATGAGAAATTGTTCAGTGACTTGGTGGAGAAAGATCTCCAGATGCATGTTGAGTTGGGCGACGATGGACGATATAGTGTGACCAACATTAGTACCATTACCTTTTAGAGGGCGTCAGGTAAACTCTTTCATTTAAAAGATGTTGTGCATGTTCCAGGTTTAAAGAAGAATTTAATCTCAGTCGCAATGTTAGAGGATATAGGCTATGATGTTGTCTTTAGTGAAGGAAAAGTTTTCCTGTGACAAAAAGCAACAGGGCAAGCCAAGAAGGTTGGGATTCAAGTTAAGAATATCTACAGACTTGAAGTAGATGGGATTTCTACGGAGCTTCCTACTGTTGGGAAGTGCGAGGAAGACATGCAATTGAAGCTTGAGAGGGAGCAGGATTTGCATGCAGGTAAGAGTGAACCTTAGGATGTGGAGCAAGCACAAGATGAGGATCATGGAGTGGGAGCAACCACTCATGCAGAGAAATTTCATGCCAAATGGGCAGAGGGAGTGCATGCAGCTATACCACCAGGTAATAAGTGGGGCGACATGCATGAGTAATCCCAAGAAGAGATTTCTAGGCAGGATTCATTGAGATGGTGTGGATCTCATGAATTGAACCTGGCTACGAGGCGCCCACAAAGCAGCAATGGCATGATCAGTCAGATCAAAGTGACAGTGTCAGATATTGGAGCGATGTTCAGAGTTGACAACAGGTGTAGAGTGCAGGGGTGCAGAGTTCAATAACACAGTGGTTCCTGAAGACATGTGTAGTAGCTAAGCATAGGTAAGAAGACTTTGATGACAAATGCATTATATTGATTTAGTTGTTTGGAGGCTATTCAGTTTCAGAAGTGTTGCATACAAGAGTTGCATGGAGTTGCATGTCGCATGCAAAGATAGTCCTTTCTTGTTGAGAGGGAGTGTTGAATATTGCAACAAGAAACAGTGAAAGTGGCATCCAGAAACATCATTCCTTGATCCTCGTGAGAAATATTCACCTAAACTAGGTGGGGCCCACACAGGCTATTTTTAGGTGTATGTATATTTTTATAATGGTGAGCATATTCTAAAATTAGCAGGATGCTGATTCTAGATGGTTGAGAAAATTCTATCTTTGGATGAATTTCTATTTTTAGAAGATGGGCGAAGTCTATTTATAGATCGCAAATCTAAAAATAGAATGCATGTCGATTATTATTAGCCCTTAATAATAATCAGACAATAAATAGTAACTTATTCTCTTGGAGCACTTTATTTCAGTGAATAGATGTGGCACATCAGTGGGCTAAAGGAATTACGCAATTCCTAGGGTGGTTGGTGACTCATGCATGGAGGACTTCGTTATAACTGATAGTGGCAAGTTGTAACAGAGTTGGAAGAGTAGTTATGTGAGTTGTTATTTAGTTTAACTCAGTTTAGTGAGTTAAAATCAGTTGTGCTAGTTGTAACTGAACATACACTAGTGATAGATGAGTGAATTAATTATTTAATTAATTCACAAGTAGTGTCTTACTTGCAACTAAAGAAATACAACAGTTAACTACTTGCATGTCAGATCCAGTGGAGACCCAGTGGAGAGATAGGTGAAAGGGTGAGATGGACTATCAGTTGTGACTATAGTGATGCATTCAATGCATCTACACACACATTGGAAGTCTTACTGAATTCGCGGTAGGCAAGGTAAAGGTCAAATTCATTCGGGGTTCTTCTTTCAGCGGGGATTGCACATTGGAGGCGAGCTAGCAGGGAGGTAGAAATTGGTGTATAGATATGCAAATTTCTGCATGACAGTGTGTGACGATTGTTGATTGTACTGAGAGCTCTATGCTACGAGCTTTATATGAGATTGTTACATGTTCCATTGATATACATAATATATGATAGTTGGGGTTTTTAGCTTTAAGCTTTCTCGGTAAAACATCTTGTTATGTGCGATTGATTTTCTTCATATGTGTTTTGCAATTGGCGATTTAATTTCCGCAAAGGATTAAGTGGAAGGATTCTGTAATTAACATAAGATTAATTTGTTAGATCAGGAGATTTCGGTAATATACATGCATATTGTATAATTTCTACAGCTCGTGCCAATTACAACACCTCATGTGGGTGCTCTTTATTTCCTTGTGTCACAACTCCGAAAACATTGCATAAATGTCTCAAAATGTGCAATGGACCTCTCGCCTCTTGACTCATCTTGTCCAACAAGTATCACCCATAAGTGTTCAAGCTAGAGATTGGACATTACCTAACTAATAATTAATGCACCATGGAACTAAAAGGTCATGCATAACCCCTTCTTTACATATACATTTTAAACACATGAACCATCAATTGAAAGGGAGTGATCCAACAACTCCAAAATCACAAATAGAAAATGAAATGATAATACTAAAGTGCCTCAAAACTCCTAGTAAAGTGATCAATGAAAATGACACATTTTATACTAAAGAATTCCTTATATAAAAAATTCAATAGAAACATCAAGCAAGTGCAAAAGAGTGAAGATCAATATAATGTCAATACAAAAAACAATATGGATCTCCTTAAAAGACCCTTAGAGTGTTTCTCAATTTAATAATGTAAAAATATAAGATTCACAATCAAGCCAAAAATACATAAAAAAATATTAGTTTGAATTATAATTATAATTATAATAATAATAATTATTATTATTATTATTTTGAGATAAAAGTTAAGTCCTTCATTTAAATATTTTAAAATTCAATTTAATAATCTAAAAATATTAGATTCACAATTAAGTTAAGAATACATAATAATGTTAGTTTGAATTATTATTAATTCTTTTTTATTTTTATTTTGGTAAAAGTCAAGCTACCCATCACATATTTTAAAATTCCAAAACAATGTAAGATGGTACCAGCAATAATATATATGTTTTAAAATTGCCTAAATTCTTAATAAATAGAAAAGTAAAACAATGGAAATTGTATATTACATATATATTTATATATGAAATTTATATTTAAAAAAAAACAAATAATCATTTAAAGCCACATCTAAAATTTTATTTAATCAACTTTAAAGTTTACAATATAATATATATGATCCTACAACATTCAAAATCCCTAAAAAGTTAACCCAAGTTACAATCATAGTTCCTTAACAAAAATTATAAAATCATGGGTTGAACCATCATGCATCATAAAACTATTGAAAGAGAAAACCATGTGTTGAAAACCACAATAAATGGATGCAAAACACTGTTCATTTTTTTTTTTTTAAAGATTGTCATTCCATCGCTACTTCTAACACATACAAATCAAGCATAGGCTATTAAGAATATAACACATACCCAACAAAATCAAATTTGAAGAACTACTTTTAATTTCAAGTTTAAAATTATATTTGAATTCAACCCTTTCATCATAAAAAGTTTGAAAAAATAATTGTACTTCAAAGTTATATTTGAATCAATCCTTTCATCATGAAAAGTTTGAAAAATAATTGTACTTCAATTGACAAAAGTAACTTACACACTAAATTTTTTTTATATAGAATATTGTCATTCCGATTATTTCAAATGTTAAAATTTTAACGAGTAGTTAACTCGGTTGAAAAGTTCAATATAAAGTAATAAGAAGTATATTTTGAAATTTCAAATATAACTTTTTGAGAGTTATATATACATTAATAATAATAAAAAATCGTAACAATTCGTTATTATTATTTTTGGGGAGAATTTTAAAGTTTTAAAAATGACAATATGCAACTTTAAACAAAAGCGCAAATCAAACATTCTTGTGAAGACCCATATAAGAGAGGATGCGATCTATGTATTCATATGGTTCATGATTATTACATATTACATTCATATTTTGAGAATACCCGAAATCTTGATTAACCATGGAAAAGATGAAGTTGTAATAAATATTTAACCATTTGTTAAGGGTGATAATTTTATCAAAATATTTTAAAACTAATGAAGAGACTTTTTTTTTTGCAGTATAGGCTTATGGGAACATGATAATCTAGTATGACTTCATTCATTTTCTATTATTTAGGTTAAGATGGTTATGATTTGGAGATTTCCAAGATCCATACAAATATAAAACTAAAGGAAATTACTCATCAAGACTATGAAGTACTTTATTTTTATTGAGGATATTGATAATTACTATATTTAAACCATGTAAAAATGAAAGAAAGAGTGAGAGGTTATAGCTTAATCCCTAATTCATGATTTTGATGCTCCCTAGCTTTCTTAAGAATCCCGTTGAACTTCAAAAATGTCATTCCAAGCATTAAATGCTACAAAATATGCCTCCTTGACCTTTAGCTTGCTTTGAGGCAAGGAAAAAGAGAGCTATGGGGCATTCTCAAAACATTTGCAAAGTATAGTCATAACTTTGTCATTTTGCCGCAAAAAAAAATAAAATAAAAAAATGAAAAATCATGATATATAAAGATGCATGGAATATGGAAAAGGCTAATAGTCATTTTGGAGACAAGTAAGAATTTTATGATGCTATAAATTGATGAACATAAGTATAGTTCTCATTGTTGTAATCTCAATTTTAGGTTTTGTGATACTGATTATATTGAAACTTTGTACAAATTTTTATGTAAACTTATCAAGAACATACAACTTAGAAAATCTTACCTAGTTTAATAAATTTTTTTAATGCAAAACATAATCATATCTTACTAAACATGATGAAGTAATAATCATATTGAATACCAAAATTATAACAATGCCATGAACTTTTCGGTGGAGTTGCCCTATACAATCCAATATGGAGATATGCTTTTGTATAATGTTATATATAATAATAAAATAATATTTATATTAAAATGAATTTAAAAACAATAATAACAATAAAAAAACTTTCAATTGGTTGGTCATAAATAAATTACTTTAATTTCCATATTATTTTTAGATGATATTATTTTTTAGATGATATGTTGTATTACATGTGTACATGATTTTGTATTAAGTTGATATGTTATGTATATATATTTTATTGTCCATATTAAGTAATTATGCAGATAGGTGTGTCTATTTTGGAATAGGACTTTTGTAGTTTTAATTTAATTATCAATAATTATTAGGTGGATGGTAGACATTTAATCTTCATAGAATATTCATAGAAGAATATAGAAATCAAAAGTTAAGATTTATTTCCAAAGTAGTTACAACCATTTTTTTCTTTAAATTAAATTTATTAATTAAAAAAAAATGAACCAAAAGTGAGTTATGGTTTTTTGGACATATATTGATAAGCCATAGTATTGGCTCAAGATATTGTAACAAAGCCTATTTACATATTAAGAATGTCCATGGTAAAGTGGGTGTAAGTGTTTATATGTTTATGACGGATTGATGCCTATCAACATTTATCCATCATTAATTCATATGGCCATGCTAGAATAATTTTATATTAACTTTCTTTATAGTATAATTTTATATACTATAAATAAATTGCAACTAGGAGTCATTAATTGCCATTTAAATTTTCAATATTTCAATATCATATCAAATATATAGAGAGATAGGTCAATTGTTTTTTCTAATTTAAGGTATGAGTGATATTTGTTTAATGTTTAATATGGAGCTGATATGTAACATTTAAAAAAAAAAATGTTAATAATTAAAAAATTCAATGTGTGTGTCTTTCTATATGAGAGGGAGAGTGTTTCTATCCCATAGATACATGCTTTTTACTGTTTATTGTGAGGGAAGCATGTATTTAAAAATATATTAATAAAAAATAAACATTTTAATCTTAACAATGTGGACCATAAATAAAATATTTCAATGACTATGTTGAATAAAATATTTCAATATGAAATATGTATATATCATATGGAGCAAATGAAAATACAAAATTTCCTTATGATTAAAACATTTTATTGTTGTGTTGCTTAGAGATGTGCAATTCCTTCCATGCTAAGTTTTGAAATCGATATATATATATATATATATATATATATATATATATATATATTCTAACTTATAGACAAAATTACCCTTTCACGACAATTTTCTAGTTAAATTTAATCAAAATCCGACAGAAATAAAGAAAGAAAGTATTTTTAACGTCTACGAGGCTAAAAATAGCCTATGGGACATATTGCTTCTCCAATCTGGTTCTTGTATTCAGCCATTTTCTTGTGGAGTCTTACAATAAACACGACAAACTATTCGTTGAATAGATTATCCGAAGAGCTAGCTACATATTTGCATAGTTTTCCTTGCTATCTTTGAAGGCCTCACATTTTAAAATGATTTTTTTTTTTTTTTTGTTTCCACTTTTCTGGAAGAGAAAAAATACACTCTTTCCTTCCACATTTCTTTTGGCCTTTCCCAGTGCCCTATTTCACAAATACACTCTTTCCTTCCACATTTCTTTTGGCCTTTTCTAGTGCCCTATTTTTCAACAGAGTTGATGAGAATTAGTCCTTAATTGAACAATAAGAATTTTGGATCTTCAAGAAATATTAGTCCTTAATTGAACAATAAGAATTTTGGATCTTCAAGAAATATTGGCCCCTATGTACGCTTTTTGTTGATGATTATGAGTGGGGTTAAACTCTTCAATGTAGTACTTCTTCTTTCTCCCTAGCTCTTCCTCCCAAGTACATTTGTGGAACTTATAACTTATCCATAACAAAAGTTTTTATCTCTTTACCGTATGTGGGACACATGCTCAAACAAATACCCCATTTACTATATCATTTGTTAATTTGTAGCATCCAAGTCTTCTTTCTTTTGCACAATTTGTCATTAAACACAACCTTAGGCCATCTATCCTCTTCTATTTGCTCAATTCTTTTTAAAAACCTTATGACTCGTACCATAGCAATTGCTTCAATAGGAGCAACCCCTGGATAGCATAAGGAACTGCACTTTTAATTTTGAATTTGTTTGTAATCAAACGCTTCTGAATTTTCTCAATTTGTTTCAACTGCATCTTGGTTGTGTTGTTGACCCATTTTGAATTTGTTTGTAATCAAACGCTTCTGAATTTTCTCAGTTTGTTTCAACTGCATCTGGGTTGTGTTGCTGACCCACAGTTGACAACCATAAAGAAGCATCGGGATCAAGAGAAGCCCAAAAAGAGTTACAGTGGTTTTTCAGTGTCATAACTCTACCTCTCTACACCTGTTTTGAAGATTTAACAACCAGTATAAAGTCATCTCTAACCAAAAAACAGAAACCAAACAAACAAAACAAAAACAAAAAAATATATGAGACAGGTGAGATAACATGATTTGTATAAATTTACTTAATCTTTATTATTCACTTAAAGCACCATATGCCATTCATGTACAGCAAACCTTCATATGATGATTCCGTTTTGCCGCGCTTTTTTAACATGAAGGCGAATAGTTTACCAATAGGCTCTCAGCGCCTTTCAAGCACTAAATGCCGCTTCACCCCTTATTCTCGTCACATACACCACTTAATCTGGCCGTCCCCTCATTTTTCTCCCATGCTTTTCCAAAATCCCCACCGTTTCCTCCCATCTGTCTTTGGCACAGCACCTCAGTTGGTCAGTCTCCATTTTTTATCTGAGAGTTTTACTGTAAATTCTCAATTAGCTGTAGCAGAATTGATTTTTGGTGCTTGCAAATCGTAAGCTAAGTTCTTGAAACTATAAATTTGGATTGTGTGAAGTGCAGGTAGGGCACTAGGTTAGGATGGGGCAACCGAAGGAAGCGGCAGGTGGCGGTGGTGGCAGAGGCAGAGGCAAGCCGAAGGCGAAGGCCAAAAGTAAATCCATATCAAAATCGAGCAAGGCAGGGCTTCAGTTCCCGGTTGGCAGAATCGCCAGATTCCTTAAGCGCGGTCGTTATGCAGAACGCGTTGGTGGCAGTACCCCAGTTTACTTGGCTGCTGTTTTGGAGTACCTAGCTGCAGAGGCAAGTAATTTCACCACTGTTTATGCTGTTGAAGCAATTCCAAGATCTGTCTATATTTTCCAGAAGTTATCAATGTTTGACAGAGTTGACATTGTGGCGTTTGCTGGAGATTTTTTTTAATTGAGATGTCGATTTTTTGAAATAGATTTTGGGAATATTTTAAATTGTTAAAAAAAAACAGACCTTTCAGCTTTCTCATCTGTATTAGATTTTAAGATATTTTCCAAATTTGCAATTTGCATAAATTGAACATCATCCCTAAGTTGGACTGTTAAATCCCTCAAATGCCTATGATTTGATGTTTGCCCTTCATCTTTTATATAAAAGAAAATCTAATGAAAACCAAAACCCAATTATCTGAATGCCTTTGGTTGGGAAAACATGCCCCCATGTAAAGAAATGTTTGGAGCTCTCTGGGCAATTCAAAACAAAGCAGTTGGTGCCAATTTGGCTTAAAACAATTTTTTGGTTGACAGGTGCTGGAGTTGGCAGGGAATGCTGCTAGAGATAACAAGAAGTCTCGAATAAGTCCGCGGCACATTCAACTTGCGGTAAGGAACGATGAGGAGCTGAGCAAGCTTCTGGGTAGCGTCACCATTTCTGGCGGTGGGGTTCTGCCCAATATCCACCAAATTTTGCTGCCCAAGAAGTCCACTAAGTCCAAATCAGGGGATCCCCAGTCTCAGGAGTTTTGAGCTTACAGTCTGCCATTGCTTATTACATTTTGGATTCATGAAGAGGCCAATATTTTATCTGATGCAAAGGAAGATGCAACAGCAATAGTGTAACAGAGTTAAGATCGACTATAATGCAATAGAATAAGATTGCAAGAATTTGAAAGTGGATTTGAAAGTGGACTGTGGTGCTGGATGTTTACAAAAGGTTTGTTTTGTCTTCTTGAAGCCCATCCCATTATCAAGAAACGGTTATATATGCATGACTTCGCTGATTTTATAGCATAAAACGAGAGTATAAGTGGGAAAATGAGCTATTGGTTGGATTACATGTGCAAATGTAGTTTTTCTAAGTGATCTTGTATATAAATTCTGTCTCATTTTAAGTTTTGATAAATGTATATTTTTTATTTATTTATTTTTAATGTATATTTATCTTTTATATAAAATGTCTTTTTTCATTTTAGATAAATGTATATTTTTTATTTATTTACTTTTAAAGTGTATTATTTAACATAAGAAATTATGTCTGAGCAGTTTTCAGGTATACATAGTCTTGGCATTGGATCACAACACTTGTGGGGACCAAATTTTTCCACCTAACCATTAGACTACATCCTCAAGACTTTGTTTATTTTTAATGTTTATATAGTTAATTTATTTGGTTTTTCATCAAAATTCGTTTTTATTTGTTATTTTTATCAATTGATAATATGTTTCAGGTATACATAGTCTTGGCATTGGATCACAACACTTGTGGGGACCAAATTTTTCCACCTAACCATTAGACTACATCCTCAAGACTTTGTTTATTTTTAATGTTTATATAGTTAATTTATTTGGTTTTTCATCAAAATTAGTTTTTATTTGTTATTTTTATCAATTGATAATATGTTATTATTTATTAGTGAGTTGTTAGTGAGAC
Source organism: Pinus albicaulis (assembly GCA_034641835.2). Taxonomy (NCBI): domain Eukaryota; kingdom Viridiplantae; phylum Streptophyta; class Pinopsida; order Pinales; family Pinaceae; genus Pinus; species Pinus albicaulis. The sequence continues at coordinate 623,901,564 of CM076581.1, forward strand.
TTAGATTTAGATTTAAAAGTGATCATATACATGTATTAATTCGTTTTTATTTGTTATTTTTATCAATTGATAATATGTTATTATTTATTAGTGAGTTGTTAGTGAGACTTAGATTTAGATTTAAAAGTGATCATATACATGTATTATAAAATTGATATCATGAGATAAATAGAAAGAATGATTAAAAGTCTTTTCTCCTAAGATTTGAATGTTGTGTTGTGCATGTTCTATTTCTTAATATAGTATCATAGCAGTGATGGGCATTGTGTTTGTATCATAATGGGTTATCATTCTTCTTTGTTTTTAGTGTAAAAATTGGTATTTCATCTTTATGTGTTTGAAAAGAAAAAATTAAAGGAGTTTAGAATTTTAATAATAACTTTGCAACCTTAAATGTGTTTTTGTTTTGTTTTAAAATCTCAATGAAAGTGTTATTAATGTTGAATTATTTCTTATTTCAGATCTTCACAATTATTGCTTTATAATCAATAATGACACACTTGAAACATTCTTGACTTTAATTTCCTTTTTATGATTAATTAGACATTATTAGATTGATATAAGATATATGAGATATTTATTAATGTGTGATTACAATTGAGGGTCTCAATATATATACATAGTCAAAGTCTCTTTTCATTAATTGACATGTTTTTTCAATAAAACATGTTTTTTTCTTCTTATTATTAATTAATTATTGATTGTTTATATTTATTTATTACATAATATAATATATAATATCTAAATGTATATTGTTGTACATAATATAATATAATGTATATTATACATTGTTGTTCGAAAGGGAATACCTTCCACTATTATATAAAACATGAATACTCCCTCTTAGTGAGGAAGATAGATATTCTTCCATGATGTTCTCCTCTAGTAGTCTCAATCACACCCAACCACTTCTCATGGTATGGGTAGGACTACCACCACAACCTCAAGACTACACTACAAGTATCTATGATGTTTCTTCTCTCCTAGTAGTCTCAATCACACGTAGCCACTTCACATAGCATAAGTAAGACTTTTACCAAACTACTCATTGCTCCCTCAGTCATTTCACATGACTTGTCTGGGAAACCCTTGGCCAAAAGGAGAGTATTTGCCCGATGTAGGAAAAACATCACAACTCCCTCTCAACGAGCTTGTCTTTGAAGTATTCAAACTTCACTTTAAACAGAGGCTTGGTGAGAATGTCTATTGTTTGCTCATCTATGGATATGTATTGGAGTTCCACTACTCCTCTCTGTACCATGTCTTGGATGAAATGGTAATTGATCTCTACATGTGTTGACTTGTCGTGAAAGATTGGATTCTCTGAAAGTTTCACACAACTTTGATTATCATAGTATATCAAAGTTGGCTCTAACTTTAGATCAAATAACTTTGCAAGTAATTTCTGATGTCACACTACTTCACAAATTTCATCACTTTGCTTTGTTCTTCCCGATGCTTCAATCTACTACTAGAGCCTTAGTAGCCTTCATAATGTACCTGCAACTCTCATTAGGAGGTCCTTTTAATTTGAGAATTGTTAACTCCCTCTTGCATTCTTGCAGGAAGCATTGCAATCTCATCAAGCAAGAAATGTTCATCCTTATTGTCATCATCAACATGTTTCTTTCCTTTCCTTTCAGGCATGAGCTAGGGTTTTTTCTTTCAACGGAAACATTGATCAAGGTCTAGTCCCAGGGTTTTATTCAAAAAAAACCTTACGACTTTCTTTTCCAAGACTTCCAATATTATAGGGTTTATAAACCCTAAGACTTATAACTTTCATCGAGACCTTATGAATCACATCACTAGAAACCTTTCTTTGCTGCTCCCTTGGGCTCTGGAGTATCTTTCAACTTTGTTCTTGAAACTTCCCAACAAGGCCTGAATGTGATCCCTTATCTTGGTCCTTCTACTCTGCTTTCTAGAGCTTAGTTCAACCATATTCTATGATATCAATCAATCAAGAATTATTCATCTCAAACAAGCTATCAATTGGTCCATCTTCAAATGACACGAGCATGGTCTAGAATTTTTGGTAGATCTTAGATGATTGCTCAATATTGGGATAATCCTTTGATATGCCTTTTAACTCTCTTATGTTAATTTCTTATGAACACTAATGGATTTATGTCATTTTTCACATCAAACATATTCTTTGACCAATTTTTTTCATGAGGGAAAAGCTCACGGGAAACCCGGGCGTACTTCCCCAGAATTTCTGGATGGTACGTGCGGTAAACCGTTCGGCGGACTTTCGGCGCCTAGCCCCAAAGGACTCAAGGATGGAACCCGTGACCTCCCTCAACGGAGAGGCCCACGTATTGGCTCACTACCACTTGAGCTAACCCTTGGGGCTTATTCTTTGACCAATTACTCATTAGTGCTATGAGGTTAAATCTCTCCTCATATTAAAAATGTATTTTACTCCATTGGAATTATGCTATAATCCGCCTACCTAGTGTTTGAATTTTTTAAATTGTTCCTCCATAGTTTACATTAGAGAAATTTTGAGGTCTAAAATGGGTAAGAAAAATGTACAACCAAAATAAACTTTATAAGAACCAATAGGATTCAAGATGATGATGTCAACTATGGGAGATGATTCACCATTTTTGGAGTAAAAAGTAAAAAGATTAACAAATAATAAAATAATAAAACTACTCTTTAAACTCGTTTTTTCAAATTATCTCCATAAGGGTTTACTCAAATTTTGAGCGGGAGTACTCGTTGGATGCAAAATTTAATTCCTCATCCAAGGAGTACCCATCTTGTATACTTTCGATGGACTCTGCTACAAAAAAAATTAGAAATATGTGAAAAAAATGTGATTATGTATTTCTCATTTTTCGTGTAGCAGAGTCCATCGAAAGTATGCAACATGGGTATTCATTGGATGAGGAAGAAAATTTTGCATCTAACGAGTGTTCCCACTCGAAATTTGAGTAAACCAATAGGGAGATAAGTTGAAAATATGAGTTGAAAATATTTTTTTCTTTTTTCCCTTTAAAATTTGATGATGTAATCTAATCTTATTCTATTATTTCCATTATTATTGCATAATATCCTTAGGAGACCTATTTTAGACCTCAAAATTTCTCTAATGTGTGATAAAAATATATTGTTGTACATAATATAATATAATATATATTATACATTTTTATCTGGAAGGGAATACTTTCCTCTGCTATATAAAACATCAACAATTAAAATGTAAGGGGGCATTTGCATTAAATACATTATAGTTCATGAAGTCATATGAAGAGTATTGAAGGATTATATTTATACAAACATCTTCCTCTTCATAAAAATGATATCAAAATAAAATGAATTTTTTGCTTCTTGTCTTAGACTTATCTTGAAATAGAATAAGGATGTCTGAGGACATTTGCAGTTTTACATCATAAACGTTTTATGATGCAAGAAATGTCTAGTTTTGACAATTACACGATTACAATTTTTTATTTAAACACCAGACACAAAGTAACAAAGCAAATAAATCTTTGATCATTCAAATAATGTAACAATATAACTAAGATTTGTAATTAAGCATGATTGACAAAAGTTCAAAGTTAGTACTCATTTATGGAGCATGCAAAATATGCTCCAATGATTTTTTGGTCATAAGTTTATTAAGTGATTGAAATTGAAACATAAGGTTGAGTTATTATATTGTAAAATGGTGGATTTCAAACTTTTTCAAAAATAAATTGTGCATGCAAAGTATTTTTGACTTTGAATAAGAAGTTCATTTTCAAATTTATTCATTGTAAAAAATCACAATTTGGGGTGCATGATGAGTAAATCCCAACACCCTCGAGCTGAAAGTGAGCATGAAAGCAAGACAAGTACAAGCAAGTGTGATACATAAGAAAACATACAAGCGAGTGTGAAAATTCAATACCTGAATGAGCAAATGAGGAAAGTGTTTGCAAAACATTGATCAATTAATTAAATAATTACAAGACTCTTTACATGAATTGAATAATTGGATTGTTGATCTACAGAAGAAAATCGATCTCAAGAATATATTGATCAAAACACTTCAACTAAAATTGATAGAAAAATGGTAGCAAAGTGAGAATAAGATTAATGCAACTTGTGATACAAATAATCTCATAAAAATGGTTGATGTATTTTGTGATACACATGACGTAATGATTGATGCAAATCCAATAGAAGATATCATTGATGATCTCTTAACTAGCCATAAAATGGAATCATATAGTAAATTAGTGAAGGAATCTTTTGTTGAAGACGACTCACAAAAAAAAGAACAAAGTGAAAGCAACAATAAATATGAATTTGAAGTTGCAAAAGAACAATATCAAGATTACAAAATGATTTTTCTAAGATGATTTTTGAACCATGAGAAGAATTACAATTCAACAATAATTGACATGGTTTAGGATATAACAAAGGTTTTAGATTACTCCAAAAAAAAATTGGTTGTGAGTGCATGATTTCTTGACGAAAATTTGAAAGCTTCAAAAGTTGATAATTTTTTTTAAAATGTCGATGATAAAAATATTGAGCACAAGTGTCAACATTTTTATAGAGTTGGTCACATCGAGAATTAGTGTCTGATCACCATCCTTGTATTCACTGCAAGAAGAAAAATCATCTCTAAAAAAAATTAAAAGAAGAATAAAACTAAAAAGTTGAATAGTTCATTATGGCTAGATAAATTATTGATGTTGGAATCAACAAGTCAAGAAATTGCATAAGTCTTATAATCTAGTTTAGATACAGGTAAATACACTTTTGCATGGATAAATCACTCATTGAAATTATAAGAGATTTTTTTTTTTTTCAAATAGTGACTCCAGATGAAGATTTTGGGCATGATTGGGGCCTAATTCTACATATATTTTGAACTCGACCATGAGTCAAAAGAATGGTACTTTGTACACCTTAAGGGGAAATACAATGATGAAGATAAAATTGAAATCTCGTTCACCTTCCTTGGGGGGAGTATTGTGGAAATCATAATAACCCATAAATTGCGAGTTGCATGGTTTCAAGTGAAAATGGTTAGTGGTCAACCATAAAAACAACTAGATAAAATGATGATCAATTAAATAATATAAGAATCCAAAAGTTCAAGCTTAGATCTCTTACACATACTTCTCACCTCGCAACTAATAGGGGGGATATCAATATCAATGATGATATACAGGTTTCAAGTTTTCAAGTCCTGTCAACTAAAATCTGGGAATTTCAGCATTGGCAACTGGTATCCTCAAGGGGTTATCTATAATATTCAACTATTCATTTGGATTTTGTTCAACACCTAAATGCATCTAAATTCAAAGAGAAAATTAGTGATCATATTTTTTCATTGATAGTGTTATCACAAATTAGACCTGATAGGTTGCCAATCAAATCAATCTCATGTAACTGTTTCAAACCAATCTTTTGATTGAGGCTTAGCCTCCTCAACCTGAGAGGGCTCTCTCAAGGGTTAATGATTTTTGATAGAAATATAGATGGCTAACTCTATGTGGGATAATAAGCAGATAAAAATGGATATTGGTTGTAAATCACATTAGCAAGTGTACATTGGGCTTATGGAGTCATAATAGCTTCAGTAAAACTAAACAATCTACTTAGCATGGAAGTCAAGGCATATCAGAGTTCTAGTCCAGAGATACACCTGTGAAACTGTAAAACACATAGTCAGTTTGTCTATAAAGGAAGTCAGAGCATCAATGATAAATTCTGAGTAACATAAGCAAACACCATTGTAATATGATAGTAAAAAGATGCCATTAGAACAAGAACACACTATAATTCTTTATGAATCTTGAGTTGGCTAAGTAAAAAACTCTGTATTAAACTGAAAACCAGTCACTTACAATAAACACAGTCTTTTTGCTAAAAATGTCCAACCTATGCATATTCGACTTCTTGATCTTTTATAGATCATTTACAATATAGGATAACCTTATCCTTAGGCTAGATACATCGAATTCCTATTGTTTGACACCTTTCCTAACCATATAACATGGTATTTATTACAAAACGACAGTTGCAAACCTAATGAACAATCCTATTACAAATAGGATTCAAACTCCTTAACTCTACTCATAACAACCTTATCTAAACTAGATTACATCATTTTCCAACTGTATTCCCATAAGGTCGAATCCAGATGATAAGCTCCAACACTTTATGACCTCAACGCTGATCTCCATTAAACTAGGAAACTGTCCCCTGTTTTCTAGGCATAGGATTCTTTGTTTGAGACACTTTGACTGTCATGAACCCATTACTTCGAGCTTATTTGATGTTAGGAACTGAAGTAACACCTGTCAAAAGCCTCACCAAGTCCCAGTTGTCCAAAACCACCATCAAACTCTTCAAAATAACAAAAGTAGACCTGCGTTAGGAAAACAACAAAGTTTCATAGCGCAGCCTTTTAACCCTTTTACCTTCAAAATTTTGGCTTCTTTCTTCCAGATTTATCTTTATATTCACTTAGCATAACTTCCCTAGCAATTTTAGGTCATAATACACATATTTTTATTTCAAAAATTTATAAAAAAGGGTGAAAAAAGTTGCTACAGCAATTTCGTAGCACTTTTCACTCTTTTTGCACTGTTTGCGATACGAAACTGATGAGTGAGCAGTTTTGTCCAGATTTCTTCAAACTTCAAACCAAAAATGTGCCAAAACTTTAGAATACCACTGGTTTCATAAAAAAAAACAGCCATATGAACTGAAAACACAATCATTCCAGCCTTTATAACTTCTTAACTTCTTGCAGATTTCTCCTGTTTTTATCTGAAAAAATAGATCTTGAGTCAGAGCTTATATCTCCTAATACATGATGTATTTTGAGAAACTGAAGGAGGTTTTTGTATACCATTATTTCTTGAATAAAAAACTCTCTTGGTTTTTTTAAATACATCTCCTGCTATCCAGAAACTGCCTTTGAAAAACATGTTTAAAACAGGAAAACTCTATTTTCTGAAAATAGGGCTTCAAAGAAAGCCTTATATCTCCCAACTGATAACACTTGTGAGAAAAGTGAGAGGTTATTGTAGCTGGGACTGTGATGAAGACAAACCTCTTTCATAATTCCAAAATAATTTTTCATTTGACCAAAAACTGAACTTGAAGTTCACTCCTAAACAATCATGTACAGGTCAGTTTTGTAACAACAGTTTCATAGTGCATTTTAATTTATCAATTTCTCCCAGCTCCTAATTAATTTTAAGAAACTGAGAGAGGTTTTTGTAGTTAGTTCTGCTAAAAAGAAAAAAATCTTTTAGTTTTTCCAAATTCGTTTTCAGTTGCTCAGAAACCTCCTTGGAAGTTGACTACGCAAAACCAGAAAACATAGTTTTTGCTTCATAACTTTCAGCAGTTTCGTAGCGCAAATCAACTTTTTTGAACTAGCGGCGCTACGAAAGTAAAGTAAGGTTTCTTGGCTAATTGACAAGTTTTGACATGAGACTTTAGGAAATGACTCAAAAATGGAAATTATGGATATTTGACAATGAATGAACCTTAAAAAGACTTTATTTGAACTTAAGGATGGGCTTTGATCTTATAAAAATCTAACCTACCCTTAACCAAACCCTAAATTGACTTCTAAACCTAATTTTAACCATGACCAAAAACAAACATAACACAATGATGTTTCTTTTTTAGAATTTTTGGGTGATAACAGAGGCTCCACTTGGGATAGTGTGCCCCTATGGTACACTAAGAACCAATAGTTCCAGTGCTGCTATCCATTTTCTTGGAATAAAAACTTTGAAATTTTACCAAATCTTCTTCAAACTCTTATAGCCTTCACCTCCGGCTCAAGCTTGACGATCACTGCAGAGGAACCAAATCTATACCTACTGAAAAGATGCTCAGTCAACTTTGAGCTTATTCACATACTCCTACCTACCCTATGAGCTGCAATTTCCATTTTTAATTCAAGCAACATGAAACTTCCAGTGAAGCCAGTCATTGATCTGATCTGACGCTTGAACCTCTTTACTGCACTTGAACCAAAATTAAACATGATACGGAAATGATCAAGGCAACATGAGATGTAACTGATCTTCAAAATGAAAATATAACTGGAAATCTGAACTGTAAATCTTTTCCATGTAATCAGCTATAGGAGCAAAGAAGACATGATCTGTTTGATGCTTCTCATGACATTCTGTAGCTTTGGACAACTCATCCATGCTTTGATCAACCACATAAGACTTCAGTTGATTTCTCTCAAACTACTTTTCAAACTGATTTTCAACAACAGTGTATTATTCCTCAATCTCAAAGGAGAAATGTAGCAACACTCTCTCTTTGTTTTCTGGCATTAACAACATTTGAAAAGACTGATCTTGATCATGAATATTATGAGATTGAATTTTATCTTTTGAAACTTGAATGTCCTTTTCAATTTTCTCTGCAACTTCATCCATAAACTGAATCTTATCTTCTGACTTGCACTCAAATGATTTTAGATTATAAGACAAGGATAAAGAAAAAATTTCACCCATTTTTTCATTAGTGTGATCATTATTTGATGTATATTGATGCAAGAAATGACATGAAGAACCAACTTTTTCTTGTACTTGAGGATCGTAGCAAGCATTTTCCAATATTTCCTCTTGATGTTTGAAATGATTCTCATACTCCCGATGATCAAAAGACTGACAAGTCTGCTGCAACTTTTCATCAAACTCAGAGGATGTAACATGATTATCATAAATAAACTCCTGTTGGGTTTCATTTTAATCCAAGAGAGAGGATATCCTTTCTTCTTGGTGATGAAAGGGATTGTCATGAAGGGCCTCTAAAATTTCCTCATCCATGAACTCATCATCTTCATAACAATTCTCCAAATATTCAATAAAACTCAAAGAGTGTTTACATCAGTCTTTGACGAGCAATAAGGAGGGATGACACTCTTCATACATCTCATAAAATGCAACATGGAAATCAGAAAGAGAATATAATGAACCATTTGGCAAGCTTTCATACCAAGACCATGCTTTTCCTTCTAAAGTGGCCCATAAACATCTTCATGAGACAATCCTCAAGGAACTGAACCTTAAGATTGTGTACATGCATATGGAATCTAACCAAATGAAGAGCAGCATTGTCTTTCTTTTAATTCCTAAATATTGGAAGATCAGTTAACCATTCAACCTTTGGCATAGGATTTGGAAAACCAGGGATGTGAGACCGATTCATAGGGACATACCTGGCATTTATTCTTGCAATGGAACTCATTCTGAAACTTCATCAAGCTACTGATCTTCAAGCAGTGGAGTCACCTTCCAATTGATTATTTGATGTGTGGAGTCGCCAAGGTAGATGCAGCCTCAAAAATATTTTTGAGCTCCTGCTACCTTCAGAAGTTCAGCTTCAAAATCTCGGGAAAGTATAATCTTCAGACTCCCCGGCAATGACGCCAAAATGTTATCACAAAATCAAACCTGATAGGCTGCCAATCAAATCAATCTCATGTAACTGTTTCAAACCAATATTTTGATTGAGGCTTAGCCTCCTCAACCTGAGAGGGCTCTACTCATAAAAACCTTATCTAAACTCTATGTGGGATAATAAGCAGATAAAAATGGATATTGGTTGTAAATCACATTAGCAAGTGCACCTTGGGCTTATGGAGTCATAATATCTTCAGTAAAACCAAACAATCTACTCATAAAAACCTTATCTAAACTATATTACATAATTTTCCAACTGTATTCGCATAAGGTAAAATCCAGATGATAAGCTCCAACACTTTATGACCTCAATTTTGATCTCCATTAAACTAGGAAACGGTCCCCTGTTTTCTAGGCATAGGATTCTTTGTTCTCTTGAGACACTTTGACTGTCATGAACCCATTACTTCGAGCTTATTTGATGTTAGGAACTGAAGTAACACCTGTCCAAAGCCTCACCAAGTCCCATCTTTCCAAAACCACCATCAAACTCTTCAAAATAACAAAAGTAGACCTGCGCTACGAAAACAACATAGATTCGTAGCGCTTTTCATAGCGTGGCCTTTTAACCCTTTTACCTTCAAAACTTTGGCTTCTTTCTTCTAGATTTATCTTTATATTCACTTAACATAACTTCCCTAGCAATTTCAGGTCATAATACACATATTTTCCTTTCAAAAATTTATAAAAAAGGGTGAAAAAAGCTGCTACAACAGTTTCGTAGCGCTTTCACTCTTTTTGCACTGCTTGTGCTACGAAACTGCTGAGTGAGCAGTTTTGTCCAGATTTCTTCAAAATTCAAACCAAAAATGTGCCAAAACTTCAGAATACCACTGGTTTCATCAAAACAAACAGCCATATGAATTGAATGTTGAATATTGCAACAAGAAACAGTGAAGGAGGCATCCTGAAACATCATTCCTAATCCTAGCTGGAAAATAATCACCTAAACTAGGTGGGGCCCACACATGTGATTTTTGGTGCAAATTCTATTTTTAGACTATGTCTATTTTTAGACATGTCGATCATATTCTATGAGTTGCAGGATGCTATTTGTGGATGGTTGGTCAAGTTGGAAAAATAGATGGACTTCTATTTTTAGACATATTAGGCGGAATCTATTTTTAGATTTCCAGTCTAAAAATAGATATGTCGAATATTATTAGCTCTTAATAATATTTGGACTCTAAACATTATCTTATTCTCTTGGAGCACTTCAGTTAAGTGCACGGATGTGGCACAACAGTTGACAGAAGGAATTATGCTGTTCCTGAGGGTTTAATGGAGCTATTGCATGGAGGACTTCAGTTAGAACTCATGTGACAGAGTTTGGTGGAGTTGTAGAAGTAGTTGGTGGAGTTGTGTTTAGTTTAACTCAATTAGACACAATTGAGCTAGTTATACTAGTCTAACTGATTGATACACTAGTGAGAGTGGTGTGAATTAATTAGTTAATTAATTCACTAAATAATAACTCATTAATCAACTGAAGAATACATCAGTTAACTACAGTGCATGGCAATTTCAGTGGAGACCAATGGAGAGATAGGTGAAAGGGCAAGATGGACTATCTGTTGTGACTACTAGTGATGCATGAATTGCATCTATATATACATTGGAGTTTCCAATTATAATCACGCAGTCAAGGAGAGTGGGATTACATTGAATTGGTCTTTGTAATCAGCTTGGATTGCGTAGTGGAGGAAGGCTAGCAGGAGGCAAATATCGGTGCATGGATTTGCAAGATTGGTCCTGATACAACGATTGTACTGTACTGAGAGCTTGTGATAAGCTTTGTATGCTTGTATGAGATTGTCATATGATCTCCATGTTACATAATATATAGTTGGGGTTTTTAGCTTCAGGCTTTCCTGGTTAACAACTTTGTTATGTGTGTTTTTATTGCTTCATGTGTTTTGCAATTATTGATTTAATTTCCGCAAGAATTGTAGTGGAAGGATTCTGTATTTTGAAAGAAGATAAATATTGTGAGATCAGGAGAGTCCGGACATATACATGCATATTTTATATAATTTCTACACTGAAAACACAATCATTCCAGCCTTTATGACTTCTTAACTTCTTGCAGATTTCTCCTGTTTTTATCTGAAAAATAGATCTTGAGACAGAGCTTATATCTCCTAATCCATGATTTATTTTGAGAAACTGAAGGAGTTTTTTGTAGGCCATTATGTCTTGAATAAAAATTTCTTTTGGTTTTTTGAAATACATCTCCTGCTATCCAGAAACTGCCTTTGAAAAACATGTGTAAAACAGGAAAACTCTGTTTTCTGAAAATAGGGCTTCAAATAAATCCTTGTATCTCCCAACTGATAACACTTGTGAAAAAATTAAGAGAGGTTATTGTAGCTGGGGTTGTGATGAAGACAAACCTATTTCATATTTCCAAAATACTTTTGAATTTGGCCATAAACTGAACTTTAAGTTGACTGCTAAACAGTCATGTACAGGACAATTTTGTAACAACAGTTTCATAACACATTTTAATTTATCAATTTCTCCCACATCCTAATGTATTTGAAGAAACTGAGAGAGGTTTTTGTATTTGGGTCGGGTAGGAAGAAAACCCTCTTTCATTTTTCCCAAATTCGTTTTCAGTTGCTCAGAAATCTCCTTGGAAGTTGACTTCCCCCAAAAAAAAAAAAGAAGAAGAGTTTTTGCTTCATAACTTTCAGCAGTTTTGTAGCGCAAATCAACTTTTTTGAACTAGCGGTGCTATGAAAGTAAGGTTTCTTGGCTAATTGACCAGTTTTGACATGAGACTTTAGGAAATGACTCACAAATGGAAATTATGGATATTTGACAATGAATGGACCTTAAAAAGACTTTATTTGAACTTAAGGATGGGCTTTGAACTTATAAAAATCTAACCTACCCTTAACAAAACCCTAAATTGACTTCTAAACCTAATTTTAACCATGACCAAAAACAAACATAACACAATGATGTTTTTTTTGAGAATTCTTGGGTGATAACAGATAGCATATTGGTGATTCTATTTGTTTACCAAATAGTAGATGTTAGTTTCCTCTATCCAAAATACTTGGAAGATGATATATTTGTTAAGGAATCAAGGGATGTTCAAACAGGGCGACCATTCACTTCAATAATTTCTACTCTCTTTCAAAAATTCCATTTCAAATTAATCATTCCTCATCTAGATTTAGTAGCATTAAGGCATCTTCAATGAAAATTAGTTAGGAAGTTTTTTATTTTAGACTGGAAATGGTACCAATTTATGGAGTTAGATGCAAATTTGATGTGATTCCATTGCTTGATGTTAAAATAATAATCGCACTAAGAAGGAGCATGGGGTTTAGGTGAATCAATGTGCTAGCCAAAATTACCAAATTAAACAATTTTACAATTTGATCGTAACTGGAAACATAACAGAGCATTAATTGACATCATCAACACATCAACACAAGTAAATAGTATATGTACATAGAAACTCTTGCTGGAGAAAACCACAAATATTTTTATCTTTTTAAATCATTGATTACATTAATTTGCAGGCACCAACCCCAAAAATAAATTTGTAGGAACCAACCTGGCGAAGGGACCAATCGCCAAAATAGATTTGCACGAACCAACCTATAGTAAGCCAAAACCTGATTGAGACAACCATACTAGAAAATATGCAAGCATCAAATTGCAGTAGGCTCCAACCTAATTGAGAACCAACCTCAATGGATGCACCCACCTCCTTCTTCAAACTATTACGGACCAATTTTCACAATCTTTCAAACTGGATCAACAAGCTCAACACAAAACACTTATTCCAAATTTGATCATATCAATATAACATCAACAAGTTCTACAAACATTAACATTATCTCGTCCTTCATTTCTTGCATCAATACTTAACTTGTTAATATGCCTCAAAACATTTTGAATATAGTGAAATAAATACAATTTCTTGTCCTTCAAAACCTATCCTCATGGATTTTCGTTCTCCTTACATAGATCACAAGAAAATATAATTCATTTCCCCCTTCCACAAAATTCAAATTTCCCTCAATTAACTCATAAAAATATTATGAAAATTAATCGTTTTACAAATTGCACCTTTCTAGTTCATTGCTTACAAAATGCAATTTTTTGGTGCACATTCTACAAAATGCACTTCTGTGATATGTCTAAATGTTTAACAAAATGCACTTTATAGGGAAAAATAAATTTCAGTAAAACCCACCAAACTCGAACCTATAACCCCTCTTGAACCAAACTTTGTTAATACCAATTCAATTATTGTTAGTTGTTCATGTCAACCATCAACAACATATTTAATATTCAGTGACCATGTTTGTGAAGTTAACATGATATGCCTTCGATCTTAACCGTAAAATATATATATCAGGAAGGATTGGAACACATGACCATATACCACAAACCTAAGCACAAATTCCTTTGGGATTAAATACAGTTCCAGACACCTATGGGAACGACCATATTGTTAATTTTTTCAACTAGAGTCAAATTACACATTGGACAACTCATATGATTAAAATAATAAGTTAATTAGATTCCTGTTTTCAAGAGGATTAAAATCGACCTATAGATCGTCCCAATCGGTTAAGCGGAAGTAAAGTTATGATTTATTTTATTATTTTATGGGTTGGCCTACCCACATATTGATTTGGTAAAAGCCCCAAGAAATCCCTCACAAAGTTATAAATAGAAGTGACCCCAAGTTCATTTTCACACATTCGCTCATGAGATATTCTTCATATTGTTTTGGTTATTGGTCATACTTTATGTTTTTGGCTCACACAGGTACATCGCAAGAGGCTCGCGTAGTGGATCGAGATCACAGACAGAGGCACTTTTTAGATTTGGGTATTTTGGGCTAGGGTCGCGGGAAGGAAGAGTTGAGGTAGCAGATGTGTTGGTCCAAAGCCACAGGATATGCTTGTTGATGATGCGTCTCAATTGGAAAATTCGATGGCAGGAAGGATTCAGGGGGCGGCCATAATTATAGGGTGTTCATGCCCTAAGTTGCAGGAACAAAACATTGTGGTAGCGTCTCAAATTCCCAAAGTCGCGGGTTAGGCATTTTAAGGCCGTGGATCAGAGATTTTTTAGGCAGATCAAATTTGATTCTTAGTCAGTTGCTTGCGCAATGTCATCACTCATTCGTCACGCAGTCACAATCGCATCATATTAGTCAATGGCAGTATTCTGGATCCAGATCCAGAACTGGGCAGCTGAGATCACTTGGTATTGGTGATTCATTGGATTCATGTTTTTCTATTGTAGAATTGTTGATCCGTAGATTAGATCTATATATTTCTATTGTATACATGTATTGGGATCATTATACTCTCTGTTGAAATATTTTGAATACAATCTATAAAAGAAGAATATTTGAAAGGGTTTCCCCCACAGTGGGGTTTTTCCTTGGTCTTGGACCAATATCTGTGTCTCATGGTTGTGGTATTGTCTTCTTTGTCATTGCATGCATTTTTATATACAGTTTATGGTTATTTAAATTGCATAGATTTGAATGTAATGTTAATGAAAATCTAATTTGGGCTTAAATAACTGATACAACATAGAGAAATATTTAAAAATTAACATGGTATGAGAGCTAAGGTAAAGGACAAGCCCAAGAGAGTATATCTACAAGTTTTTTAGAGAGCATATCTACAAGTTTGTCAGAGAGCATATCTACAAGTCTATAAGGAAGTGGATCTGCAAGGAAAGGTCAAGATGTCTTCCTCTACCTTCAAGGAGCACGAGAAATTGGGTGACACTTCAAACTTTGTTGCATGGAAAGTCATATTAAAGATTATTTCTGACAACAACGATGTGTTCGAATACATTCAAGGAAAGATGCCTGAACCTTCAAAAGATGCCTCCACTCTCATCAAGAACATGTACAAGAAAGGTGAGTCCAAATCAACGCAAATCTTAGCTGATGGGTTACAAGATAACTTGCTTATTTTGGGAATTTAAATAAGTCTAAAGTTATGTATGACAAGATATTTGGTATATATGAATTTAACAATCTGAATGAGATTATTACATTGAAAGACCAACTCAAGGAAGTGAAAATGAATAAAGGTGAGATTATTTAGTCTTACATCATGAGGATCTCTCATCTTAAAGATCAACTGCTGAGGATTGGAGAGAATGTGCCCAACAGATAGCTGGTTATCGTTACTCTTAGAGGTCTCCCTCCAGTTTCTGAAACCTTCATTACTACTAACAACAACAACATTCTTCCGTCATTTGATGAAATTGTTGGGAATCTAAGTCAAGAAGAATGCAGAATGATAGCAATACGGAGGATTCATAAACATGAAGAAGGAGAGCTTGCTGCTTATGTTTCCCACAACAATATAAGGAGAAATATATCAAAAGGAGGCCCATATAGAAGAACTCCTCATCAAAACCCAAAAGGAAGAAATGACAAATCACTTGCTCACATTGAATGCTTCTACTGTCACAAGAAAGGTCACTATGCTCGTGATTGTCTCGAGAAGAAAAACATGCCTCGATACACCAACTATTATAAAAGAAGTAAATACACTCAAAAGAAAAATCATGACAAGAAGGATGAGAGGAGAAGAAGAGATTCATCAAGTGAATGTGATGAAGATCATCCATCTCATAAGAGGTCAAAATCTTCCAGGTATGAAAGTAATATTGTAGATAAAAATGAATATGTTCTCATTTCTGCACTTACTAGTTCTTTTCCACCGGATTCATTGGATAATTGGTTAGTAGAAAGTGGGGCATTAGAAATTACACAAATATGCATGTATATCTTGGATTCACCCGATATAACAATGTACTAAAGTTAAATACTGAATCGCTTCTACAAATATTTTGCGGAATTAAAAAACACAATCTCTAATCACATGAACATGAAGAAAGATCAATCACACACAACAAAGATAATTTCCCGGGGAAAGCTTATAGCTAAAAAACCCACTATCTTCTATTTTATATTAAGCATGGATAATTAAAAAATTACAAACAAAATTCTTCTCACAAGAGCCCTCCATTACATCAGCTAATTGTCTCACACTGTCATATGCAAAACTGACCAACACAGCCAATTCTCAGCCTCCAGATAGCCTGCCTTGCTTGCGCAATCCTTGATGGTAAAGATCCCTAAAATATAGGAATAATTGCCTACCTTGACTGCGCAAGTATCATGGTCACTCAAATGGGTGTTTGCCTGCATGTGTGCAAGCAGATAATCCTACAACTAATAGTCAACCTCCCTTTTACCTAGAACTCAACTGGGTCTCCACTGGATCTGACATACATGAAGCTAATAATAGTAAATCCTCAGTTTCATGTGAGATCACTAATTGTGAATTAATTAATATTTAATTCACTATATCTCTCACTACTTTATCTTCAGTTACAACTAGCACAACTGATTTTAACTCACTTAACTAAGTTAAATTGTTTACAACTTGCACCAACTCATGCACCACTGCACTTCGAACTCTGTTACAACTAGAATTACTCTACATGTCCCACCAACCAACCTCTAACTCGAAATCCACTAGCTAACTGAATTTATCACTTTCATTTAACTCATTCAAGTCCACATTTAGAATAGATTACAGTTTAATGTCCATCTAAATTAAGGGATAATAAAAATAGACATGTGCCCAAAAATAGCACTGTGGGCCCCACCCTAGTCTTGGTGCTTAATGCAACCAGGTGATAAATGAAACCAGGTGCTTAATGCACTAGGTGTGGGGGTTGAATCTTCTTGTTGAATCTCAACACTCCATCTCAACAAGAAAGGGATTATCCTTCACCCCGATCCTGTCTCTATGGTATTCGAATTTTCTCCTAGTGAGCGCCTTCATCAGATTATCTGCATCCTGATCTTCCGTGGGAATGTACTGAAGCAAAATGATACTCCTCTGCACACAATCTCTGAGATGATGGTACCATATATCTATATGCTTGGACCTATCATGAAACACATGATTAATTGAAAGTTTAATGCAACTCTGATTATCACAATGAATCATTGTCAGATCCATATAAGAACCAAACAAACCAACCAAGATATTTCTCATCCAGATAACCTCACATGCAACTTGACTTGTCGTCATGTATTTCGCTTCTGTTGAACTGAGTGCCACGGATCATTGTTTCCTGTTGTACCAGGAAACTGTTGTCGACCCAATGCTAAAGATCCCCCCTGATGTGCTCTTTCTGTATGATGGACTTCCAGCCCAATCTGCATCCGTGAAGTCATGCAAATTAATTTCATCTGTTATTATGTACCATAGAACATACTCTGATGTTCCCCTCAGGTATCTCAGGACATGCTTCCCCGCCTTCCAAAAGAGCTTGGTAGGCTTAACCATAGCTTGACTCAGCTGGTTAACTGGGTAGAAAATGTCTGGTCTCGTGTTCACTAGATACATTAGCGAACCCACTAACTGTCGATAGATAGTAGCATCCAATACCTCTCTAGAAGTAGCATCCTCTTTCCTCCAGTTTCCTAGAAGAGGAGTATCCATGGGTTTGTAGCTCTCCATGTTACACTTACCCAGTATCTCTTTTGCATACTTTCCTTGAGACACAAAAAGTTCACCATCCCGTTGCCATATTTCCAATCCAAGGAAATAATGAAGGAGTCCCGTGTCCTTCATTTCAAACTCCCTTGCAAGATCCTCCTTGCATGAGTGTATCAGCTGCTCATCACCAATCAAAATTAGATCATCAAAATAAATAAAAATGATCAATAGCTTACCCTCAACCACAATCTAGTATAGGTTTGCATCTGCTTCACTTTTGGTGAAGCCCAGCCCAGTGAAATAGCTATTTATCCGAGTGTACCAAGCACAGGGTGCTTGCTTCAGCCCATACAATTCTCTTTTGAGCCTGCACATATGCGACTCACTGTTGAATATCTCAAAACCTTCAGGCTGCTCTATGTACACCTCTTCCTCAATGATCCAATTGATAAACGTAGTTTTCAAATCCATCTGATGAATGCGCCATCCAATCTGCATTGAGAGTGGAAGGATGGATCTTATGGAAGAGTACCTTGCGACAGGTGCAAAAGTATCATCATAATATATCCCCTCAATCTGTGAGAAAGCCCGTGCCACAAATCTAGCCTTGTATTTCTCCACACTACCATCAGCAAGTTGCTTTACCTTGTAGATCTATCTCGAACCTACCACTGATTTGTCGACCGGCCTTGGGACTATCTCCCATGCACCGTTCTTGACAATGGAGTCATACTCCTCCACTATTGCATCAACTCAAGTAGGCTATGGCACTGCTTCCTGAAAGGAATATGGTTCAGTCACAATACATTTTATCATAAGAGCCATGTATCTAGTAAATCAGTCAGGAGACTGTCTTTGTCTGCGCTGTGAAGTAGGGGCTCCTACATTCTATGCAGCATCAAGTCTCAGCCTATCAGCTCCCGTGGTGCGCCTTCTGCCATTTCTGATGGATGGATATGCATGAGTGATTTCCTCCACTCCATGAACCTCCTCATGTGGTTGATCCACATCTTGAGACTCATCCTTGGGAACCAACAGTTCCTCCTCTGCATGCAATTCCAACTCCCTCTCAAGGGACAACCACATGGCTTTCCCCTCATCAAATTTTATATCCCATCACACAACGGTCATTCTGCTATTTGGAAAATACACACAATAATTACGGGGTGTTTCTGTGTACCCCAAAAAAATACCAACCTTAGCAGTCGGTTCCAGCTTCTTCCTGACGTCCTTGGTCACATGCACATAAACAAATGAGCCAAAAATCTTAAAGTGTGAAACAACAACTTTCTTACTAGTGAAAGCCTCTTCAGGTGTACTCATTACAAGTACTCTATGAGGACAATGGTTTTTCACATAAACTGTAGTGTTGCATGCTTTCGCCCACAAATGCATTGGCAGGCCCTAATCATGCAAAATCGCTCGTGATGCACCCATGATAGTTCTATTCTTCCTCTCTGCAACCCCATTTTGATGTGGGTTATGAGGCGCTATGAGTTATCTTCGAATTCGTTCTTTCTTGCAAAATTTCTTGAATTCTTTAGATATGTATTCTCCACCATTATCGCTCCTAAGAGCGTTCACTTTCTTCCCCGACTCTTTCTCCACCAATTCCTTAAACCCAAAAAACTTAGAGAATGTTTGATCTTTCTTCTGAATGAATAAGATCCATCATTTACGAGAAAATTCATCAACAAATATTAGATAGTACTTATGTTTTGTTGTTGAAGAAATTGAGAATGGTCCACATACGTCTGTGTGAACTCTCTCAAGGATCCCTGAAGATCGGTTCTCCTTCTCATGAAAGGTGTACTTTACATACTTCCCCATTGTGCAACCCTTGCACTGATCTAACTGAGCAAGTGTTCCCATTGGAAATCCAGTAGAAATTTGCTGCATGAATTTCAAGGGTCCATGATGAAGATGGCCCAAACGCCTGTGCCATAATTCGCCCTCATCTTGGCTCACTAGTTTTTATGCCTTGCCCATCATGGCAGCGCAACCATCTACCTCCATATTGTAGATATTCTTAACTCGAATCCCTATCCTCTTGGCTTGACCCGTTTTTTTATGTCGTAGGAAATATTTTCCATCACTAAAAACAACGTCATCGCCTTTGTCCTCCAACATTGCGACTGAGACCAAATTTTTCTTCAGACCTGGTACATGCATCACATCTTTTAATTGAAATGGTTTACCTGACTCCCTTTGAAAGGTAATGGTACCAATCCTGGTAGCACTGTACCATCCGTCGTCGCCCATCTCAATATGCATCTGGAGATCTTTCTCCTCCAAGTCACTGAAAATTTCCTTATCTCCTGTCATGTGAAAGGAAGCGCCACTATCCAAATACCACACAGATCCCAATGCACTGGACACCATTCATGCGATCAATGAGAAATCAATCTCAAATTACGAGGTAAGGGCCTCACCAGCTGCAGATCCAACAACCTTCTTTTCTTCTTCATTTGTGGACAGTTAGTAGCAAAATTCCCATGTTCGGACAATGAAAACACTTCACCTAGGACATATCCTGCTTCTTGCCTTTGGACTCAAATTTTGAATGGAATTTCTTGCCCGTCCCCTTCCTCACCTTGATAGCCAAAGCACAATCCTCTTCATCCTCATTCTTAGATGAAGATCCATCTCTAGTGTTTCATCTGAACTCCTCCTGCACTAAATCCGACCACAGTCGTTCCCAATATGGAAATTTTTCCCTTCCATTGACAAAGTCTTGATAACTGTACCAACTCTTGGGAAGTCCTAAGAGAGCCAAGCTCACCAAATCATCATCAGTGGCTGTTATTCCCACACTCCCCAGTTCATCTCGACATTGGAAAAACTTCGTGAGATATTTTGGAATGGTGTCGCCCTTTTCCATATTGATCTTCCTAATTTTATCTTTGAGCGAAAATTTCCTATGGTTGCTACTGCTTTGGAATAAATCCATCAAAGCCTTCCACATTGTGGGTGCTGGAATCAACACTTGGACTGCATCAAATTCCTGACCAGACCCATCCTAAACTCTAAGGCAATTTAATGATTTTTTTTATGAGATTGGTAGGTGGTATAAACTCTGATTCACTGAAAAGAGATTTCATTCAAATCCGTAGTTCTACTAATGAGGGTATTGGAACCTGATGTGGTAGAAAAATGCAAGTTTTTGGCCTATGAGGGGAGGAAACTGTAAGATGAGAGAGGAAACAGTAGGTTTGCAAAATAGAAATCTACTGCATTTGGCATACATTAACAAAAGTAGTAATTTGACAATATTCCATTAAGAGAAAGCTATTTATAGTCTTACAAGATTCTCACTGAAATATCATGATGAATAACTATAATGAGTGATGTTCTTCCACTTTTATAACATATATTTTACCAAGAATATTCACTGTGTGAGACTAACAAAAAGTGTTAAAACACATAACATGTTTAAGAGACTGATAGGAACACATAACAACATAATGGTTTGCAAACTAAAACTGAAAGAAAGAAGATATGGAAACACAAGTAAAGTTGATAATACACACAACAAATTGGTAATAATTCCTCAGTAATAAC
Source organism: Pinus albicaulis (assembly GCA_034641835.2). Classification (NCBI taxonomy): domain Eukaryota; kingdom Viridiplantae; phylum Streptophyta; class Pinopsida; order Pinales; family Pinaceae; genus Pinus; species Pinus albicaulis. The sequence continues at coordinate 623,923,105 of CM076581.1, forward strand.
ATTCCATTTCATTCACAAAAAAGATTACAGATCATATGAGTCAAAATTCTAAAACCACCAACCTTTACTTCATATCAGTTTGGCATATATATACAAAATATGATATTTTCATCTCGTCCAAGAGATGTGCTTTATCCCTAATATTAAATACAAAGTGCTATATTAAAACTAAGATAAACATCATGAAGGCTATCAATCCGAAATGGTTGTATGAGGTGGCAGCCTATTTGAAGACCACTCTTCTATTCTAGTGCAACCAATCTTCAACAAAAAGTGTAAAAACAGTGGGAGTGACATGTGGTTGTCTCCTTCAAACATGCAAAACATAACCATGGTATTTCAGAGAAGACTTGATACATGACACCTAGCAGCATCCATTGCAACTGAAAAACTCCTCCACTTCATATGTTTAATGTCACCATCAAGATAACAAACCAAAAAGTAGCCTTTTTCTGTCACATGCTGATATTTAAAAATAATTGCTACCTTCGCAGAAAAGGTAGCTATATCCGGAAAACATGGAACATTAACCCAAAAGTTTCTCCAAGGAAACCTCGATCTTCATTCATCAGAGGTCTAGAATAGAGGAAAAAATCTTGATGGCCTCTGCTTTAGTCACCCTCTTATTAGACCTCTTTCTCTGTGCTTGACTTTTTGACTGAGTCTTTTCTTCCTTTCAATTTTGTCTTCTGGGCTCTCTTCAATGTTGATAATTTCATCTCTTAATTTAAGATTAGAAATCAACTTGTTTTTCAACCTGAGTTTATTTTTGGGTCTAGTATGAGGTCTCTTAACATAGGGATTAGCAATGAATTTTGACCTCTTACCTCCATGTATCAATTTACTAGACTCTGCCTCCTCATCTTTTGATTCTATATACTCAGGGTCATTGTTGTCTTCATAGGAGGAATAGGAGTGTATCACATTTTTCTTCCTCTTCTTGATCGAAGAACAAATGGAGGAAACTAATTTATCCAAAGTAGGCTCTTCTTCTATGACAGGCTCTGACATTTTTTGTTTTCCTTTCTTAAGAGAAAGCAAAAAATGTGAGAGAGTGGACTCTATGAGAGAAGTACCACTACTTGGTTGTACTTGATGATATGACTCAGGAACATGTCTTGAACTTTTCATACCAGGGTTGACTTCCACTGGTGACAAAACAGGCTTAGGTGTAGAAGTCTAGGGTTGACTTCCACTTGTTCTTTTGCCATGAAGAGCTTCTTCTTAGGTTGGCTCGGTGAAGAGGAGGCTATTTTCTCTTTGTCCTTTGACATAGGCTTTTTAGGAGACTTTGCATTTTTCTTTTGTAGTTTCTTCTTGTATTCTTCCATGAAAGACCTTAGGGTTTGAGGTTCCCTAGGTGAGCTACTAACATGAACTTCATTAACCGGTGACACTGTTGGCATAGGCATAGTATTTGTAGCCTTCCAAATCGAGCTTATGGTTGGCCTTCTGGCTGAGATAGAGTTAGGGTTAATTTGATAGAAGACTGATGAATGCACAAATTTAGATGGTGAACTGTGTGAAACAGGGGCAACACTGGTTTGCTCATGGATGTATTTTTTATTTGGCCTCCCTACCCTTCTTCTGGAATTTATGCTACCAAACCCTTCCTCTCTTAAAAACCTATCCCAAGTAATTTTCTTCTTTCTGATATGATGGACAATTAAAATTTTAATCAGCCCTTTGTGATACAAATTGTGCAAGGAGTAGTTTGGAATTTTCTGTAGCTTTAGGGAAATTTTGAGCAGATATTTATACAGAAAATAGGGTAGGTTCAAAGTTTTATCTCCTGAGATGTGAGCAAGGAATCTTAATTGATAACGATGAACAGAAGAAAACCTCCCCTTGCATGTGATGTATTTTTGGACTGAGGTAATAACATGCTGCCACTCGGCCTTAAAACAAGAAATGTGAGCAGTTGGATTCCACTTTACATTAACATATTTGGGCTTAAGGTAAGAACTTACTTCTTCAGGCAATGTTTTGCTTTTAAACCAACGTTCACTAGTTGCAGAAGTTTGGGTAGCACGAGCTATGATTGCTTCAGAAATGTTGAATGTATTACTGCCTAAATTGACCTTTTCACCATCGAAAGTCTCGGCAAAAGCCCGAGCTAGAGCCACGTTCTCCCCAGAAAAGTTTTGTAGGAATTTATACTAGCCAATGGATTTGAACTGTGGTTTAGCCCTAGCATCCATGAATATTTTATTAGCAGGCTATGACCTATTGACATTTTCTCCTTTCCCCATTCTTCCAACAACTAGATTTCTCACAAACACAACTGTTGAATTTTGGTTGCAATACTGTCCACGAAGCCTTGATTTTCCTTCTTTGAAAACTAAAACTGCTTGCTAGAGGAATGGTCTATATTTACCTGTAGCCTACATAGAGGACTTAGGTTGAGTGAAAACCGAGCTATCTTCTCTAATTTTGTGCCTACAATTATGGCAAGGATTAATGACATGTTTTGAAATAATTCAAAAACAAGCGCCAAGTCATCCCACTAGGCTTCACACTCCTCATTATCATTAAATGTCAGATTCCTTGCACTATGATTTTTGCTTGTCTTAGGTGAAATAACTACAGGTTAGCTACCTAGGTAAATTAACCATTCACTAATAATAATCCCCTTGGGTCGAATAATTATTTATCTTAATTAAAAGAATAATCATATTCATAGCATAGGGGTCTTCAATGATCTTCAAACATGAATGGTCCTTGCCTTTAAAACATTCTCTACTGCTCCTATATGCTTGATGAATAAATATATTTACCTCTGAATTGAGATAACAAAAATCTGAGTGAAATAGTTGTGCTTTTCACTGTGTGAAATATATAACTTTCAATTCTGAGAAATAACTTCCCTTTATTGCATTATTGTTTTGACAATGAAATCACAACATAGGTAGCTATTATTCCAGGCAAGGTGACTGCAACTTTATTACCCAAACGTCGACTAGCCTTCGATACAACATAAGTTAAAATAGTGATTTTAACTTATTTTATGACACTAAAAAACTAATGACACCTATTCACTTAAAAGTACCTTGATTTTGGAACTTTTTTTTACCTTTATTGGAAATGACTCACACTTGGACATGGACTAGGACATTAGAAAAAAATTGAAAACAATGACACAATGGCGATTACACCATTAACATTTTTAGTGCTAAAAGACAGCATATGGTGTGGCTTTCCCATGGATGCTTGAGACAATGTGGCCTTTTACTCCCTCCAATAGGATCCTCCTCACCTTTGCCACTTCATTTTTCCATGCATCAATATTGGCAGCATCTGTGGCATCTGGCTTAGGAACATCCTTGTCAATGAATTCCCTCAAGCCATTATCTTCGAGTACTGCCTCCATATTGACCTTCCAATAAATGTAGTTCAAGCTGCCCTCGAATGCATACTCTAACCTCAAGCCATTGAAAACCATTTTTATCTTGAATCAGCTGTAGCACCAAGAAAGTCTTTGTACAAATTTGAATTATATCTAGTCACAAACTTAGCTCCTGCTTTACTTCTGCAATTCCCTGTGCTCTGATATCATGTAGAAATTATACAATATGCATGTATATATTGGATTCACCTGATATAAAAATGTATTAAAGTTAAATACTGAATCACTTCTATAAATATTTTGCAGAATTAAAAAACACAATCGCTAATCACATGAACATGAATAAAGATCAATCACACACAACACAGATAATTTCCCGGGGAAAGATTACAACTAAAAACCCCACTATCTTATATTGTATATTAAGCATGTACCATGAAACAATTACATACAAAACTCTTCTCACAAGAACCCTCCAGTACATCAACTAATTGTCACACACTGTCATATGCAAAACGGACCAACACATAGCCAATTCTCAACATCCAGACAACCTGCCTTGCTTGCTCAATCCCTGATGGTAAAGATCCCTAAAAGATAGGAATTCTTGCCAGCCTTGACTGCGCAAGTATCATGGGAACTCCAATGGGTGTTTTCCTGCATGTGTGCAAGCAGATAATCCTACAACTGATAGTCAACCTCTCTTTCACCTAGAACTCAACTGGGTCTCCACTAGATCTGACATTCATGCAACTAATAAGAGTAAATCCTCAGTTTCATATGAGATCATTGATTGTGAACTAATTAATATTTAATTCACTAGATCTCTCACTAGTGTATCTTCAGTTACAACTAGCACTACTAAGTTTAACTCACTTAAATGATTTATTCTATTTACAACTTGCACCAACTCATGCACCACCGCACTTCAAACTATGTTACGACTAGAATTACTCTACATGTCCTATTAAACACCATGTTAAGCACACACATGGTGTAGGAGAAGAATAAACACACACACAAGAGACTCAACACACAATGAAGGATAAGCGTGAGGCTTTCTTATTTTCCATTATACAAAGATGTACATTTATAGTACAATGGTGTGACTCTTGGTTTCATATTCCAAGGTCACTTGGACTCCATTGTGACTTTCGCATTCCACACCTACCCATGTAGGATTAGGTGTTCCAACATCCCCCCTTAATCCGAAGGGGTATGTGTGAGTCCAAGAAAAGAGTTGTAATACAAATCTGCAAAGTATACATGGCAGCACTTGGGCTGAATCAACTCTTTGAAATGTTGGAAAAAAGAGGTGGTTTTAGGATGACCACAAACACTGGAATGCAATACTTGTTGCAGTTCCCAGAACTCTTCCATAACTGGCAAGAAGCTAAAAGCTTCTACTAGAGGAATTGTCCCTCATAAAAAAGGGAGACCTTCAACCTAAAAGAAGGGAGGTCTACTACCTGTGATGGTTTTAGGATTACCAACAACTCTGGAATGCTTGTAGCATTTCCTGGAACTCAACCAAAGCTGGCAAGAAGCAGAAGGCTTCTGCTAGAGGAAGTATTCCTCATATATGAAAGGGAGACCTTCAACCTAAAAGAAGGGAGGTATACTACCTGTGATAGTTTTAGGTTATCCACCAACCAAAGATGATGGTTTAAGGTTGTCCACCAACTGAAGGTATGCTCATGGGCATCCGTGTCTCTGGCTACATCTCTGAATCCGGAATGACGAATTGTGGCTCAGGCTCGCTTGAACTGATGTGTCTCTGGCTACAACTCTGAACATGGAAAGAGATATTGTGGCTCAGGCTCGCTTGATCTGTCGTCGAAGCTTGTACATGACCACCATTTTCCCCCCTGTCAGGGACACGGTGAGATGATGGAAAAAACTCAACTGCAAGTTTGCTCAATATTCGTGAACATGTTCTGACATGCAACTTAAACATCTTCTTGGCTGCTGATGCCCATTGCCAAGAAGCGATCCATCCAAGATGAATCTTTGTTCTTGCAGGAGGCTTGTGTCTGAAGCATATGTCTGAAGAATGGGTGTGTCGACCACAGTGCTTGCATGGATGAAGATCAAAACAATGATCTTTCATATGGCCAACTCGAACACAGTGTTGGCATTTTACAATCTGCTGTTGTTATTGTGGAGCAGGATCTGGAACAGCTGCAGGTGAACTTTCATATAGGAATCTGACACTCTGAAATATGATGGGCTTGGTGTAGTCTGGAATATGAAAGGTCACATCCTTGTCATATCCAAGACTAGTTCGGTGCTTGTTGTGGACAAGCTCTTCCCAAGGTCTGATGATGGGCTTGAGAAGTGCAGGTTGAACTGCTGCATCTGCATGTACATCTGCTCTAGTACAAGGAGCTGAATGTGGATCAACTGCAACTTTATTTTCTTTCTTCTGATGAGAGTCCTTCACAATGTTCTGAACAGAAACAAGTTCAGAATGGTGACTCTTTTGCTGAAGTTCATCTTGTTGGAGTTGAGATTCCAACTACAAAAACTCAATCTTTTCTTGTGCATCTTGTAAACAGTTTTGAATATTACAAAGAGCATTCTTGCTCATTTTTATCATATCATCAACATTTGAATGAATGAGGCTATTCAACAACTCTAATGCCTCATTGATTTTAGCCATTTTCAACAACTTAGACTAAAAAATAAAGGGTGTCGGCTTCAACCGAAAATGCACCCGTTTACAATGTGATGCGACTTGCTTTCAAAAATTACAAATTACTCCAAGGAATTCTCAAAGTAAAAAATGTGCTGATTGCAACTATGTAGCAAAAATGTGCAGCAAAACACTTGTGCAAGAGGCCTCAACAAAGAGCTGTTTTTCAAAATGAGGACCAATCTTCACATGTAAATCTCTTGTAGAAAATCACTCTTCTACCAATGCCACAAAATGCAAATATTCTCTTTTCACTATGTATTCAGTCCATTTTCTTCATATGCCATTTCCTTCATTTTTGTTGTTCATATGCCATTTCCTTCATTTTTTTTAATTTTTATTTTTAATTTTTATTTTTTTTTAATTATTATTTTTATTTTTATTTTTTTTATTTTTTTTAAATTAAATAAAAATTAATTAAAAATGGGAATTAGTTAAAAATGAGGAGGAATTTTAATTGGGAGGGGGAGATTTTTTTTTTAAATTTAAAAAGTCGAAATTTTAAATGGGAATCGAAATTTTTTTGAAGGCGGCCTTGATGGCCAAGGGAGGGAGAGGGCGAATAGTGTGGGAGAGTGTTGAGTTGTGGTGAGTGGGGTAAGGGGAAGGCTGAAAGGCCGAGTCAAATGGGAAAGGGCGTGGTCGAGTTGTGAGAGGCGTGGTCGGCCGGTGCGTTGAGAAGTTGTAGAGGGCGTAATGTGTGAGGGGTCGGTTATAGGGAGAGGGGATGGAGCAGAGTCTGGTAGAGTGGACTGTGCGCAGGGTTAGAGGGTGCCAGGGGCCATAGGGAGTGAGGGGGGGTGGGGTTTGAGAGTTAGGTTGAGGGAGGGTCCGCTGTGAGGAGAGGGGCGGGTGAGCGAATGGGAGGGGCCCGAAAGGGTGAGAGAGGGCGCATGCAGATGAGGTGAGGGCGGATGGTAGAGTCCACGGGGGTGAGGGTTGGATAGGAGGAGTGAGGGGTAGCAGCCGGGTAGGGTAGGTGCGTAGGGCGAGCGGTTGTGAGGGTTTGGGTTCGACGCGTGGGGGGAGGAGTGAACGTTGCAGTGAGGGGTGAGGGAGTATAGCAGGTGCGCGGATAGGATAGGGGGAGGGCCGAGAGGGGTTTTGGGGTAGTGTTGTAAGGTAGTAGCGTGTAAATTGAAGGGTTAGGGAGTGTATGGAGCGTGAGGTTGGGTGGGAAGTATGGGAAGGTTGCAGGGGTAAAGAGGGGGGGCCGAAAGGCCAAAAATTGATTTTTTATTTTTTATTTTTTATTTTTTTTTAATGTAAAAACAACAGAGAGGAGAATAATGCTGAGGACAGTAGGAGAAGTGTAGAATTTTCAAATTTATAGAAGAATTTTAGGCAATAAAATATCTCAGCAGCATACAATTTGTCACAATAGAATTCGAAAATTTTCAGCAGACAAAACCCAGAAATTTTTCCAGTAGCCCAACAGCAAAAAATGGACTTTAAAAATGTAGAATTTTCCAGAAAATTCTAGGTAGAAACTCAGAAAATTTTCCACTAAAAAACTCATAAAATTCTTCAAAACCAACTTTAAACAATTTTCAGCAGCTCTCCAAATTGCAGAATAAAAGCAGAAATTGCAGGAAAAATAAGCAGTGAGAAAACCTTCAGATGCATAATGCTGCTTTTCTTCAAAACCACTGCTTCTCTTCTTCAAACCAATTTCTTTTGAATGCTGCCAATTTCTGAACGCTGCTCTTCTCAAAATAAATTCTTGAATGCTGCAGAAATCTCTAAGTGCTACAAAAATGCCAAAATTTTTTGCAGATGTGCACAGGCCATAAACACAAATGGCTCACTCAATTTCGAGCAGGGCCAGCAATCGCCCGCTCTAATACCATGTTAAACACCATGTTAAGCACACACATGGTGTAGGAGAATAATAAACACACACACAAGAGACTCAACACACAATGAAGGATAAGCGTGAGGCTTTCTTATTTTCCATTATACAAAGATGTACATTTATAGTACAATGGTGTGACTCTTGGTTTCATATTCCAAGGTCACTTGGACTCCATTGTGACTTTTCGCATTCCACGCCTACCCATGTAGGATTAGGTGTTCCAACATGTCCCACCAACCAACCTCTAACTAAAAATCCACTAGCTAACTGAATTTATCACTTTCAGTTAACTCATTCAATTCCACATTGAGAATAGATTAAAGTTTAATGTCCATTTAAATTAAGGGATAATAAAAATAGACATGCACCCAAAAATAGCATTGTGGGCCCCACCCTAGTCTAGGTGCTTAATGCACTAGGTGTGGGTGTTGAATCTCAATAGGGGCCACTCATCACTTTTCTGGTTTCAAAGAGGTCCTCTCTAATCTGGTAGAGAGGGAGACTAAGTTAAAGATAATTCTGGGATATAACTCCACTCATCCTGTAAAAAGGATTTGGGTTAGTTAAATTTTAGTTAAACATTGGGGAATCAATATTTTGAATGTATTTAGGCTTTAATAAAATTTCAATCACTTAAGGGCATGAGTATATACTAAGCTCTAATGCCTTCGGGCTTTAGTACAATGCCAATCACCTATGGGCATGATCATATACTAACGGTGTCAATGCCTTCAAGCTTTAATACAATGCCAATCGCCTATTGGCACAACCATATACAAAAGAGCTAAGTGTTGATACCTTCGAGCATGACCATATGCTACAGTGCTAAAAGAAAATTCCTTCGTTCACGACCAAATACCATAGAGTTAACATGCCTTCAAGCATGCCTTCAGACATGACTAGATACCATAGAGTTAACAGGCCTTCCAAACACTATTATAGAGTTAACAGATGACAGATACCACATAATTATCACTCCTTTGGGAACAAACAAATACCATAGAGTTACATGCCTATGGGCATGACTAGATATCACAGAGTTACATGCCTTTGGGCACAACTAGATGCCACAAAGTTACACACCCTTGAGAATGACTAGATACCACATATTTAACATGCCTTCTAGATACCACAGAGTTAACCTGCCTTCAGGCACGACTAAATACCATAAAGTTACATGCCTTCATGTCTCATCAATACACAGATCTATGAATTAATGAACACACCATTGACCACATTTTTTTCACACATATATGTGTGTGGGTGCTCATGAACTAGGTCGAGGCCAACATGAATATGGAACACGCGTCGATGAAATTTTTAAAATTTTGGCATTATGTAGAAAATTTCATGTGATATCACCATTTGACCTAGTCCTGGGGTTCCATGGTCAAACCACTACTAACATCAACATGACATCACCATTGACATGTGGCGCTCTTAGTGGTGCCATGTGTCACTCATATTTTTTCTTATTGGCCATGTAACACTATCTTCTCACATCTACCCAAGTAACTGACCAACAGAAGTAAACATGTGACAAGAGGCTACTCTGATCAGAATCAACCTCCTAGGTGACCTTAAGGAAGTGGAATCGATGGAAACTCTTCATACATACCTTTTACATCAACAATAACACCCCCAGGAGCCCACCCAACCATTCAAGCATTCTTCCCCTGGGTCCCACTGAACTTTCTAGCTTTTGGGCCTCTGGATGCATGCATAGACTTGCAAGCTAGCGTCTATGAGGCTATGGACGCATGCATAAGCCCACATGCTAGCATCCAGGGACTAAATTCCCCAGTGTTGTACCCGTATCCCTGGGATTTTAGCTGCTTTTTTAGGCCCAAAACCCAGTCCACTGCCCAAAACTTCATGAAAAATTCATAGATGAATTATAATGAGAAAACAGTGATGTTAAGGCAAACACATCAACAAGGACTCGACTGGACCCCTACTAGCCATGACAGAAATTTCTTCAAACATGTCACAAACATGAAATCTATATGTATAAACAACAGAAGAAAGCATAGGGGTCTCATAATTATTTGAGAATCACTAAGAATAATTACTCCCCTACATCATTAGCTACAGTACCATCTATTTGACCATATAAACATTGTGCATTCATTTACAAGTAAAAACATGGAGAGATCCATATATCATCACTGTTAACATACATGTTTATAACGAGCATAATAACATCATTAATACCATGGATACAACAACCATAAAATCCACATATAAAACAATACATTTATACATCAAATACCAAAGGAATGATCTTCTCATTAATTAATGTGAAAACCAATCAGAGTTGGACTTCCACGTTCCCCCCCACCATAGATTTACTGAGAAAAATATCTCTTCATTCAATCACCCCCATGCCATATTCCAAGCATGAATGTGGGATATCATCAAACACATCAATCAAAACCAATCTATGCATTTCAGAGGCAAAACCGCTTCAACCCTTAACCAGTGATTCCACCTTACGGTCGGACATCAAAACCACCACAGATTGGTCTCTAACCAAGTTGTTCCAGGGCTCCTGAGTGTTTGTTCCAACTAGGGATTCCAGGACTAGTAACCCAACCCCAACGGTTACAGGGCTTCTAGAGCGTTTGTCAAACCAGGGCTTCCAAGACTAGTAACTCAACCCACTAAGGGATTCCATAGAATTTTTGCAACCAAGGCTTCCAGGACTATTAACTCAACCCACAGTTGTCCATCGGGCTTCCAAATCATTTTTCCAACCAAGGCTTCTAGGAACTAATAAATCAACCCACAACTAAAGGAACATGAGAACCAACCAGAAAAAAAAACAATGAAAATAAACCCACAACACCATGGCTATCTAGGAAATCACAAGGCTAGGAAAATCCATTGTCAATCCAGGCAATCCTCCATGCCAATGACAGATCGTGACCAAGAAACCACATGCATACACCATGCATGCCAAAACTAGAGAGGAAAACATACATGCAACTCGATATCTACAAGTCAATACAATTGTAGCTGTTGATCCTGTTGTCCTCTTGCACTTTCCTGCTCTTCCTTTTCCTTCTTACTCCAAATCCAAAGTGTTGTGTAACCAGCTCCAAAAATAGAATAATAGAGATATCAACGCCTTAGAAATAAGCCACTTTGAGGGGGCAACCTCCAATACATTACATAAATGAACAATTCTTGGATGATACAATTTACAAATCCTCCTTTCTATATATAGGATTCCATGGGGCCATAATGTAATCCTAGTGGGCCAAAATGTAATCCTAGCCAACCTAACAATAATAATTTAAGGGCATAATAATAACAAAATGGGGGTTACAAGGGTACAATAATAACAATAATGAGGTTACACTAACAACAATAAGGGACTATACTAGTAATATAGGGACCTAACATGCCCCTCTCCTTCAAAAAAGTGTTGTCCTCAATGCTTGAGTAGCTCTGGGTGCTTCTGTATAAAATTCTCATCCTCCCATGTAGAATCTTCGGTGGGTAAGTTCTTCCACTTGATGAGATACTCTGAAATTGATCGATTCCGTAGTTGTCGAGTTCTTTTTTCCATGACTGCTTCAGGTTCCAATATGATTTTCCCTTCCCCATCAAGTTCTGGCAATACTGTTTGAACTGAAAGATTTTCACCTATAACCTTCTTTAAGCATGAAACATGGAACACTGGATGTACTCGCGAAGAAGCAGGAAGCTCCAATTTGTATGCCATAGTACCAATCTTTTGCAACACCTTGTAAGGACCATAGTACTTTGGCGATAATTTATTATCCTTCTTAGCTTGCTTGAGGGACATTTGTTTGTATGGTTGTAGCCGTAAAAATACCCAATCTCCTACATTAAAACATCTCTCGCTGCGATGTTGATCTGCCTGTTGTTTCATTCGATTTTGTGCCAAATTCAGGTTATCCTTTAAGAGTTGGAGAACTTCTTGCTGATGCTCGATGTGATCTTCCACTGCTTGAACCTTCTAATTTTCCCTTAAATATGATGTGATGGATGGTGGATGATATCCATAAAGTGCCATAAATGGGGTCATTTTTGCTGCAGTATGGAAGGAAGTGTTATACCACCATTCAGCAAGAGGTAACCACTTGACCCATTATGTTTGTTTATCAGATACAAAGCAACGAAGATATCCTTCCAAACATTTATTTACTATCCCCGTTTGACCATCAGATTGAGGATGATAAGATGAGCTATGAGCTAATTGAGTACCCAAACAAGAAAATAACTCCGTCCTAAAATTTCCAGTAAAAATAGGATCTTTGTCGCTCACAATGACCCTTGGGATTCCATGTAGATTTTGAATTCTGTCCATAAATGTAGTAGCAACTGTACTTGCTTTAAATGGATTATATAATGCACAAAAGTGTGCACACTTGGTAAGTCTATCAACTACCACCATGATGACACTCTTTCCTTCGAACTTAGGTAAACCTGTGATAAAATCCATTGAAATCTCCTCCCAACGTTGACTTGGAATGGATAAAGGTTGTAGAAGTCCTGGGGTCTTAATTGTTTCCAATTTATTCTGCTGGCAAACCAAACATTCCGCCACAAACTTTCGAATATCAGATTTAAGGCCATCCCAAAAAAATTCTTTCTTCACCCTGTGGTAAGTTTTTAAAAATCCTGAGTGTCCTCCTAAAGGAGAAGTGTGCAATTCCAGAAGAATCTTTTGTTTTAGTTAGGAATTCTTACAAAGATATAAGCGATCTTTGTACCATAAGGAATCATTTTTCCAACTAAATGTATCAGATGTACTAGGATCTTGCTGCAACTTTTGAATGAGTGTCGATACATCTTTGTCCTTCTTCCATTCATCTCTTGCTTCGGTTATCCAATCTGGTTGGATAATAGAAATGGCACAAAGAAATGCTTCCACCTCTTCATTCTTTCTTGAGAGTGCATCTGCAACAACATTAAGCTTTCCTTTTTTGTAGATTATTTCAAAGTCATAACCAAACATCTTTTTGACCCATTTTTGCTGCTCTTCTGAAGATTCCAAAAAGTGTTTAAGACTATCATGATCAGTGTTTACCTTGAAGTGTCTCCCCATTAGGTAAGTTTGCCATTTCTTTAGTGCATGCAGTATTGCTAACATTTCCTTCTCATAAATAGGTTTATGTAAATACTTTCCCTTGATTGAACGACTTTCAAAAGAAATGGGTCTTCCTTCCTGCATTAAAACCGCACCAATTCCATTTCCTGAGGCATCACATTCCATAATAAATGTTTTTGTGAAGTCTGGCGTAGCTAAGACCGGTGCTAGGTACATTGCCTCTTTAAGATGTTCAAAGGCCTTAGTTGCTTCAGGAGTCCATGAAAATGCATCTTTCTTCAATAATGTTGTTAGAGGTGCTACTATTCTCCCATAATTCTTAACAAATTTGCGATAATACCCTGTTAACCCGAGAAATCCTCGCAACTGCTTTATGGTTGTGGGGAATTTCCATTCTTTAATGGATTTAATTTTGTTAGGGTCTACTTTAACACCCTCGTGAGATACAATATGACCCAGATATTCCACCTCTTGTACTCCAAAGAAACATTTGGATTTTTTTGCATATAATTGTTTCTCCTGCAATAGTTTGAGCACCCTGTCAACATGTTCAACATGATCCTTCCAAGACCTGTTGTAGTTTAGTATATCATCAAAAAATACTAGCACAAATTTTCTAAGGAAGGGTTTGAAAATGGAATTCATCAACCCTTGAAATGTAGAAGGTGCATTGGTAAGGGCAAAAGGCATGACCAAAAATTCATAATGACCCTCATGAGTTCGAAATGCTGTTTTTGGAATATCTTCAGTCTTCATTCTAATTTGATGATATCCTGAACGAAAATCCAACTTGGTAAAATAAATTGCTCCATGTAATTCATCCAATAATTCATCAATCACAGGAATGGGAAATTTGTCTTTAATGGTGAGCTTATTGAGCTCACTATAATCTGGACACATTCGCCATGATCCATCCTTCTTGTGTACCAATACTACAGGAGCAGAGAAAGAACTTTGACTAGGTTGAATTATACACGCCTCTAACATGTCTGCAATCATACGTTCAATTTCGCTCTTTTGGAAGTAAGGATATCTATAAGGCCTGATGTTTGGAGGAACACTTCCAGGAATCAAATGAATAGCATGATCATGATCACGAATAGGTGGGAGTCCTTTGGGAGTTTCAAACACCTTGGAATGATTGTCCAAGACTTGTTGGAGATCTGCAGAAATAGATGATTTTGATGTCGGAACTTCTAGTGAGCTTAATTGTGCAATTACGCCTCGTTGTTCTTTCTTTAGAAGCTTTGTCATGACATTAGAGCTTATTATCCTTCCTGGCTTCCCTTCAATACCTCGTAATTCGACTTCCTTTCCTTCTGAAAAAAATTTCAAGAAAAGTTCTTGAAAATTAAAAGCTACCGTCCCCAAAGATTGTAACCATTGTACTCCTAGTACAACATCGGCACCTCCCATAGGAATGGCAAGCATTGGACTAGTCAATACATATTCCCCCATGGTTAGCTTGATATTATGGCATTTTCTAGAGCAATTTATAGTTCCTCCATTTGCAGCCATCACTTGACATTTTGGTGCTGGGTATAGGAAACAATTTAATTCCTTGGCTACCTTACAATGAATAAAATTATGGGTGCTACCTGAATCAATCAACACTATTACCTTTTTCTTCTTGATTTGTCCTTGTATCTTGAAAGTTTGAGGAGTGGTAATTCCTGCCAGTGCATTACACGATATGGTCGGATTCATTTATTCCTCTTCTAGGGTTGGTTCCTGGTGTATATCCTCTTCTTGTTCATTTTCTTCTTCCTCTTCACAATCTATGTAAAATAATTTCTTCTCAGCACACTTATGACCTTTAGTGTATTTGCTATCACAACTGTAGCAAAACCCTTTTGCTCTTTTTTCTTCCAATTTTTGTGGTGTCAACCTTGTAGGTTGTGGAAATCTAGGCGTAGCCACACTTCCTTCTTTATAGAATTGAGTGGTAGGCTTCCTTGTCGCCATAATTTTACATTCAACTTTTCTTGCCAACTTGAATGCCTTCTCCAATGAATCAGGTTCCAGAACGCGAACTTCATGTTGAATGTTATCCTTTAAAGTGCCTATGAAGAGATCAATCCTGTGTTCCTCTGGAATATCAGTTACCCATATATTCAATTTTTGGAAGTCCTCAATGTGCTGCCCCA
Source organism: Pinus albicaulis (assembly GCA_034641835.2). Taxonomy (NCBI): domain Eukaryota; kingdom Viridiplantae; phylum Streptophyta; class Pinopsida; order Pinales; family Pinaceae; genus Pinus; species Pinus albicaulis. The sequence goes on from CM076581.1 coordinate 623,938,231, forward strand.
CTAAACCCTTTTGTTTGAGATTTATCAATTGGCTAAAGAAGGTGTTGCTCTTTGTATCCTCATAATGTGCTATCATATCCTCCGTAAAAATTGACCAAGTGACAATTTTTTTACGGGAGCAAAGCCATTGATACCATACAAATGTATTTTGTTCTAAATGTAAAGTTGCAATGCGTACCTTTTGTGTGTTTTGCACGTTATGGAGATCAAAATATTGCTCCATCTGTAATATCCATGTTACAGGATCCTTTCCATCAAACTTCCTCATATCCATTTTTGGAATATGGTGGTTCTTCCCGCCAACATTAGAGTTTATCAAATCACAATTAACATTGATTTTGTTCTCATCATGAGGTTCTTCTACTATCTTTTCACCATTAGGAAACATTTCTTGTATCAACTTTGTCAAACCTTCAATGTCTGTTTTTAGATCATTCTTCATGTTTTCCATCTTAGCTTCCATGCCAGCTTCCATGCCATCCATCTTAGCTTGCACGCCATCCATCTTATCTTCCACGCCTTTCTTCAAAACTTCCATTTCATTTTTTGTTGCTCTTTGCGAGAGTGAAATTTGTTGCACTTGCTCTTGTAATTTTGATAGATCATGTTGCAATTCTTCATCTTCATGAGTCATAGTAGACCCTTATGAAGGCTTAATGGGTGTTGAATTATTTTTACGGGGCATATTTTAGAACCCAATACTGATATCTATTCTACAATATGCCCTTGGAATCAATTCAAATTGATTCTTCAAACAAGACTTATGCAATTCGGAAAACAAATACACACCTTTTTCTTGATTTCTAGGAGCTTGATATTGAAATTAGATTATCTTTGTGATTGCAGCACTTCAATATTTTAATTTCTGTACCAACATAGCCCTCTGAAGTATCTTTCAAATGCCACCGGTCTGACCTGATTTGGATTCTCCAAGACAAAGTTGTGTCCAATCTCCCACAATGACCTAATTATGGACTGGTTCAGTAGAGAAAACTTGTACGACTTGCCATGTGTCACTGTTTCATCCTTCGGATCTGAAATTGATATCCAATAAACTACAGTTCGTTTACTTATGACAACTTTTTACGGCACTCCAATATGATGCTCAGAGAGAGAGTTATGAAGATTTTCCCACAATCACCTCTTTGAGATGAAATTCAAGAGCCTGAAAAAGCACTACCTTCCACAAATCATATCTCCGAAAATGTTGCGAACCAAGATCTAAATTTTTTTGAAAATTTTCCTTAGGATTTCGGCTTCGCACCCTAAAAATTTCAGCTTCTGAAACTTCGTAGAAAAAAATTTATAGCGCAAATTCCACGATGACATGTTTAGGAGCCTGAAAAAAGACCTAACTTCCACAGATCATATCTCCAATAATGTTATGAACCAAGCTCTGAAATTTTTTGACGATGTTCCTCAGGATTTCAGCTTCGTACCATAAAAATGTTAGCTTTTGAAACTTCGTAGAAAAAAATTTATAGCGAAAATTCCACGATGACCTGTTTGGAGCAGCGAAACCCTAGAATCCAAAGCTCTGATACCAAATGTTGTGTAACCAGCTCCAAAAATAGAAGAATAGAGATATCAACGCCTTAGAAATAAGCCACTTCGAGGGGGCAACCTCCAATACATTACATAAATGAACAATTCTTGGATGATACAATTTACAAATCCTCCTTTCTATATATAGGAGTCCATGGGGCCATAATGTAATCCTAGTGGGCCACAATGTAATCCTAGCCGACCTAACAATAATAATTTAAGGGCATAATAATAAAAAAATGGGGGTTAAAAGGGTACAATAATAACAATAATTGGGTTACACTAACAACAATAAGGGACTATACTAGTAATATAGGTACCTAACACAAAGTATGCCACATTCCTCCAAGAGTGCTCCAAGAAAAATCTAAGTATCCAAGAGTATGAGAGAGAGAGATAATAGAATGAGAGCCACAAGTGTGAGCCAAAGCTTGGAAATTGATCCTCATAAGCCTTTTTATTAATGAGGCTTCTATTTTATGCATTTTCCATTATTTTCCTTCATTTTCCTCCTCACATACAACTTGTGACCTTTCACCTCCCTTTTCTCCTATTTTCCATTATTTTCATAAATAAAATTCCAATTAATGTTTCACGCCTTTCCAAAGCTTTAGCCATTTCCTTTTCCTATTTCCTTTAGCCATAATAACCGAAATGAACACCTCTAAGATGTTTTTTCCACCATTTAGCTTGGAATACGTGTCCCATCACCATGGTCTTATATATGTTTTTACATGAATTTTTACCAGGGATGTTACAGAACCCTCCACCTTGGGGGAACACCATACTCAGTGTTCAATGACACCTATAACCAACAAGACCGCTGAAAACAAAACATGATACCCATGGAGATTTCTAACATAGCTTACTGCAGTATTTACAATAATCATTGCTTAAACATGAAAAACATACCTTGTTCTAGAGATTTATAACATAGCTCGTTACAATATTTACAATAACAACCATATATACAACCATACTATCTATAAATCTTTATAAATCCAACTCGATACAATATTTACAACAATATACACATATAAACATTTAAACATTTGGTCAACCAGCAAATAAAAGGATACAATGCGCGTATGACCAACAAGGGAATCCAGAGGCTAACACCTCCACCCTCAAAGTAATACCAAGATTCACCTCCTTCCAAGGAAGTCCAAAATACACTGCCAAATTCAAAGCCGCATCCAATGTCCAACGCTACAATCTTCCGCCATTGTACCTGTTAGTGTTAGTTTTTGCATCTTGTCACTAGTTTTTGCATCTTCCGCCATTAAGTCAATTTTTTGTCATTTCATTGGGTCATCATGCAAAAATTTGGTCACTGGATGTAAATCCAGGTATTTTTTTACTCCTTCCAAAGTTTTACTAATTGTTGGTTCATTTCACCTCTCAACTAATTATACCATAATTCAAAAGTTGTCATCATCATTACAGTCATCTTTATCATGGTTTCATTCAGTTTAGAGTCTCCATTAGGTATTTAGGGTTCCAAGGTCATCAAATCATCATTCCATGCATAAAGTCCAGCAAGTGGAGGAGTGACAATAAAGTAATTTCATCAATAAATTTGATTTTAAAAAAATAAAATGTAATTTTATGTTCTTAATTTGTAATAAGTACTTCAGAGTTCCAAGTAGTTGCAAATGCTCAAGTTCCACAAGCAAATGTTCAAGGTTCCATGAAGAAGTTCAATGTTCCAAAGCCACAAAAAGTTCAAAGTTCAAATAATCAAGTTTCAAGGTTAAAAAAAATAAAATGAAAGGTTAACTTTGAAAAGGAAAATCGAGCTCCCGACTTTCCAAACTCAAAAACAAATTTTTACTTCAAGAAATTTATTTTTTGGTGTAACGTTGCACTTTTCCTTAAGGCGATGTGCTTTTCTGTGGAGCACGTTGTGCTTTTCCTTAAGGCGCTACACTTTTCCTTAAGGCGTTGCACTTTTCTATAGAATGATGTGCTTTGTCCAGAGAAGCTACGTTTTGTGCATTGGAGGTCAAGAGTTACTGCAAAGGGTTTCTTCAACTCTGCTATAGTCTTCACATGGTTTCAAAAAAGTAAGTATATCCATTTCACCCCACCTTTCATCAGTTATTTCATGATTATGGTCAAGAAATACGTCATCCCTCCATCACTATGCTTTTCTCAAAAGAAATGTTCTTTATGGTGTACATTTTTTTACTAGCCTACAAACCCTAGGCTCCTTACCCTAACTACTTTACATCTAAAGTAATCCCTAAGACCCTAATTCCCATCCCAATTTCATCTCCTAAATATTATTGCCTAAAAACCTACCCCTACGCTGCGCTTTTATAGGCAGCTAAACTATACCCTTGTAATTAAATTCCCTGCCCCATTTCCTTTGTTATTTTAACTCTCCTCCAACTCCCTAAGGTCCCTAACTCCCCTACACCCTTCCCTAAATTTTCCAACACCTATCCCAACTCCCTAACCCCATCATCCCATTCCATTTCCCGCTCCCCTCTCCCCTAGGTTTTCTAGCAAACTAAACACCATGGAGGAAGAGAGAAAGACCTACAAAAAAGGAGGGAGAATCTCAAGGTTTGAGCCATCAAACACCAGTGATTTGATGTCATCACCCCTAGCAGTCAAATGCTTCCAACATGTGGGTTGTTATGAGTTTTGTGAAATGGTCCAAACAATGCAAAGTCATCCATATTTGACTAGAATATTCATCACAAACCTCCAGATAGACCAAGTCACCATTGTAGGGGTGACATTCACCATTTCAACATATATTATTGCAGCAGCAACAGAGGTACCTAATGTAGGTGAAAAGTGGTTCAAAACTCAGGAATTGGATGCCTAGTTGTATAAACCTTACCTCAAAACATCATACAAAGATAGCATCAATATAATCTTCCCTTTTGGTCAGATAATTGATAGGTTTTCTCCCATAATGAAAATCATAATGAAGTATTTCACTCGCAAGGGAAGATTCTCTTGACTCTGCAACTACCACATCAGATTACTCATGCATTTCACTAGGGTAAAGCTTCTCAACATTCCCTATTATTTGTACAGGAGCATTGACAAGATCACATAAGAGATACAACACAGAGAATATGAGCTCCAAATTAATAGCATTTTCCATCACTCACTTATCAAAATCATTGTTCTTCACCATCTCAAACAGCTTAACATTCGCTATGAAACTTTTATTGAGGCAAAGGTCTTATCTCCATCCAACCAACTTGCTAGACCTATTCCACCATCAACACTAGTTACACAAACATAGGTTGGGTCATCTATCAGGGCTACAGTTAAGAAGAGAAAAAATGACAAAGAGGTCAGAACTTATCAGGGAGAAAATATGCAAGTGTTTGCTCCACAAATTGTGGAAGGGGCCTTGCCTTCTACATCAGAAAAACAAGGATATTATAATCAGCAAGAGACAATTATCCAAGAGAAAGAATCTCTTCACCATGACATTGATATGGTGGACTTGGAGTCCCAATATGAACAAAAAACCATAAAACTAGTCATCAAAGAAAAATATGCCAACATCAGAGAGCTACAAGACAATTTGGCAAGATCCAAGTCTGTTATCTCCTTCCTTGAGCAAGAAAACAAACAGTTAAAGGAAAAACAAATACTCTTGGAAAAGGACATGTTTAAGGCTACTGGGAAATATGTCAAAGGCTAAGGAGTAGTTATCAGTGAGGATGAGACCCAGACCACTAGGAAAATACCAATAAAAAGGGTCCTAAAAAGAGCATTGGAGCTAGAAAGACAATAGGAGGCACTTCTTGTAGAGGAACTCACTTTTGAGGAAAGGATTGCCATGGAAATCAATGAAGATAGGGAAGTTTGGATTGACAGAGTAAACATACATCTGGAGAAGCTCCCTCATAAAGCTAACATGGATAATAAGATGATGAGGCACATGGCCCACCCCTACTACACTAGAAGCAAGGTCTGCAATGTCAAATACAAGCAAATGCAAAACAAGTTAAAAGAAACACTAATCACCAAGAAGAAGAGGGGAAAACTCCATTTGCTTGCTTATGCCTCCTTGGTTGCATAAAACACTTCATCAGGACCTCACACATCAATTTTGGGAAATTTTGGAGGATATTTTGAAAAATTTCATGTTTTTGGCCAAATTTTACTAGCTTTTGCATAGTCTGACTGTAAAAAGCGCAGCGTGGGCCATGCTATGCTTTTTCCACAGGCCTCAAAATGATGTAAACTCAGTTGGGATGGATAGATATTGGCTTTACATCAAATTTTGACTCTTGGAAATAAAAAATCTCAGCTTTTGACAGGTGGAAAATCTAAAAAACATCATAAAAAACACCTTTCTGCCAGTTTTTTCAGCGACACGCTACGCTTTTTGACCATTTTTGGAAAAAATGGTTTTTCAGGGGCTTAACTTCATCAATTTCACTGCATAAGGACATTTTAGACAACTAGATAGGAGCATCTTTCCAATGAGCTATATTGAGCTCAATTTGGACTTAAGCAAGGCAGTCAAAAATCGGCTTGAAGGTCATGTTTCGCTTTTCTCAGGGGCATGCTACACTTTTTTCACTCACGCTGTGCTTTTTCCAGTTTGCCTGTTATCTTCAGAAGTTCGAGTTTTTCTCAGTTGGTTGATGAATTTCATGAAATATTACTGATGTAAATTTGTAAAACAAATGTAATTATGACTTTTATAGTTACTAAAGGAAGATACATCAAGTAAAATTTGTATTTTTGGGTCAAGTGAATCATTTTCACCAAAAAAGGCAGAGTTTGTTGATCTCGCTAGTCATCAGGATTCTAGTTGAGGATTTTGGGGAACAGCTCCACAAGTCATGGATTCGACCCCTGAGAGTGGGGAGAAGTTTTTTTTGGTCTATATCTTTCATTTTCTTTGTCATTGGAGGGGTTGGATGTTGTGGAATTTATCTTGGAAAACTAGTGTAATCAGTGATTTTGGCAGGAACTAATAGACAAAGTTTGCAGCTATTGTGGTGTGATTCATGTGGTATTTGTTTTAGCAGTGTTTCTCCTTTTGTTTTCATATGTTTGAAAGTATTGTACCTTCCATATCCATGTCCATGTCTTAATGTGATTTATTTCTAAGTTTGATAAGAAGAATTCATTGACTTCAATGCTCTGTTTTGGAGAAGTTATCACAATTATGTTTCACTTTCTTCTGATATAAACAAATTCATGATATCCATGCTCATTTTGAAACCCCATTAATCTACCCTATACAAAATGACATCTCTAAAGTTATAAAGTGTGTGCCTACCTTGCCCCATTACATCTTTGCAAATCTGATTTTCAGAGCCCTGAACTAGTCCTGCTAGACCTAAACCACCGTCCAACACAAAAATCCAAATCAGTCAAACTCTCAATCTGCATATCTAGCTTAAAATCTCCATAATCTAGTAAAACTTACTGTGAATCTCATTGAGAGAGACCTCTTAGCCTAATAGGGCTATCTATTAGGTCAAAGTGGTCTATGGTTACCTTTGTTGGTCTCCTTCTCAACCTTCAAAGATACGGTGGAGTGATAATATCTTTGCGTCGTTGCCGGGGAACGAGGTGAAAAAAAATTCCCCGGGAAATTAAAAAAAGGATCAGATTTGATTTCTGATGGTGAACAGTGATCAGGAACAAGAAGGTTGTGCATCATTCACCTAGCGAATCTAGTGTCAAAGAATCCAAAGTTTCAAAATTTTCATGGCGACTCCACTGTTCAAGAACTGGTAGTTTGAAGAACTTCTTGGTGACTTCATTGTTGTCAAAATGGATTCAACTTCTCGAAGGTATGATCCTATGAATCGAGCTCATATTCCTGGTTTTTTGAATTTTATTCCTTGTATTGATTGGAAAACAGGGCTGCAAAAATTTAAAGGTCAGGATGGAGAAGATGCTACTTTTCATTTGGTAAAATTTCATTTTCATATTCATAGACTAAAGATTGAGTTTCATGAATATTTTATGATGAAGATGTTTATGGCTACCTTGGAGGAAAAAGTGAGATCATGGTATGAGAGTCTACCATCTGCTAGTTTGTATTCTTTGAAGGACTTTCAATCAGTTTTTTTTCAACATTATCAAAGCTCTAATTTTTCCTTGTCGATGATTGATAGTTGTTGCAAGATTTCTGAAAATTTCATTGATTTTCTTGAAAATTTGTATGGGGATGAAGAGTGTCTAGATGATGAGATCATAAAAGCTCTTTATGATTTTTCCTCCCAACAAGAATCAGTAGCTTCCTCCTTGGATGAAACTGAATCAAACCAAAAAAGATAAATTCCTATTCCTGATCCTGAAAATGAAAATCATCAAGCCAATAATTACTGCTATAAAACTCAGTTTTCTCCTCTTTCTGAAGATGAGATAGATCAGCTCTTGAAAAGTCATGTTATAGGCCAAGCTAATGCAGGTTTGCAGTGTTCACATAGTCAAGAATGTGTTAGTGAAACTTCTTCCATTATTGAAAATGAAATATGAGTTTAAATGATGGCAGTCATGAGACTGATGAAACTATACAGGAAGTTGTTGTGAGTAAGCCAGTCTGTGATGATGATTTCCTGCAAGGAGATTAGCTAACAGAGATCGTTGTCTTTCATGAGGAGTATAGGGTTTTCATGTTTGATAATCTTGAAGAATGTTTTCTTTTCAAGGATGATTTAGACTATGAATTGGAGGAGTATGGGCCTAAGATAGAGAGCGTGCAAGAGATAGAGTCAGAGTTTCCCATGCTTGAGGAATTTACAGGAAACACTCAGATAACAGAAGGTCATACTTCCATATGCCTCCCTATGGATCAACAACCAAGTGTTCTTTCAGATCATAATGAAGGGTGTTCTTGTGTTTTTTCTGAATCTCAAGACAAGGTAACATTTCAAATTATTGAAGATCCTTACATTGATTTGTTGCAGCCAAGAGGGATGATATATTTTCTTGAATTTATGAATCATGAGGAAATTTTCAGTGGAATCTCGAAGTTGCATATTTTTTGTTTTTTTTTCCTGCCTGCTCGAGGAAAGTGAGAGAAGAATTCAAGTAAGTAGTCATCTACTTGATTGGTTACACTGGAAGGATCACTTCACATGAGTGTACATATGTCTTCAGCAGGCAAGTGGTTTTCATCAGGATTTGAAGCCCTCAAGTCTCGGTGATATCATGCCATCAATAAGTTTTGTAGTTTTTATTTCAGTCAAAGTCATTCAATTTATCATGTCAAGTTTTCAATATTCAGTTTGGTTTTTAACTTTTGACTCCATGCCCAATGGTTAGGCTACTTGGTCTACAATTTTCTTGACACCTCCAAGGAGCTGCCATCGCCAGCTGGAGCCAATTTTAGTGTCAGTTTTTGCATCATGTCACTAGTGATCAAATGGACTCTTATCATGTTTAACAGGGTCATTAAGTCAAATTTTGGTCATTTCATTAGGTCATCATGCAAAAATTTGGTCACTAAATTTAGATCTAGGTCTATGTTTACTCCTTCCAAATTTTTACTAATTTTTTGTCCATTTCACCTCTCAGCTGAGTGTACCATCATTAAAAATTTGTCATAATCGTTACAGTCATCTTCATCATGGTTTCATTCAGTCCAGAGTCTCCATTAGGTATTTAGGGTTCCAAGGTCATAAAATCATCATTCCATGCATAAATTCCAACAAGTGGAGTAGTGACAATAAAGTAATTTCATCAATAAATTTGATTTTTAAAAAAATGTAATTTTATGTAATTTGTAATAAGTACTTCAGAGTTCCAAGTCGCTGCAAATGCTCAAGTTCCACTAGAAAATTTTCAAGGTTCTAGGAAGAAGTTCAATGTTCCAAAACCACCAAAAGTTCAAAGTTCAAATAATCAAGTTTCAAGATTCTATCAAAAAAGAAAATGAAAGGTTAATTTTGAAAAGAAAAATGTGGGTCCATGATCATTTAATGATTTTAATCCAAGTTTAAAAGGCCCTAAAGGACCAAAATACATTCATTCTTACTCTTTAGCATCGAACTCCCAACTTGCCAAATTCAAAACCAATTTTTAGTTCAAGAAATTGAGTTTCTAGTGTAGCGCTCCGCTTTTCCTTAAGGCATTGTGTTTTTCTGTGGATCATGTTGTGCTTTTCTTTAAGGCGTTATGCTTTTCCTTAAGGCCTTGCACTTTTCTGTAGAACGTTGCGCTTTGTCCAGAGAAGCTGGGTTTTGTGCATTGGAGGTCAAGAGTGATTGCAAAGGGTTTCTTCAACTCTGCTACAATCTTCACATGGTTGCAAACAAGTAAGTATAGCCATTTCACCCCACCTTTCATTAGTTCTTTCATGATTATGGTCAATAAATAAGTCATCCCTCCATCGCTGCACTTTTCTCAAAAGCAATGTGCTTTATGGTGTACATTGTTTTACTAGCCTACAAACCGTAGGCTCCTTACCCTAACTACTTTACATATAAAATAATCCCTAAGACCCTAATTCCCTTACCAATTTCATCTCCTAAACCTTATTCCCTAAAATCCTACCCCTACGCTACGCTTTTCTAGGCAACTAAACTATACCCCTGTAATTAAATTCCCTAGCCCATTTCCTTTGTTATTTTAAGTCCCCTCCACCTCCCTAAGGTCCCTAACTCCCCTACACCCTTCCCTAAATTTTCCCACACGTATCCCAACTCCCCAACCCCATCATCTCATTCCCTTTTCCTCTCCCCTCTCCCCCTATGGTTTCTAGCAAAATAAACACCATGGAGGAAGAGAGAAAGATCTAAAAAAAAGGAGGGAGAATATCAAGGTTTGAACCATCAGATACCAGTGAGTTGATTTCATAACCCCTAACAGTCAAATTCTTCCAACATGTGGGTTGTTATGAGTTTTGTGAAATGGTCCAAAGAGTGCAAAGCCACCCAGATTTGACTAGAATCTTCATCACAAACCTCCAGAAAGACCAAGTCACCATTGCAGGGGTGAAATTCATCATTTCAACAAATATTATTGCAACAAAAATAGGGATACCTAATGTAGGTGAAAAGTGGTTCAAAACTCAAGAATTGGATGCCCATCTGTATCAACCTTACCTCAAAGATCATACAAAGATAGCATCAAGAAAATCCTCCCTTTTGATCAGCTACTTGATAGGTTTTCTCCCATGATGAAAATCATAATGAATTATTTCACTTGAGAGGGAAGATTATCTAGACTCTATAGCTACCACATCAGATTACTCATGCATTTCACTAGGGCTTCTAAACATTCCCTATTATTTGTACAAGAGCATTACAAGATGGCCTACAAGGTAAAACACTAAGAATATAAGCTCCAAATGAATAGTATTTTCCATCACTCCCTTATCAAAATCATTGTTCTTCACCATATCAAACATCTTAACATTGCATGGGAAACTTTTATTGAGGCTGAGGTCTTCACATATCCATAAAACCAACCTGCTAGACCTATTCCACCATCAGCACCAGTTACACAAACAAAGGTTGGGTCATCTAGAAAGGCTGCAGTTAAGAAGAGAAAAAAGGACAAAGAGGTTAGAACTTATCAGAGAGGAAATAGGAAAGTGTTTTCTCCACAAATTGTGGAAGGGGCCTTTCCTTCTACATCAGCAAAACAGGGATATTATAAGAAACATGATACAATTGTTCAAGAGAAATAATCCCTTCACCATGAAAATGAGATGGTGGACATGGAGTCCCAAGATGAACAAGAAACCATAAACCTAGTCATCGAAGAAAAATATGCCAAGATCAGAGAGCTACAAGACAATTTGGCAAGATCCAAGTTTGTTATCTCCTTCCTTGAGCATGAGAACAAACAATTAAAGGAAAAGAAAATACCGTTGGAAAAGGACCTTTTTAAGGCTACTAGGTAAGATGTCAAAGTAAAAGGAGTAGTTATCAGTGAGGATGAGACCCAGACCACTAGGAAAATACCAATAACAAGGGTCCTAAAAAGAGCATTGGAGCTAGAAAGAAAACAGGAGGCACTTCTTGTAGAGGAACTCACTTTTGACAAAAGGATTGCCATGGAAATCAATAAAGATAGGGAAGTTTGGCTTGATAGAGTAAACATACATCTGGAGAATCTCCTTCACAAAGCTAACAAGTATAATAATATGATGAGGTACATGGCCCACCACTAATATGCTAGAAGAAAGGTCCACAATATCAAATACAAGCAAATGCAAAACAAGCTAAAAGAAACATTAATCACTAAGAATAAGAGGGGAACACTCCATTTTCTTGTTGATGCCTCCTTGGTTGCATAACACACTTTATTAGGACCTCACACATAAATTTTAGGAAATTTTGGAGGATATTTTGAAAATTTTCATGTTTTTGCCCAAATTTTACTAGCTTTTGCATAGTTTGACTACAAAAAGCGCAACGTGGGCCACACTACCCTTTTTCTAGAGGCCTCCAAATGATGTAAAATCATTTGGGATGGATAGACATTGGATTCTACATCAAATTTTGACTCCCAGAAATAAAAAATCTCAGCTTTTGACAAGTGGAAAAAGCTAAAAAAATCATAAAAAACACATTTCTGCCAGGTTTTTTCAGCCACATACTATGATTTTTGACCAGTTTTGGAAAAAATGGATTTTCAGGGGCTTATCTTCATCGTTTTAACAGCGTAAGGATATTTTGGACAACTAGATAGAAACATCTTTCCAATGAGCTATATTGAGCTCAATTTGGACTTCAGCAAGGTAGTCAAAATTAGTTTGAAGGTCACATTTCGCTTTTATCAGGGGCATGCTGCACTTTTTTCACTCACACTGCGCTTTTTCCAGTTTTCCTGTTATCTTCAAAAGTTTGAGTTTTTCTCAGTTGGTTGATGAATTTAATGAAATATTACTGATGAAAATTTGTAAATCAAATGTAATTATGACTTTTATAGTTACTAAAGGTAGATACATCAAGTAAATTTTGCATTTTTGGGTCAAGTGAATGATTTTCACAAAAAAAGGCAGAGTTTGTTGATCTCCCTAGTCATCAGGATTCTAGTTGAGGATTTTGGGGAACAGATCCAAAAGTCATGGATTCGACCCCTGAGAGTTGGGAAAAGTCTGTTTTGGTCTATATCTTTCATTTTCTTTGTCATTGGAAGGGTTGGATGTTGTGGAATTTATCTTGGAACACTAGTGTATTCAATGATTTTGGCAAGAACTAATAGACAAAGTTTGCAGCTATTATGATGGGATTCATGTGGTATGTGTTTTAGCAGTGTTTCTTCTTCTGTTTTCATATGTTTGAAATTATTCTACCTTCCATATTCATGTCCATGTCTTAATGTGATTGATTTCTAATTTTGATAATCGGAGTTCATTGACTTTAATGCTCTGTTTTGGAGAAGTTATCACATTTATGTTTCACTTTCTTCTGATATAAACTAATTGATGATATCCATGCTCATTTTGAAACCCTATCAATCTACCCTATACATAATGACATATCTAAAGTGATAAAGTGTGTGCCTACCTTGCCCCATGACATATTTCCAAATATGATTTTCAGAGCCCTGACCTATTCCTCCTAGACCTAAACCACCATCCAACACAAAAATCCAAATCAATCCAACCCTAAACCTACATATCTAGCCTAAAATCTCCATGATCCAGTAAAATTGGTTGTAAATCTCATTGAGAGAGCCCTCTCAGCCTAATAGGGCTAGCTATTAGGTCAAAGTGGTCTATGGTTACCTTTTCTGGTCTCCTTCTCAGCCTTCAGAGATTCGGTGGAGTGATAACAGTACCCTCAGTGAATAGTTACAAACTCAGTTTTCCAGGGTGCACTCCCAATGTGCATCTGATTCCATTTGGAAATTATAATGAAAAAAAAATCCATCCCTTACCTTCTCTTTTCTGCTACACAGTCCCTCTAGAAATCCGGTCACCCCCTTCGGTGTAGTCACACATCTTCCAAGTTCCGCTTGCACCCCCATCCTGGGTAGTCCATACCTTGGCAAGGCTTCCTCGCATTGGAAGATACAAAAACCAAGGCGTATCCCTACCTCAAAACCATCATACTGGTCATATCATGCTCATGGAAATCAATGGACACTATTGGGTACCATTTTCCCACAATCTCCCCACTCCTGTAGTGCTTTAACAACATACTGCTACATGTTCCAATTCCTTTTGCTGGCACTACTAGTTCTTGCAGTCGGTTTCAAACATCCCAAACTGGGCATTACATGCTATCATGTACCAAGCACATCATTTTCATTAGATTCAAAGTAAATTGAAATAACTTCAAATCATACCTCATTGGTAGCCCATCAATAAGGTACACTTGAAATCTTGTTCACTTCCTGTAACAACAAGTCAAACTAGTTGTTTGATCAATCATCATGTATAAACATATCACATCTGGTTATCTCAAAATGAAACCATCATAAATTAAAGTCATGAATCACATGCAATCATCATAAATCATAATCATAAATCACATGAAACCATCATAAGTTAGAATCGTAGATCACATGAATAATAGAACTGAAATAAAATATTGATGCTTATCTTTCATCGATCCTTACTTCTACCTTTGTTCTTTCTGTACACACACTAAATATATTTCCACACCCGACAAGCACCTAATGCCTTTGCTTCTCTTAAATCATGTACACATACACACAATGTACATCACGACATGTACACCCACATACGACATACATCACCATAAAATACATGCACCCACATTGACATACGACACATGGACCTACACCCGGTGCACAATACAACCCAATACATATGCCTACACCGACATACAACACATACACCTACATATACAGAGTACAACACAACGAATACACATGTCACGATGCCACGGCTATACCATGCACATGCCCGCAACACAACATGTGTGACATGCACACTATATCACATGTGTACCAGTACCATGTGCACAACATGTACACATTACCACTTGTACATAACACTACCTGCACAACGTGTGTACAACATCACATGTACATGGCACCACCTACACAATGTGTAAACCACACCAAATGTACACAACACCACTTGTACAATGTGTACACACTACCACATGCACGACATGTACATGACACCAGATGTACATAGTGTCACATGCACGACATGTACATGACACCACCTGCACATAGCACGCCATGTAAAACATGTACACAACACCACATGTAAAATCATGCACATGACACCATATGTACATAGCACCATGGGTATACCACACACACAACACCATATGTACATAGCACCATGGGTATACCACACACACAACACCATATGTACATAGCACTGTATATACAACATGTACATAGCACCATATGTACATAGCACAACATATTTAAAATGAGCACAACACCATATGCACACAACACCGCATATCCAATATGCACACAATACGGTTTGTACACAACAATGCTTATCCAACATGTACATAACACCATCTATATCTAGCACTGCATATGTAATATATGCACAACACCATATATACAACATCACATGTACACAATACTGCATATTTTACATATAAACATCATCGTAGGTACAATCAATGAATATACAACATACGCAATAGTAGTATTGCACATCCATAGACCACACACTGACTCCACAAACAACCTTGCTTCTAGTGTCTTTCCACTATCCATGCTTATCTTAGCATGTCGCAGATCACACTACCTTCAATTTGTTGATGTACCCCTCAACATTACTTCTCCATAACATATACATACGCATAGTACAAGCATATAATATCAATTCATTTCCACATGATACTAACCTCATAGATATTTCAGGGTTACTCTTCCCACTTGATTCCTCATAAGACTAGGAACCTCTTCATGCCATTCACCCACAAAAGAAATCATTCCTCCACAAGAATGATCCTTGAAAAAACTATCATAAATTGACATAGATACATAGATACATACATTTACATAATTATTAGCATAAAACAATCATGATGATGTCAGACAACGATATACATACATACGCACATACATGTATACATATATAAACATCAACATAATCATGATCACAACATAATTAATAGATAACATAAGGTCAAGGTTAAGATAACGACCTTTATCTATGCACAACAGGCACAAAATTGGGAACCATAGTTCCCAACTTAGCCAAGGAATCTAATGCCTCAAATCCCTTTACTTAACCTTACCTGATTACCTTTCTCATGATTTTACTGCCACCATCCATTTACCACAATGGACCCAACCAGGCCAATCGGCTGTCATATTCTTAGCTTTCGTTGTGCTTACTCATGCACCAAGATTCATTCGATTCTTACATTACCTATTGGGTACCACACATCACTCCCTAAGCTCCATCAACTTTCCTCTTTCCCAACCAATTCCCAATACCCTCAAAACATAAAAGGAAATAACAAGAACAAACAAGAATAAGACCATGAAAAACCAATAACAATATGACACCGTAAATAAGGTGGTACGACCATACACTATACATAAAAAAAACTACAAATCAAGTGCAAGAACATCATACAATACTGAAGGCACAAGGCTAGAAACAAACACCATGAGTCAATCCCCATGGTTCCTAGTGCTTCCAAGGAAAACTCAACCTAATCCTTCTCCAATATTTCATGGAAGTCTCTCGCCATGCAATCCACTGCATCATACTGCCATAACCTCATAACTGTCAGTGCATAAATAAATATAACAATATACTAATTATCTTACCTTGTTGTTCCAAACATGTTGCCTTGTATCTGAACACATACATATATGATCCTGATTTATGCAGGAATGCAACAGAATACAAATATAACCATAAATGCAAATATGTCATGAAAATAAAACTTCATTTCATTAATATCATATAACTGAAATATGCTTACAGACATAATGGAAATAAACTAGCTAGGGCACTGGTAGGCATATCTCTCAAAAGATATGTGGCGGCTATAGGCCTCTGAACTATGTTACAATGAGGCTCGAAGGCCTATTTATTGTTTCAAAACAATGGAAAACCCTAAACATCCAAAAACCTAACCCTAGGATATGAAGCGCCAAAACTATGGGCCCCGTTTGGGGAAATTGGTACATCAACTTCTCGGGGACGTAACTTTTGCATATGATCTCTTTTTGACGCGCTCAATACCTTGTTATAAAGATCTATATGAGGACTAAAAATTTTGGTGTGAGCAACATCAATAGAACTTCACTGTTGCTCCCGGATTTCCCAAAAAATGTCGTTTAGGGCCTCAAAACGGCTCTCAAAGTTCAAGATCTGAAAAACTATTAAAAATAGAAAACTATGCGGAAACTGAATAAATGAAAGAAAAAATGGTGGGGGTCCAAGTGGAATAGGTGGGTGGCCACCAATATCCACATGGATCATTCCTCTCCCATTAGGAATCAATGGTCTCCATTGCGTTGAGTTCCTCCATGAGACGAGGAAAATTCGGCTGAACTTGGTACCCGATGAACTACTTGCCTTGGTGATGGTGTATGGTCCATATCGGAGCGGGAAAAGCTTATGGTGGGGTCCAGTGAGGCACTCCTTCTGTAAATTTAGGCACAATTTTTTTCCCACCTGGAAGTTGTGTGGCACCTGATGTTGATCATGGCATTTCTTGTACTTGGCATTGGATTTTTCCAAGAGGTCATGGATATGCTGGACACATTCAATAAATTTGGTTGCTTTATCAACCTCAGACAGTACATGTTGGATTTTTTGTGTGTGGTCGCATGAAGTATGGCAACATCAGGTGGCAATGCGCCTGGGGTTAGATCAATGGAGTGCTTAACCTAGCAGTGTAGAGGAGCCTCTGTGGGTGAGGAGAAAATATCCTCATATTCCTACATGACATTGTCCATATGTTGTTGTCGTGCAGGGGAGCTTTGTTTGGAGGTTGTGGCCACAATCTTATGTTTACCTTGTGGGAGAAGTGTAATGAAAATAAATTTCCTGGTTTGGGAAACAATCTTACTGCGTTATTTCGCAGTAGTCAAAGAGATGGAAAGAGGAGTTACTAACTCCGGTATCCTATACAAATTATTTCCCAAAGTAATAACAACATAATGAGGCCTAGAATCATACACAACATGTCACTTCCACAAGTATGGTTGGCCCAATCATACATCAGGCACATAAAGAGGAGAAACATCACACACTACCTCATCTGTGAATGGATTGATGTTGTACAGAAGGCGGCACTGATGGCGGATGCAAAGATCTCTTCCTTAATGAAGCCACCCAATGGTATACGGCTACGGGTGTGCTATGGTCAGTAGGCCGAGCTACTTCATGACCTCTGTTGAATTGAGGTTATTTTGGCTTTCGCTATCGACAAGGAATTACAATGGAGAACCCTTCACCCACATCTTCGAATGGAAGAAGTGCTCCCCCTCCTCTGAATCCTCAGGATCCTCCCTCTGGAGCTTGGTAGTGGCAACAATGGCACTGGGATCTGTATCAATGATCTTCTTCCATTTTTCATCTCCCTTGTCTAGTTGTGACTCAGGATTAGAACATGCATCTGATTAGGATGCCTTCAGTTCGGCCACTAGTGACTGTTTGTCCCGACACTCGTTTGTGCTGTGAGTGGGGTTGTTATGAAATTCACACCACTTCCCTGCGTCCTTATTTGGATTTTTGGTGTTTTTATAAGTCACCCTGCTTTGGATTTTCCCATTTTTTTGTGGTTCGAGGGCGCCTTTCCCTGGCTTTGGACTCGCAGATCCAAAGTCTCACTTCTTCTGCTTAAATTTATGCTCGATCTTGGTAGCATATAAATATGTAGTCTGAGCGACGTAATGTCGAGGAACTCCATTTCCTCATGAATGTATCTATGCAAATAGCTGTAGTACTTTAGCACCAAATGTCTCTCTGAATCTTTAATACCCAACTTTGTGTGCAGGGTAGGGAGCGAATTCGTCAGTTTGTGCACATATTGATCCCTTTGTTGCCACAACATGGTCCATTCGATGTAATTGTCCTTATAGCTCCCCACGGGGTAATAATGTTACTTGATGCTATCTCAGAACAAATTCCAAGTGGGTGCATCCAAGAACAGAGAGGGTTACCTCTCATCCTTTTGCTCACAATAGGTTTCCCACCAGTCTTTGACATGGGGGGTGACTTTGAGGAGTGAAAAAATAATCTTTTCTTGGTCGGAGAAATCATGGACCGAGAAATACCCTTCCAAAAAATTCAACCATCTATCTATGACTTTTTCATCTATCTGGCCTTCAAATACAGGAATGTCAAAGTTTTCTTTTACCTTGAAAGGAGTGGCGCCTCCAGAGTGGCTGCTGGATGTAGATGCGCCACCGGTGGGTAGTCGTTGAAGGATATGGGCAAAATTATCCATCATTACGTTCCTCTGTTTCTTGAGGGTATCCTTGAGAAATATTTTGATAGGATCTCCTGCTCCCTCATATTTCTTCTCTTCTGCCATGGGAGGTCGTCGGGGTTTGCGAGGTTGATCTTGCAAGGGTTCAACTAAATCGAGCCCTAACTCCTTATACCTTGACCTCATTGGGGACATGTAAAGAAAAACAGAGAAAGAGCAGGCCACTCTGATACCACTGATCCATATTTATGCAGTAACACAACATAATACACATATAACCATAAATACAATGATGCAGCGGAAATAAAACTTCATTTCATTAATATCATATAACACAAATATGGTTACATACATAATGGAAATAAACAAGCTAGGGCGCTGGTAGGCTTATCTCTGAGAAGAGATGTGGTGTCTACAAGCCTCTCAACCATGTTACAATGAGGATCGAAGGCCTATTTATTGTTGAGAAACAATGGAAAACCCTAAACATCCAAAAACCTAACCCTAGGAGATGAAGTGCCAAAACTATGGGTCTCGTTTGAGTAAATTGGTACATCAACTTCCCAGGGACGTAACTTGGAATATGATCTCTATTTGATGTGCTCAATACATCGTTAGAAATATCTATCCAAGGACCACAACTTTTGGTTTTTATATGTTGCTCCTGTTTTTCCCAAAAAACGTCGTTTAGGGCCTCAAAACGGCTCTGGAAGTTCAGGACCCGAAAAACTGCTAAAAATAGTAAACTGTGCGGAAACTGAAAAACTAAAAGAAAAAATGGTGGGGGTCCAAGTGGAATAGGGGGTGGCCACCAATATCCACCTAGATCAATATATCACCTCTCAAGGGACTCCAATCCCTTGATGAATCCAACCATAACTAGAAACCAATTGATATACCTGTCAAATACATGTTCATGACTATAGCACATATCTGCATAATGTCATACAAATTCAAGGTTAAGAATAATTTTTGCATGCAAATCACTCATTCGTTTGGAATTAGGGTTTCCAAACATAGCCAAAGTAATTCTTACCAAATTATTTTCTTTTACCATTTACCTTGTTGCAATCGAGTCCTACTATGTAATGTCATATCACCCATCTATTAGTTATATAAACACATAAAATATTACCTTATCATGCTAATATTAAGCATGTTACCCTGCAACTGTTCACACGTGTCAATCACATGTTCCAAATATCAAGACTGTTGGGTTGTTTAATGGGTAAACAAATACAAGTATTTATTATCAATCTGGGCTAGTAGGACTTAGAAGCATGCCCAAGATATATGGGTTTCAGCTATGATCAAGTTAGAAGATGATTTATTAATGATTAAAGAAATGTATATTACAAATATAAATATAAACTAAATAATTTATAAATTCAATTAGGTAATCAGCAATAGAAGAATCTCCTAACTTAAGAGACTTGTTTGTCCTTCTCTTACAAAATTACTTCATGAATTAGAAACCAAAAACACTAAGTGAGCAATAGATCAAGATGCATGAAACAATAAATGAAGAGGCTCTTAACTAAAAAGATCCCAGTTGTCCTTCATTACAAATTCATTCATCAATAGTACTATTGTTAGAAAACAAGAATTCAGAAAAGCATTAAAAAGCAAGAAAATATGAATTCTAGCTCTAGATCTTAATCAGATAGAAAGAATGTTTAACTTAAACATTGGATTTTCCTTTCATAAGAAGAATAAGAATTAGAATTAAATTCATTAGCACTCACAAAACATCAGAATATATCTAATTAACAAATTAAGCATAAAACAAACTAGTTTAGAAACTGCAACTAAAAATAACTAGAAAGTGCACTTAGCTCGGTGTGGGGGCCCTCCACCCTTGCCTCGCACACTGAAAGTTCTTTCAGCTACTAAAAATTCAGTCAAGCATTCACCATATAACAACAACAAATGAAATAGAACATGTCTTTCAATTAACTCTCCAAATTCTTAGAAATATCAAAGTTAAGTTACACATTTTCTACATGTTTCAATGGTTCACAAACTTGGTATAAATAGAGAAATAATAAACTAAATATGCTACAATGTCTCTAACAACCATATCTTATCATAATACCATCCATATAGTTTGAACTCATCCAATTAGTTACACCAAATCTGGAAAAATTCCAAAATCTACTATTTCTGCCCTATTTTCTAGGGATTCCTAAAAATCAGGTCATGTTTGACTAGCGTTGACCGAGCCTGTTTTAGCTCTTTTTGACCAAACTAATAGGTGCACATCCAATATTATTTCCCAGGATTTCTATAAATGTATTCAGCTCGAGCCCAAGTGTCCTGCAAGTATGACATCAATGAAGCCATTATGGGAATTTCTAGTGCAGTCCAAAAATACTCTTAAACCCCAATTTTTACTAAAAATTTTTAAAATTGAAAAAATTAATCTAAGTACCTGATTATGAAAAATAAGGGTAAAATGAGGCATATGTTAGTGGGATAAGGTGGAATATGATGGTAAATAAGTGGGTTTATGATAAACAAAAATGACCAAAATTAAGGGCCAACATCTCCCTCTTGCTTAGTCTCAAGCATGTCGTCATGCTTGCCTCTATTTCTTTGACTTTCTACCTCTGTATGATGACTGCCCTGCTGATGTACCTGTGACTCTGTCCTCCGATGTTGAAGCTTCTTGTTGAGCTGCCTACAAAGGGATGTTAATGCCCTCATGTCCTTTTTCTCCTCTTTTATAAATCTTTGTTTTCCCCTTTTGTTTCTCATACTTAAATTTTCACCATTTACAAATGAAAGTAACGATGAGCTTTGAAATTTTTGACCTTGTACTATGGAATTTCAACAGTCAACATTAAATATGACCATGTGATGAAAACTATAGGCAAAATTTATACTTGAACTCCTTGGCGATCAATAAAACTGTATAGATTTTTCCAATGCCCAAAATCACATAGAATATGAAATTATCAATATGGTTATGGTCATAATCAATGATGATTTTCTTTATATGTAGGGTACCTTCATGCTTTTGAAACCTATAGCTCTGAAGTTCTAACTTTCAACAAAAAGTTATATTCTTTATGTACCCTTTACATCTTCTTGTGCCAATCGTCGTATAGTCACAGAGAAAACACCAATTGAACACATCAAATCTTCTTTCACTTGTGTAGGGGGTTTTCTTATTGCCATAAATCCACTAAAAAATAACTTGTTCCAATCCTTTTTATGACTAGGCGTTCACTTCACTTTAGCCACTGTTTTACCCACCTAATCTACAAAATAGAGGTCGAAAGAACCTGGAAAATATCGCAAATAGAAATAAATTTTAGGAAATTGTTTGTGATGAGACTAATTGGGCTTGTTCTAAAGAAAACCCATGTTTTTTTTTTTCAAATTTCATTTTCATTTTCTTAGAAAAGACAATGAAAAATAGTGGCTTCTTAAAAATTTCGAATTTTTGAAACTGTGTCGGAATCCTTACCTCTTTCCACTGCTAGTTAGCTCGATCTTCATTAAAAACTGAAATACCAATTTTTTTCACTGTGTTTTAGCTCTAGTACTGAAATTGATTTCTGGAAAATATTAATGTTTCTTACAACCTTCTCAGAAATCGAATGTTGTAGATTTACTTTACGTTGTAGAAATCAAAATTTTGAAGGTGATCTTATCTAGAGAAATCAAAATGCCGGAGAAATCGAAATGCTAGAGAATGCTCAAGTTAACCAAGGGCGATCATACTTATGCTCAGCTACATAATCCTCCTCAAAAAAAAAATCGAAATCTGGAAAATAAAAATCAACCCATGGGTATTGGGCAATCACAATTCATCTTTGCTCTTACTATTTCCGTTCACTGCCTCTCCAGAAAGAAAATCTTGGAAGAAATCGATTTCTATGTGATCTCCAACAGTTGTCATTCGTTTTGGATTTTTATTGCTGAGTTTAATTAATATCATTGAAGTTCAACTTCACACTTGGACTTTGAACTACGACATTTCTTTAAATAAAATCCTAAATCTTGTATCCTCTAACTGCTAATAAATTTTTGGGATTAATAGGTGGCAGAGGATTTTATGAAATTTGGATTTGATTTTAAATTCGATGCTTGCCTCTTCTGGAAGTTCACTACATAATTTGCGGGATTTCTCTGGCTTGGCACAAATTCTCCTCAATCCAGCTGCTTCAACACTCCTCTTTCCATACTTAGCTCGGTATTCTCAATTTCGGCTCTATTCTTCTCCATTTGAAGTGCCAGATCTCTGCTTTCACGGCTTCAGTGGTTAGGAGAGTGCTTCAGGCCTCTTGCCTTTGTTCTGCATAGCTACAACTTGTAGCTCTGGTTCACGATATTCATTTTTACCTCACGATAGCTCCGTGTTAGGGAATAATTGTCTTGCTTCATGTCAAAACAATTTTCTACAGCCGATAATGTGCTATGCACTATCATTTATGCTTCAGTTTAGCTTGGAAATTCTTTTCACAGTAAAAAATATGCTCTGGTGTTTGAAAGTTTTGACCATTTCTGATTTGACCTGATGTTAATTAATGCTGCCACATTTGTTTCATAAAAAAATTAAGGCGTATGTACCATGGCCTATTGTATTCTACGTTTGATGCATATCTCATATATCATATCCATTATGTGCATTTTCATCATTTATTTGCTTGTATTTGATTTTAAAATGACCATTAAAAAAAAAAAAAGGGGGGGTCATTTTTAAATCAATTTTTTTACAATGATACTAACTCCTATTTTTATTTTGTAGATGCATATGCCAATTTTTGCTTGAAGGAAGGAGATGTGGTCAAAAAATTTGATCAAAATTTGTAAAAAAAAAAAAATAGGGCTTTAAATGATAATGAATGTGGGTTAATAGGTGAATATATGGCGGATGAATGAATAAATGTATAGGGTGATGAATGAATATAGGAATTTTCATATTCAAGTATTCAAACTAAATTATCAATTCTAGAAAAAAATTCGAAATCAAAGGCTCTAAAAATAATTTTAACTTACAATACTTCCCTTTGATTTGATAGCTCATTACTCTTTTGTCATCACTTGACTTCTCAAAATGAATTCTTATCAATGCTAGACTGTAGATAGATGTTTGTAGTAGATTTTCAGGTCCCTTTTATATTGTTCTTGTTCAGGTCCCTTACTGATATTTGTTGATGATGATGTTTCAGGTCCATTCTATAAACTATTGTTTGATATCAATACTTGTACTTCCATAATAGCTTGATGTCAATGCTAACTGATGATGTCCTTTGCTGATTCATCTATGCTTGACTCATGGTGATGGTTCTTCAAAGATATTTTTCTGATGGAATGTAGACACTTGTGTCTGCTTTTTTTATCTTCTGGATGTTGTTGCATGTCTTTGCATCTGATATTGATTTAGGACCCTTCTACAGTTTTCATTTTATGTTTCAGGTCCCTTCTGACATGATACAGGTCCCTTCTGGATAATGTTCTTAATGATATCTTAGGTCCCTTCTGCACAATATTTTTAGTGATGTATTAGGTCCCTTCTGCATAATATGTCCAATGATGTATCAAGTCTCTTTGTACTTGTAATTCTGGTTCCTTCTTCAATTCAGCTGCTCAAACTATTTACATAGTTTTATTGTAAGTTTCCCCCTTGCTGATGAATAGTTTTATTACAAGTTCCCCCCTTGCTGATGATAAGACTTGTTCTCAAGTATTTCATTTCTTGGAGGATTATTTCTGCAAAATCAAACTGAAGTAAAACAAAATAGAGAATTCTTATTGGTCAAACAAGTTGGTTTTCTGATATGAATTCGAGTTTGTATTGTGCCAGTTTCCTGGAATTTCACAACCAAACTCCTTTATTATTTTTAATATTTTTTTTTCTTTTTTCTTTTTTTTAATGGATGGAGGTGGAGTGTAATGGTGTTGGGAAGTATGGAATGCTTATGAATGTAAGATAGGTTGAAGTCATCATCTAAGAGTAGATGGATAGATAGATAGAAAATAGGTCTGAACTTCAACATGCATGGTTGTGGAATACAATATGGTATATGAATGGCATCATGAACAATATGGCTTATGAAAGGCTTCTTTGACAATGTATGTGGCTTGTCATGGTAAAAATTGACTTCTTCTTCTTCTTATTAGCTTCATGTATTTTGCCTCAATCTTGATCTTATTGTAGGGTTGTTGGTCAACCATTGAAAGGGAGCTTCATGAATTTTGAGTTTCATTAGATGAACTCAACATCTTGTGAATTCCACTTTGATTTCACTTGAATATTTGCTTTTATATTTTTAAATATTGACATTGAAAATCCTTCATCCATGGAGTTGACTCCTCAAATATTCCTATGACCTGCAAAAACATAGCATTTGCCTATAATAAAATCTTAGATGATGGAGGAAAATAGGTGTATAGTCTCTCTTCTTCCAAGAAATATGTATAGTAATTTCGATCAATGCTTAAAAACAAGTCTAAAGATGATATACAAATAAATTGCATTTGTTTACCCCTTTGAGGAATAATGGCCATCCTAGACCTCCTAGCGGTATTTTGGTCACAAAATCTTCATTTTATGTCCAATTAGAGTGATTTCAAAGCCAATTTAATGTGAATTCATATGGCTATCTCTAGCATAAATTTTTTTTTTAAATGGTTTAAAATGATATGCCAAAAATGATGAGAAGTACCATCTTTGATAGAGCTTCTTGTGAATTTGTTTACTTAACCAAAAATCACTTTTTTTAGTGTAAATTTTTTGTTAAAGATCGGATCGATGTGATTCCAATTGGAGATTAAAGTAGATTAATTTTTTGTCTTTCTAGTAGAAACATGTTTTTAAAATCAGTAGGTGTGATATCACAAAATTGGTGATGAACAGACCTAGGAGGCAGAGTTTGACTATGCTTATTTTAAGACATGCAGTCACTAAATGTGGAATAACGTTTTCACCTGGCCTCCAAATGGGATGATTAAAATTGTGTCTTGAAATAGACTTAAATATATATCTCCACTAGAAACATGTTTTGAAAAGAAGATTATTTGATATGTGAAATATTCCAATGAACAATCAAGACCTAGAATTGTCACCATGCAGATTTTTCGACAAGCAGTTAGTATTTTGAGCATAGATTTTTCATATGATGTCGGATTGAGCTGATTCAAATTGATTTGGAAACTATATTATACGAGCTATATTCCCTATGAATATCAGGTAAAAAAATTTCCATTAGAACCCTCAAATCAAGGCTGTAATAACTCTTTCCTTAAAATTTTTCTTGAAATCTAGTGTTTATTTTGATCACTTTTTATTTGTGATCCAAATTGAAATTTTCAAAATGTATTTAAAAACTAGATTTCAAGAGATACCTTGTTTAAAAAAATTCTTTTAAAAATGATCCCATATTTTTCCCCAAAATAGGATTGTCCTTAGTGCATTTTGTCATGAAATCCTTTCAAATGACTATTGAACAATGATGTGAAGAATTATTTATGAGAAAAAGTGTTATTGTGAACTCATTCCACCCATTTATTTATTTTATTATATTCTATCCTACTCTATTATATAAAAGTAAGTCATTCCCTCAAGTATAAGAGAATTTCCAATGCATCCATTTGCGTTGGAAGATCATAAGTAAACTCATATCCAATTTTGAAAAATACATTTTAATGAATGCTTGGGCATGAGGAATTATTTAATCATAAAGATTTGATGCTAAGGAATATTGGAAAATGGAGTGGTGTTGTGACCTAATGATTAGTTGAAAGCAAGTTTTAAGATGATCTTTGTTTTCTTGGCTCTCCTTAGTTGGCATATCACAAAGTTCTTTGTGTAGCACTTGTTCAAAATCTTGAATGCACAAGGGATCTTGTGATATACATGCTAGAAATTCTTCAATTTTGGGTTCTAATGTTTGATCTTCATCGCATGTGATCCATGACTCATTCATCTCCTTACAAAGATAACTAGAAGAAGATTCTATTTTTTTCTTCTTGTGGATCCTCTTCATGGATGCTTTGTTCCTCTTCTAACTTTTGAAATGAAGATTCATCCCTAGTGATCACTCTAAATTGTGGACAATGATTTAAGAAGATCCTTGTAGTGGCATACCCTCCTTTGCTAAATTACTTCTTTAACATCATATTTTGGATATCTTGTTGGGAAAATGGATTTTGTAGTTTTTTTTTTGGGGTGGGGGGGGGGGGGGTGGTATGGGGTTTGTTTAATGAATCTACCCTTCTAATCTCTATCTCTAGGCATAAAGAAACATAACTAAAAGAAAAACTAAGTTTTTGTAGTTTTTTTTGTGTTTTTTATTTTACTTTTTATTTTTTATCTTTCTAATTGACCACTTCGAAATATGCTTCCCCGGCAACGACGCCAAAATGTTGGGTTGTTTAATGGGTAAAAAAATACAAGTATTTATTATCAATCTGAGCTAGTAGGACTTAGAAGCATCCCCAAGATATATGGGTTTCAGTTATGATCAAGTTAGAAGATGATTTATTAATGATTAAATAAATTCACATTACAAATATAAATATAAACTAAATAATTTATAAATTCAATTATGTAATCAGTAGTAGAAGAATCTCTTAACTTAAGAGACTTGTTTTTCCTTCTCTTACAAAATTACTTCATGAATTAGAAACCAAAACCGCTAATTGAGAAATAGATCAAGATGCATGAAACAATAACTGAATAGGCTCTTAACTAAAGAGATCCTGGTTGTCCTTCATTACATATTCATTCATCAATAATACTATTGTTAGAAAACATGAATTCAGAAAAGCATTAAAAAGCAGGAAAATATGAATTCTAGCTATAGATCTTAATCAGATAGAAAGAATGTTTAAATTAAACATTGGATTGTCCTTTCATATTCAGAATAAGAATTAGAATTAGATTCATCGGCACTCATAAAACATTAGCATATATCTAATTAACAAATTAAGCATAAAACAAACTAGTTCAAAAAACTGCAACTAAAAATAACTAGAAAGTGCACTTAGCTCGGTGTGGGGGCCCTCCACCCTTGCCTCACACACTGAAAGTGCTTTCAGCTATTAAAACTTCATTCAAGAATTCACCATATAACAGCAAAAAATTAAATAGAAGATGTCTTTCATTTAACTCTCCAAAGTCTCAGAAATATCAAAGTTAAGTTACACAATTTCTACATGTTTCAATGGTTCACAAACTTAGTATAAATAGAGAAATAATAAACAAATTATGCTATAATGTCTCTAAGAACCTTATCTTATCATAATACCATCCATCTAGTTTTAAATCATCCAATTAGTTACACCAAATCTGGAAAAATCCCAAAATCTACTATTTCTGCCCTATTTTCTAGGGATTCCTGAAAAACAAGTCATGTTTGACCAGCGTTGGTCGGGCATGTTTTAGCTCGGTTTGACCGAACCAATAGGTGTACATCCAATATTAGTTCCCAATATTTCTAGAAATGTATTCAGCTTGAGCCCAAGTGTCTTGCAAGTATGACATCAATGAAGCCATTACGACAATTTATGGTGCAGTCCAAAAATACTCTTAAAACCCAATTTTTACTAAAATTTCTAAAAATTGAAAAACTTGATCTAAGTACCTGATTATGAAAAATAAGGGTAAAATGAGGCATATGTGAGTGGGATAAGGTGGAATATTATGTTAAATAAGTGGGTTTATGATAAACAAAAATTACCAAAATTGAGGGCCAACAAAGACATCATATCTATTAACTAAAATCAGCCTCTACGAAGACTAACAACCATGTCGTAATCAAATAATAGTCAAGATCGTAATAATACAACTATGACCTACTTATACTCAAGTACACATCAAATATCTCAACACATAGTGTGTTAGTACAACCGTCTTAGAACAAGATCATTTCTTCAAGCAATATTATAGACACATACTCATATCATGCAATTAATCAAACATTCAAACAAACTATAAATGTACCATGTTAGATAAATAACCTAAACGACATAATAGACACCAAACACTCAACACAATATAGATTACATAAGCAAACAGTTAGGCACCAAGTACATGACATAAGAAAACTCATACCTTAATGTATTTTAAGGGAGGCCATCTTGTCAGCATAGTCTACCTATATTAGCATAATATAACTTCTTAACAAATCAACTCAAACATAAATGAGGTCATGATATCCATAACAATAACTAGCTAACATGTTCACATCATAAACTCATAAACAATTGTCATTCATGCATAACAATCACATATGCACAATCAGTCTACATTAGTACAACACAATATCACAAATATATCGACTCATACTTGAATGCAATAACCCTAACCATCTGCATAAGCCAATACAAATCAACACTATACATATAATATCAAGATCTTAATGAAATAACCCTAATCATCAAGTTAACTAACGTAAAAAAACAACAACAATGCATATAACAACACATTACTATCATTCATGACTATTCGACACACGTGCATATAACCGAGATGATTCACTAACATCTACCTTGCATGTAAGCTCAAAAATAAAATGAAAATCATGTATATAACCCTAATTCATATAACAATCTATTAACTAACATACATTCATGTCAATCATACAATACTTTTATGACGATCTACTCTTATCCAAAAGTCTAGTGCTGCAACTTCACTTTGATGATCCGCATCTCCTGCTCTATCTCAGCCAACACATTAGCATCATAACATACCAAAAGCATCATGATGACCTAATTTCATACAATTTCCTCATGGAAAAAAACCATAACCATGACAATGCATGCATAAAAACATATAGACACTGACATGCATAAAAAATGCATAACCGACATGCACTCATGACGATCACATCCAACAACAAACACCATAAATTCTACATGGCGACACAATTGCAACAATTACCACCACCATGCATACACAACAATCACATAGTCCACCAAAATACATAACACATATGCAACTGACATGTATGCATGACAAACATGTTGCAATGCATAACCAAACATACACTCATGATGACACACTTCACAACAACAGCATCCTCTTTCACATGGTGTCATCAGTACAACCATGACTGATACCATGTATATACAATAATAATATAGACCAAAAGGATTATTAACACACGTGAAACTGACATGAATGCATGACCAAAACACACTGCCCATCTAGTCCAAGGGGTGAACCATGCTCTGATACCACTTTATAACACTCTCTTCCCACATCTACCCAAGTAACTAGCCAGCCGGGGTAAACATGTGATGAGAGGCTACTATGATCAAAATCAACCTCCTAGGTGACATTAAGGAAGTGGAATCGACAAAAACCATTCATACATACCTTGTACATCAACAATAACACAACCAGGAGCCCACCTAACCATTCAGGCATTCTTCCCCTGGGTCCCATTGACATTTCTAGATTTTGGGCCTCTCGATGCATGCACAAGCCTGCAATCCAGTGTCTGTGAGGCTCTAGATGCATTCATAAGCCCACATGCCAGCGTTGAGGGAAAAAATTCCCCAGTATTTTGCCAACATCCCCGGGATTTGAGCCACTTTTTCATGCCCAAAACCCAATCCACTGCCCAGAACTTCATGACAAGTTCAGAGATGAATTATAATGACCAAAAAGTGATGTTAAATCAAACACATCAACAAGGACTCAACTAGACCCCTACTATCCATGAAATTAATTTCATCAAATATGTTGCAAACATGAAATCTACAGGTATAAATAACATAACGAAGCATAGGGGTATCATACTTATTTGATAATCGTTAAGAAGCGTTACTCCCCTACAACATTAGTTGTAATACCACCTATTTGACCATAAAGACATTGTGCATTCATTTACAAGTAAAAACATGGAGAGAGCCATACATCATCATTGTTAACATACGTATTTATAACCAACATAATAACAACTGAAATACCATGGATAAAACAACCATAAAATCCACATATAACCCAGTACATTTATACATAAAATACCAAAGGAATGAGCTTCTCATTAATGAATGTGAAAACCAACCTGAGATGGGACTTCCACGTTCCACCTGACCATAGATTGGCTGAACCAAATATCTCTTCATCCAATCACTCTCGTGCCATATTCCAAGCATGAATGTGGGATCTCATAAAACACATCAATCAAAACCAATCCAGGGCTTCCAGAGGCCAAACCTCCTCGACCCTCAACCAGTGATTCCACCTCACGGTCGGACATCAAAACCATCACAGATTTGTCTCTACCCAAGTTATTCCAGGGCTCCAGAGTGTTTTTTCCAACCAGCGCTTCGAGGACTAATAACTCAACCCCAACAATTACAGGGATTCTTGAGCGTTTTTCCAACTAGGGCTTCCAGGACTAGTAACTCAACCCACCTAGAGCTTCCAAAGCGTTTTTCCAACCAAGGCTTCCAGGACTAGTTACTCAACCCAAATTTGTTCGTTGGGCTTCCAGAGCATTTTTCCAACCAAGGATTCTAGGACTAGTTACTTAACCCAAAGTTTTTTGTTGGGCTTCTGGAGCATTTGTCCAACCAAGGCTTCTAGGAACTAATAAATCAACCTACAGCTAAAGGAACATGAGAACCAAAAAGAAAAAAAACAATCAAACTAAACCCACAACATCACCATGTTTATCCAGGAAATGGAAAGGCTAGAAAATCCATTGTCAATCCAGGAAATCTTCCATGCCAAAGACAGATCATGACTAAGAAACCACATGCATACACCATGCATACCAAAACTAGTGAGGAAAACATACATGCAACTCAATACCTGTAAAGAAATCTAGTTTTAGTTGTTGATCCCAATGTCCTCTTGTGCTTTGCTGCTCTTCCTTTGCCTTCTTCCTCCAAATCCAAATTATGCCACACTCCTTCAAGAGTGATCCAAGGAAACTCTAAGCATCCAAGAGTATAAGAGGGTGAGAGAATAGAATGAGAGCCATAAGTGTGAGCAAAATCTTACCAACTGATCCTCAAAAGCCTTTTTATTAATGAGGCCTCTATTTTTTGAATTTTCCATTATTTTCCTTCATTTTCCTACTCACATGCAACCTGTGACCTTTCACCTCCCCTTTCTCCTATTTTCCATTATTTTCATAAAAAAAATGCCAATTAATGCCTAGTGCCTTTCCAAAGCCTTAGACATTGCCTTTTCCAATTTCCTTTAGCTATCATAATCGAAATGAACACCCTCTAGGATTTTTTGCCTGCCATTTATCTTGGAATACGTGTCCCATCACGGTGGTCTTATTTATTTTTTACATGAAATTTTACCAGGGTTGTTACAGGCGAACCAAAATCACCTGGTTAGCATGCCACGTGGCACTTTTTTTGTGCTACCACATCATCGTCATACTACCACATTATGTGTATCCATGTCATCACCATGCTTCCATTCTCACATTTCCATTGTCACCAATTACTATTCAGCCAATCTTATCTTTCCATGTGTGATTCCACATCATACTAACATGTTACGGTTAGAAATTAATTAACAGAGCAACGAAATACAAAAAATATTGCAGAAACACAAATACATAAGCGCATAAAATAAGAGAGACGCAGATATATGTGGTTCACCCAGTTTGGGCTATGTCCACGAAGAAACATCCAATCCTTCCTTTTATATCATCCAACAAAATGAAGAGATACAACCTACAACAGATCTATTGTAATTTCCTCTTCGACCTCACACAACCTCCTCTCTCCCTCTCTCACTTAGAATAATCATACAAAACTGCAAGAAAATTCCCTCATATAAATCGAGGGTTGCCTTCTACTGATAAAAAAAAAAAAACAGAACGTCTACTGCCATATCATTCACCTAATGAATGGCCCAGATTGACTACAAAATTAAAATATTTTACAAGGAAAATTTTCATCTATTTTTTAGCTTTGGGGGCGCTGACCCCGAACCCCCACCCTAACAGTAATTAAACTACGGTGATGTCGCCCTCTTAGGAACTAGGATCCAACACGAATGAAAAAAGAACCTCTGAACAATCAAGAAGATAATCGGGCTCCACACCCAACAGTTACTTTTCATCAATGCTGAGGGGATCCACTTTTAATCCTTCTACACCTGCCACATATCATGATTTTATTGGTCCATTGAAGGTGAAGGTCGAGTGATTGGTGGGGGGTGGGGGGCAGGGGGAGCGTGACTTCCATTAAAGTTTGGACAAGTTACCACTCTATCCATCGTTCATGAATTCTTCAACGACCAAATATGCCCTGAGATGCATGATCTTTAACCTTGTTAAATAGTTCATAATTTCATGCACTATATGCCATATATTTCCCACAAATTCATAGATCTGAGCTAAATATGCTCAACATTTAATAAATTTGGTGTTTTACCCTTTTCTTATTGTCACCTTCAAACTGACTTATATTCCCATCCAAGAGGAGCTTGACCAAGGGTGATATACCATTAGAAAGGTCTTGAAGAGAAATATCCAACCAAACCATCCTTAGCTTCATTTAACAACATGAATTTAACAAAAAACTCAATATTATTCAAGTCACTTTTTCAGCATCTCTCAATGAATCCAACCAATATTATACTCAAAAATCTTCTTTCTTTGATCCCCCTTTGACATCAATGACATTAATTGTCATCAATAACAACACTATGTCCAACACTTGAGTTGGAAATAATGTCAATATCTCTACCAAGCTCACATATTTTCCTTGGTAGGTATAGGGATGTCATTACAACTTGAAATATAGGAAGCACTTTTGATAACTTAATAATTGTCCGACCTCTCCACTTCACCCCTACACTTGAGTGGATGTCTTTATTCAAGTCACGAGGTAGGAAGGAAATTCATGAATAAAGTAGCTTAATACATCAAAGGGATAAAAGTCATAAGGAAAGATTATTATATGTTTCCTTACTGGTATAATTATTCAAACTCGTGATTGTGGGAGGGGGGGCGTCGAGAATGTTAGACTATGAATCCCTAGATAATCACAAATTCTAAGACCACCTTCTTATGATTCTCCATCCTTATCTATTGATAAGGTGTTTCCATTATCCACTAATCATTTTTTAGTGAGATCTAGATATAGATGTGGTCAAATGCATCTACTATAAATTGATATCATTCAATGAATACAAATATAAAACTAAATTGATAGCAAAATAAAATGATATGCAATATTTCAAACCCCATTGTTGAAATTCAACAAGAAAATTCACACACACTAGTGTGGAATCACAGGTCACACATGAGTGAGGGATCCTAGCAACACATTAGTGTGCAACTAATTTTTAAATAAATTGGAAAATTAATTGTAATCTTATGTCATAACAACTTGTAATAGTTAACTAAGTCTGATATACTTAGTTATCTCAAGAATTTCGAGTTGAGGGTCAAAGGATAGGCATGTAGAGTGATTCTATTATTAACAGGGTCTAGTTGCAGTTGTAGCACTAGTGTAGTGTGAGTGGGATCAGTTAACTCACATTAATTCAGTTAAAATCAGTTTAACTAGTTCTAACTGTTTGATGAGCTAGTGGAAGATCAAGTGAATTAAAATAGATTTAATTCACTAGTAATGATATACCAAGTAACTGATGATTCAAAATTTATAGCTGCATGCATGTCAATTATGGTGGAGACCCAACTGAGACAAAGGTTCAAGAAAAATAAACTATCAGTTGTCTTTTTATCAAACTGCCCAGATGCGGTTATATAACCATAGGAAGCCCATGATGAATTGCGCAATCAAGGAAGGCTGAATTTCCTATTTAATTGGGGTTTAATTCTCTAGGGATTGCGTAAGCAGGGTAGGCTGAGGGTCAGCTCATAATTGGCTATGTGTTGTGAAACCAGCTCCAAAAAGAGAAGAAAAGAAATATCAACGCCTTAGAAATAAGCCACTTCGAGGGGGAAACCTCCAATACATTACATGAATGAAAAATTCTTGGATGATACAAATTACAAAACCTCCTTTCTATATATAGGAGTCCATGGGGCCACAATGTAATCCTAGCCAACCTAACAATAATAATTTAAGGGCACAATAATAACAATATGGGGGTTACAGGGGTACAATAATAAAAAGAAGGGGGTTACACTAACAAAAATAAGGGACTATACTAGTAATATAGGGACCTAACATGCCCCTCTCCTTCCAAAATGTGTTGTCCTCAATGCTTGAGTAGCTTTGGATGCTTCTGTACCAAATGTTATGGAAATAGCTCCAAAAATAGAAGAAAAGAGATATCAACGCCTTAGAAATAAGCCACTTCGAGGGGGAAACCTCCAATACATTTCATGAATGAACAATTCTTGGATGATACAAATGACAAAACCTCCTTTCTATATATAGGAGTCCATGGGACCACAATGTAATCCTAGCCGACCTAACAATAATAATGTAAGGGCACAATAATAAAAATATGGGGGTTACAGGGGTACAACAATAACAATAAGGGGGCTGCCACACTAACATAATAAGGGACTACACTATTAATATAGGGACTTAACATGCCCCTCTCCTTCAAACAAGTGTTTTCCTCAACGCTTGATTATTTCTTGATGCTTATGTATAAAATTCTCATCCTCCCACGTGGAATCTTCTACAGGAAAGTTCTTCCACTTGCTGAGATACTCTGAAATTGATCATACTTGTCGAGTTCTTGTTTATGTGACTGCTTTAGAACTTCTTTCAATGTGATTTTGATCTTCCTGTTGTTTCATTAGATTCTGCACCAAAGTTAGGTTATCCTTTGAGAGTTGGAGAACTTGTTGTTGATGCTTGATGTGATCTTCCACTAATTTATCATCCATATTAGCTATTATTTGATCCTTCAAACCATCCAAATTAGCCTCCATTTCTAATTTTAAACCATCTATGTCATCTTCAGTTGCTCTTCGTAAGATCGAAATTTGTTGCACTTAGTACCGTAATTTTAATATCTCATACTGCAATTCTTCCTCTTCATGCATCATAGTATAGCTTTTTGAGGGCTTAATGGATATGGAATTATTTTTTTGAGGCATTATATAACCCAATACTGATAAAAATTCTAAAATATTCCCTTGGAATCACTTCGAAGTGACTTTTCAAACAAACGTTATGCAATTTTAAAAACCAAATACACACCTTTTTCTTGCTTTTGAGAAGCTTGATATTGAAACTGAATTATCTATGTGATTTCAAATCCTCAATAACTGTAATTTGTCCCTGAAGTATCACTCTAAATCTTTTTTCGAAAGCCATGGTTCTGACCTAATTTGGACTCTTCAAACCAAAGTTATGTCCAATCTCCCACAATGACCTAATTATGGATTGGTTTAGTAGAGCAAACTTGTATGACTTGCCATGTGTCACTATTTCCTCCTTCGGCTCTGAAATTTATAAAAAGGAAACTAAATTCCATGTACTTGCGGCCACTTTTTACAGAATCTCAATCCGACGCTCAGAGAGAGAGTTATGACTTTTTTCCCACGGTCACCTCTTTGAGATGAAATCCGAGTGCCTGAAAAAATCCTAACTTCCACATATCATATCTCCAAAAATTTTGTAAACCAAGATCTGAATTTTTATAGGAGGTGGATTTTTCCTTCTCTCTACGCAAATTTCAGCTTCTGAAACCTCATAGAAAAAATTTATAACAAAAATTCCCCGATGACCTGTTTAGGTTAAATTCAGGAGCCTGCAAAAAGACCTAACTTCCACAGATCATATCTCCGAAAATATTGTGAACCAAGCTCTGAAATTTTGTGACGATGTTCCTCAGGATTTCATCTTCGTACTCTAAAAATTTCAGCTTCTGAACCTTTGTAGAAAAAAAAATTATAGCGAAAATGCCACGATGACCTATTTGGAGCAGTGAAACCCTAGAATCCAAAGCTCTGATACCAAATGTTGTGAAACCAGCACCAAAAAGAGAATAAAAGAGATATCAACGCCTTAGAAATAAGCCACTTTGAGGGGGAAACCTCCAATACATTACATGAATGAATAATTCTTGGATGATACAAATTACAAAACCTCCTTTCTATATATAGGAGTCCATGGGGCCACAATGTAATCCTAGTGGGGCCACAATGTAATCCTACCTGACCTAACAATAATAATTTAAGGGCACAATAATAACAATATGGGGGTTACAGGGGTACAATATTAACAATAAGGGGGTTACACTAACAACAATAAGGAACTATACTAGTAATATAGGGACCTAACACTATGTGTTTGTCCAATTTTGCCTTGATCAATGTGAATCAATTGGTAGAGTGTATGAGGTTGTGGTGAGCACAAATACATTGTATTTTTCCATGATTCCTTGGTTGATTATACAATAAATATGGAGGGGTTTTGAGAAGTTATTTTCCCCAGGAAATATCGTGTGTTATGTGATTTATTTACTTCTTTATCTTACTTGCACGTGATTGAGCGATCGTGACTTATATTCTGAAAATATTGTAGAAGGATTCAGTATCTTGTTTTAGTACATTGCATGATCATATTGAATCCATTGGTGTAATTTCACATGGTATCGGAGTTGTGTTAGAGATTTTCTACATGGTATCAGAGTGCCAGGAATCACAATATTGGAGAAGAAATTGATTTTGTGTTGAACAATATTCAAATTTGCAGATACTTTCTTTGGAGCTATAAGAGGATTAAGATGTCTTTCAATGGCTTGAGACTCGAATA
Organism: Pinus albicaulis; assembly: GCA_034641835.2. NCBI lineage: Eukaryota > Viridiplantae > Streptophyta > Pinopsida > Pinales > Pinaceae > Pinus > Pinus albicaulis. The sequence continues at coordinate 623,975,769 of CM076581.1, forward strand.
TGAACTCGAGAGAAGTTTGAATTATATTGCATGGAAGGACAGGATGGAGGTAGTAGTGGAGGACAATGAGTTGAAGGAATTTAGAGATAATGATATTCCCAAGCCTGTAGCAGCAGATGCCCAACTTCTTGATGCATGGCAGAAGAAGGTAGCAAAGGCGAGGAGGATCTTGTTAGAGGGAGTTTGAGATCATATTGTTTCGAGTCTCCATGGAAAGGAAACTCCATATTCTTTGTGGAAGGCCTTGACAGATCTGTTTGAAAGCAACAGTGACCATAGAAAATTGGCACTCGAGGACAAGCTCAGGAAAATCAAAATGGATAAGGGTGACACAATAAAGAAATACTTGACCAAGTTCACTCAATGTCGAGATGAGCTTGGAAGTGTTGGGATTACTGTAGTTGAAGATGACATGGTGAGCCTAGCACTTCTAGGCCTTTCCAAGAGCTGGCATAGTTACCGGAACTTTGTGAATGGGAGGGAGAAGTTACTATACTGGGAGTGACTATGGTGAGATTTGGTACAAGAAGAGTTTCAAGAATACCATGGATGGATCCTCATCCAAGACTGATGATGAGGAAAATTGTGCCTTGGCTAGTAAGGCAAAGAAGGGGAAGGGGAAGAATTCCCATTCCAAATCTGAGACCGACAAAGAAGGCAAGAAGCGTGACATGTTAAAGGCGAAATTTTTTCACTGTCATGATCATGGACACTATGCAACAAATTTTCCACAAAAGAAGAAGAACAACGAGAAGGCTCCAGGAGCTACAGTAGGTGAAGCTTTGGCCTCATAGTTTGAGTTGGAATTCTCTCTCATCGCATGCATGGCATCAACTATGATGGGATCTATGTGGTACTTGGATAGTGGAGCATATTTCCACATGATGGGAAATAAAGAACTCTTTCGTAGCTTGGAGGAGAAGGATCTTCATATGCACATCGAGATGGGTGATGACGGGAGGTATAGCGTTACCAGGATTGGTACAGTTACTTTCCAGAGACACTCAAGTAAACCTTTCATATTAAAAGATGGCATGCATGTACCAATCTTGAAAAAGAATTTAGTTTCAGTTGCTATGTTGGAGGATCTTGGATATTATATGGTTTTCAGTGAAGGAAAGGAATTCCTTCATCACAAAGGCACAACACAAGTAAATAAGATTGGGTTTCGTGTGAAGAACCTCTACAAACTTTATGTAGATGGATGTGCAACAATGAGCAGTAAAGAAGGGAAGGTGGTGAGCCGGAATACAGGTGAGTTATGGCACAGGAGATTGGGCCATCTACACCAGAGTGCTTTGAGGATCATGCAACATATTTCTACAAGTCTTCCAAAGGGTACTCTTGCGTAGATAAACACATGCAAGGGATGTACCTTGGGGAAGTATACTAAAGCCACTTTTCACGAGAAGGAGAACCAAGCAGTGGAAATCCTTCAGAGAGTTCATTCAGATGTGTGTGGACCATTGTCTACACCTTCCACAACAAAGCACAGGTATTATATGATTTTTGTTGATAATTTTTCTAGAAAGTGTTGGATCTTCTTTCTGTAGAAGAAACATCAGGTGTTCTCCAAGTTTTGTGAGTTCAAATCACTGGTACAGAAAGATACATGGAATAAGTTGAAGGCTCTAAGGAGCGAAAATGGTGGTGATTATATCTCTAATGAATTCAAGAACTTTTATGCCAAAGAAGGAATTCAGAGAGAATTGATTGCACCTCATAACCCACAACAAAATGGGGTTGCAGAAAGAAAGAACAGAACAATTGTGGGAGAAACATGAGCTATGTTACATGATTAGGGCCTACTATTGCATCTGTGGGTAGAGGCACACAACACAACAGTATTTGTGCAGAACTGTAGTCCTCATCGGATACTTAGCATGAGTACACCAGAGGAGGATTTTTCAGGTAAGAAACCAAATGTTTCATATTTTAAAATTTTTGGCTCATCTCTCTATTTCCATGTGACCAAAGATTCCAGGAAGAATCTAGAACCAATAACAGAGGTTGGGTTAGTTGTGGGATACACTGATACTCCCCGCAACTATCAGGTGTATTTGTCGGCTAACAGGATGACAGTTGTCAGGAGAGATGTTAAATTTGATGACGAGAAATCCATGTGATTTTCCCTTGAGAGGGAGCTTTACTTGCATGCAAATGAGGAAATATTAGTTCTAAAGGATGAACCTTATGATGTGGAGAAGTCATAATCAGAGGATCATGGAGTGGTAGAAACCACTCATGCAGAGCCATCCACTAGAAATGGTAGGAAGCACATCAGAGAGGCTGACAGATTGATTCTAGATGAGACAGAGCGTGTAGGAGCACCCACATCACAGCACAGGCAGAGAAGGTCCCGAGACAGGTATACTGGATACATGGCTCTTATGAGTGAGTGTATTGTGATAGAACCATCATATTTTGAGGAAGCAGTGCAGCAGCCAACATGGATTGATGCCATGGTTGAGGAGTATGACTACATTATCATAAATAGTGCATGGGAAGTGGTCCCAAGACCAGTGGGGATGTCAGTGGTTTGATCCAAGTGTATCTACAAGGTGAAGCAGGCAGCATATGGGAGTGTAGATAAATACAAGGCTAAATTTGTGGCCCGGGGATTCTCACAGGTAGAGGGGATTGACCATGAGGAGAATTTTTCACTGGTTGCAAGGTACTCATTGATTAGATCTATCCTTGCACTCTCAACGAAAATAGGATGGCAGATACATCAGATGGATGTAAAGACATCTTTTCTCAATGTAGTTATTGAGGAAGAAGTTTACATTGAGAAGCCAGAATTTTTTGAGACCTTTGACAAGGATTCACATGTGTGCAGACTCAAGAGAGCACTGTAAGGGTTGAAGCAAGCACCTCGTGCTTGGTACACCAGGATCGACAACTATTTCGCCGGGTTGGGCTTAACAAAGAGTGAAGCAGATGGGAACCTACATCATATTGTGGTTGATGGTAAACTTTTGATAATTATAATTTATGTTGGTGATCTTATACTAACAGGTGATGAGCAGCTCATAACTTCTTTCAAAGAGGATCTTGCAAGAGAGTTTGAGATGAAGGACATGTGGCTCTTGCACTATTTCCATGGCTTGGAAATATGGCAAAGATATGGGGATCTATTTGTATCTCAGGGAAAGTATGCCAAGGAGATTCTGAGGAAGTTCCACATGGAGGGAAGCAAACCCATGGAGACTCCTCTTGCAGGAAACTGGAGTAAGGAGGATGTTACTTCAGGTGAGGTAGTGGATGCTACTATTTACAGGCAGCTTGTGGGTTCACTTATGTATTTGGTAAACACACGACCAGACATATGCTACACAGATAACTAGCTTACTCAGGCTATGGTTAAGCCTACCAAGCTCTTTTGGAAGGCAGGGAAACATGTGTTGAGATATCTTAGGGACAATATAGAGTATGGATTAAGGTACAGGCGGATAGAGGGAGTGAAGCTTCAAGGCTTCACCGATGTATATTGGGCAGGTGGTCCATCAGAGAGGAAGAGCACATTAGGGGGCATCCTCAACATAGGATCAGCATCAATTTCTTGTTACAGCAGGAAGCAGAGAGTTGAACTCAGTTTAGCCGAGGCAGAGTACATGGCAGCTATTCACACTACATGTGAGGCCATCTGGATGAGGAAGATTATTTTTGGTTTGTTTGGTCATTAGATGGATCCAACGGTGATACATTGTGATAACTAGAGTTGCATAAAACTCTCGGTTAATCCAGTATTCCATGATAGTTCCAATCATATTGACATATGGTACCACCATATCAGAGATTATGTTCAGAGATGCATTATGTTATTGCATTACATTCCCACGGAGGATCAGGATGCAGATATCTTGACGAAGGCACTTGCGAAGAGAAAATTCGAATACCAGAGAGGCAGGATCGAGGTAGCAGATAATCCCTTTCTTATTGAGAGGGAGTGTTGAAATTCAACAAGAAAATGCACACACACTAGTGTGGGATCACAGGTCACACATGAGTGAGGGATCCTAGCGACACATTAGTGTGCAACCAACTTTTAAATAAATTGGAAAATTAATTATAATCTTATATCATAACAACTTGTAATGGTTAACTAATTATGATAGACTTAGTTAGCTCAAAAATTTCAAGTTGAGGGTCAAAAGATAGGAATGTATAGTGATTCTATTATTAACAAGGTCAAGTTGCAGATGTAGCACTAATGTGGTGTGAGTAGGATCAGTTAACTCACATTAATTCAGTTAAAATCAGTTTAACTAGTTCTAAATGTTTGATGAGCTAGTGGAAGATCAAGTGAATTAAAATAGATTTAATTCACCAGTAGTGATCTACCAAGTAACTAATGATTCACTATTTATAGCTGCATGCATGTCAATTCTGGTGGAGACCTAGTTGAGACAAAGGTTCAAGGCAAGTAAACTATCTGTTATATATTTAGCAAGCTACCCAGATGCAGTTATATAATCACAAGAAGCCCATGATGAATTGTGAAATCAAGGAAGGCTAAATTTCCTATTTAATAAAGGTTTAATTCTCTAGGGATTGTGTAAGCAGGGTAGGCTGATAATTGGCTATGTGTTTGTCCAATTTTTCCTATATCAGTGTGAAGCAATTGGTAGAGTGTATGAGGTTGTGGTGAGCACAAATACATTGTATTGTTTCATGATTCCTTGGTTGATTATAAAATAAAGATGGAGGGGTTTTGAGCAGTTGCTTTCCCTAGGAAATATCTTATGTTGTGCGACTGATTTACTTCTTTCTCTTACTTGCATGTGATTGAGCGATCATGATTTATATTCCGCAAATATTCTAGAAGGATTCGGGATCTTGTTTTAGTACATTGCATGATCGGATTGAATCCATTGATGTAATTTCTACATGGTATCGGAGTTGTGTTAGATATTTTCTACACTCATAAAACTCCCCCTACACTCATGCACTCTCCTTTTATGCCTCAAACTGATCTTGTGGACATGAAATTATTAGGCATGTGATGTTAAAATTTCCCCCTTTTAATTGCATGCACCTATCAATTTTGGCTTCTCTTGAAGCCATCTCCTATTGGGCACAAGATAAAGATATACTCCCCTTGAGTAGATTATATTTTTGCAAAAAAATTAATCCTTCCTTGAAGTCCTTTGAAGAGTTAGTTCTTTGCATCTCATCTTTTCTCTTCCATACCATCTTTGTCACAGCGTTGGGATTTCTCCTTTTGTATGCTTGACCCTACCATTTATGTAAGCTAGTGATTTTTTGCCATGTTTTCCACACTTGAAACAACGATTATCCAACAATCATTGTTTTCTTGCAAGGTAGTTATATTCTACATTTCGATGTCCAAAATTATCGCAAGAAAAATAATACCCATAAAATAAACTTTGATACCTTGGGTTTTGATTTGTCATACCATAAAATCTTGACAGCTTCCTTTCTATTTTTAAGTGTTGCATGTTGTGGTTGTGATATGCTTGCCTTTTCTTCTGTTAATAATTTTTTTTCTTCTTTTCATTACTTTTTTGATCCTGCTTCTTAGATCTTTGTTTTACTTCAATGACGGTGGACTTAATATTTTCTGCAATATGGTTGTCATCTACTTTCTCCTTTTTCTTCATGGAGCATGATTTTCCTTCATAACCCAAGCCAATTTTGATAAGAGGATATCATTGACTGATGAGTATCTCTTTCAAAATTCTAGTACCTTTCTCCATGTTTTGATACTGATATAGCTTATTGTTGGCCTTTTCTAGTTCACATTTCAGAGAGGCTAATTCTGCTTCTAATTTTGCACAATAGGCTTGTCGGTATGGCAACTGATTTTTCAATATGTCATTTGACTTATTGGCTTCTTCATGTTGTTTCCTTAGATGAAATATTGGTGCATCATTACTCTCATGGCTGCTCTCACTCTCTTCTTGAGAGGGGTTTAGATATGTTACTTCCATAAATGTAGAATATTTTGCATTATCTCCCTTTTCTTCAAGAGTATGACGAGGTTCTTCAGTAACTTCTGAATCCTAAAACCATTTTCTTTCATACATATTATGCAACTTGTCCAAAAATATATTTCATTGTCTTGCAATGTCTCACTTTGGCTACATCGTGTTATGATAATCCCTTCAAAATAATCTTCTTGGATTCCTCATTAAATTCATCTTGCATACCATACTTAATTGAAAGCAAAACATTCATATCAAGAGATATAAGTATGCTTCCAATCTCACCTTCCATAGTGTAGAATATTATCCATGAAAAAAAGGAACTCTATTTGCTGCAAAATCTCCCTGGTTACCCATGATCTACCTTCCAGCGATGAAGATACAGTATAAGGAACCAAGCTTTGATAACAATTGTTAGAAACCATGATCACTACTGAGAGGGGTGGGGGTGAATTAGTAGTGATTGCAACTATACAACTTTAAAACATTTTTCCAATGAATTAAACATTAAATAACCCAACACATAAGCAATTAATATGAACATGCAACTTCATCAGGTATCAGAGCATATAAAGTAAGCATGCACAACGAGACTCAAATCATCACATCACATAAGAACACATGGATATCTAGCGGAAAACCCCCTCTAGGTAAAAATCCACCCTTGTTGTTGTTGTGTTGCTCAAATATTTTTATTATTTTTTAAACAATTCATTACATATAATATTCATATGGCTACTATCAGCCATGAACTATGATCCTCATCTCATGAATCTACAAACACCCATCCACTAGATGCTACCATGATCAATGAGCCTCACCCAACACCCATTGGACTATGAATAAATATGTTATCTATACTGATTTTACCATAGCCCCTGCTCCACTCTATGTGGCCCTTGTTTTAGAATATTTCATACTAGAGCCAATGTGAATTTCTCAACTAGAACAATGCAACAACCTCTTTTCTTATTGGCACAAAATCAACATAACAACAAACTGATAAAACCCTGTAATCCCACTCATACATAAACTGCAAATAAACTCAATACGTAACTCTCTCTCTTACATCCATACACCATACTCAACATACAAACACATATCAACAACTTAATCATAATTATTTCTATAACAGTCATGCACAAAAGATCAAGTCTATACTCTATCAACATACTAAAATATAACACCTATAATAATCAAACAGTTAGCCATCAATCTCTGCCCATACATGAACTTCTACATTCTTGCACTCTATCTCTTTTGCATGCACTCTATCTCCCTGCAATCACATTCTTCCGCACACCAAATTCTACCTATCTGTCATGGTTTCATATCATAATTAGTTTGCTATATATTTGCACTATTTCCTTGGCTCAACCTATGCTTTTATTCTTGCATTATGTCTCCTACTTATCTTTGTCATAATATTTTGTTGGGAAACCAGCTCCAAAAATAGAATAAAAGAGATATCAATGCCTTAGAAATAAGCCACTTCGAGGGGGCAACCTCCAATACATTACATGAACGAAAAATTCTTGGAGGATACAAATTACAAAACCTCCTTTCTATATATAGGAGTCCATGGGGCCACAATGTAATCCTAGTGGGGCCATAATGTAATCCTAGCCGACCTAACAATAATAATTTAAGGGCACAATAATAACAATATGGGGGTTACAGGGGTACAATAATAACAATAAGGGGATTACAATAACAACAATAAGGGACTATAATAGTAATATAGGGACCTAACATGACCCTCTCCTTCAAAGAAGTGTTGTCCTTAACGCTTGAGTAGATCTAGGTGCTTCTATATAAAATTCTCATCCTCCCATGTAGAATCTTCAGTGGGTAAGTTCTTCCACCTGATGAGATACTCTAAAATTGATCGATTCCGTAGCTGTCAAGTTCTTGTTTCCATGACCTCTTCAGGTTCCAATATGATTTTTCCTTCCTCATCAAGTTCTGGAAATATTGTTTGAACTGGAATATTTTCACCTATAACCTTCTTTAAGCATGAAACATGGAAAACTGGATGCACTCGTGAATAAGCAAGAAGCTCCAATTTGTATGCCATAGTACCAATCTTTTGCAACACCTTGTAAGGACCATAATACTTTGGCGATAATTTATTATCCTTCTTATCTTTCTTGAGAGACATTTGTTTGTATGGTTGTAGCCATAAAAATACCCAGTCTCCTACATCAAAACTTCTCTCGCTGCGATGTTGATCTGCTTGTTGTTTCATTCAATTTTGTGCCAAATTCAGGTTATCCTTTAAGAGTTGGAGAACTTCTTGCTGATGCTCGATGTGATCTTCCACTGCTTGAACCTTCGAATTTTCCCTTAAAGATGATGTGATCGATGGTGGATGATATCCATAAAGTGCCATAAATGGGGTCATTTTTTCTGCGGTATGGAAGGAAGTGTTATACCACCATTCAGCGAGAGGTAACCACTTGACCCATTGTGTTTGTTTATCAGATACAAAACAACGAAGATATCCTTCCAAACATTTATTTAATATCTCAGTTTGACCATCGGATTGAGGATGATAAGATGAGCTATGAGCTAATTGAGTACCCAAACAAGAAAATAACTCCATCCAACAATTTCTAGTAAAAATGGGATCTCTGTTGCTCACAATAACCCTTGGGTTCCCAAGTAGCTTTTGAATTGTGTCCATAAATGTAGTAGCAAATGTACTTGCTTTAAATGGATGAGATAATGCACAAAAGTGTGCATACTTGGTAAGTCTATCAACTACCACCATGATGACACTCTTTCCTTTGGACTTAGGTAAGCCTGTGATAAAATCCATTGAAATATCCTCCCAACGTTGACTTGGAATGGATAAAGGTTATAGAAGACCCGGGGTCTTAATTGTCTCAACTTTATTCTGCTGCAAAACCAAACATTCTGCCACAAACTTTTGAATATTAGATTTAAGGCCATCCCAAAAAAATTCTTTCTTCACCCTATGGTAAGTTTTTAAAAATCCTGAGTGCCCTCCTAAAGGAGAAGTGTGCAATTCCAAAAGAATATTTTGTTTTAGTTTGGAATTCTTACAAAGATATTATAAGCGATATTTGTACCCTAAGGAATCATTTTTCCAACTAAATGTATCAGATGTACTAGGATCTTGCTGCAAATTTTGAATGAGTGTCCACACTTCTTCGTCCTTCTTCCATTCATCTCTTGCTTCAGTTATCCAATATGGTTGCATAATAGAAATGGCGCAAAGCAATGCTTCCACCTCTTCATTCTTTCTTGAGAGTGCATCTGCAACAACATTTAGCTTCCCTTTTTTGTGGATTATTTCAAAGTCATAACCCAACATCTTTATGACCCATTTTTGCTGCTCTTCTGAAGATAGCCTTTGTTCCAAAAAGTGTTTAAGACTATCATGATCATTTTTTACCTTGAAGTGTCTTCCCATTAGTTAAGTTCGTCATTTCTTTAGTGCATGCAGTATTGCTAACATTTCCTTCTCATAAATAGGTTTCTGTAAATACTTTCCTTTGATTGGACGACTTTCAAAAGTAATGGGTCTTCCTTCTTGCATTAAAACAGCACCAATTCCATTTCCTGAGGCATCACATTCCACAATAAATCTTTTTGTGAAGTCTGGCGTAGCTAAGACCGGTGCTAGGAACATTGTCTCTTTAATATGTTCAAAGGCCTTAGTTGCTTCAGGAGTCCATGAAAATGCATCTTTCTTCAATAATGTTGTTAGAGGTGCTACTATTCTCCCATAATTCTTAACAAACTTGCGATAATACCCTGTTAACCCGAGAAATCCTCGCAAATGCTTTATGGTTGTGGGAACTTTCCATTCCTTAATGGCTTTAATTTTGTTAGGGTCTACTTTAACACCCTCGTGAGATACAATATGACCCAGATATTCCACCTCTTGTACTCCAAAGAAACATTTGGATTTTTTTGCATATAATTGTTTCTCTTATAATAGTTTGAGCACCCTGTCAACATGTTGAACATGATCCTTCCAAGACCTGCTGTAGATTAGTATATCATAAAAAAATACTAGCACAAATTTTCTAAGGAAGGGTTGAAAATGGAATTCATCAACCCTTGAAATGTAGAAGGTGCATTGGTAAGGCCAAAGGCATGACCAAAAATTCATAATGACCCTCATGAGTTCGAAATGTTGTTTTTGGAATATCTTCAGTCTTCATTCTAATTTGATGATATCCTGAACGAAGATCCAACTTGGTAAAATAAATTTTTCCATGTAATTCATCCAATAATTCATCAATCACAGGAATTGGAAATTTATCTTTAATGGTGAGCTTATTGAGCTCCCTATAATCCGGACACATTCGCCATGATCCATCCTTCTTGTGTACCAATACTACAGGAGCAGAGAAAGAACTTTGACTAGGTTGAATTATACTCGCCTCTAACATTTCTGCAATCATACATTCAATTTCGCTCTTTTGGACATAAGGATATCTATAAGGCTTGATGTTTGGAGGACCACTTCCTGGAATCAAATGAATACATGATCATGATCATGAATAGTTGGGAGTTTCAAACACCTTGGAATGATTGTCCAAGACTTTTTGGAGATCTGCAGAAATAGATGATTTTGATGTTGGAACTTCTAGTGAGCATAATTGTGCAATTACACCTCGTCGTTATTTATTTAGAAGCTTTGTCATGACATTAGAGCTTATTATATTTCTTGACTTCCCTGCAATACCCCATATTTCGACTTCCTTTCCTTCTAAAAAAAAAAATCAAGAAAATTTCTTGAAAATTAAAAGCTACCATCCCCAAAGATTGTAACCATTGTACTCCTAGTACAACATCAGCACCTCCCATAGGAATGGAAAGCATTGGAATATTCAATACATATTCCCCCATGGTTAGCTTGATATTATGGCATTTTCAAGAGCAATTTATAGTTCCTCCATTTGCAACCATCACTTGACATTCTGGTGCTGGGTATAGGAAACAATTTAATTCCTTGGCTACCTTACAATGAATAAAATTATGGGTGCTACGTGAATCAATCAACACTATTACCTTTTTCTTCTTGATATGTCCTTCTATCTTGAGAGTTTGAGGAGTGGTAATTCCTGCCAGTGCATTACACGATATGGTCGGATTCATTTCTTCCTCTTCTAAGGCTGGTTCCTGGTGTATATCCTCTTCTTGTTCATTTTCTTCTTCCTCTTCACAATCTATGTAAAATAATTTCTTCTCAGCACACTTATGACCTTTAGTGTATTTGCTATCACAACTGTAGCAAAGCCCCTTTTCTCTTTTTTCTTCCAATTGTTGTGGTGTCAACCTTGTAGGTTGTGGAAATCTAGGAGTAGCAACACTTCCATCTTTATAGAAGTGAGTGGTAGGCTTCCTTGTCGCCATAATTTTACATTCAATTTTTCTTGCCAACCTGAATGCTTTCTCCAATAAATCAGGTTCCAAAACGTGAAATTCATGTTGGATGTTATCCTTTAAAGTACCTATGAATAGATCAATTTTGGGTTCCTCTGGAATATCAGATACCCTTATATTCAATTTTTGGAAGTCCTCAATGTGCTCCGCCACTAAACCCTTTTATTTGAGATTTATCAATTGGCTAAAGAAGGTGTTGCTTTTTGTATCCTCATAATGTGCTATCATTTCCTCCATAAAAATTGACCAAGTGACAATTTTTTTACGGGATCAAAGCCATTGATACCATACAAATGTATTTTGTTCTAAATGTAAAGATGCAATGCGTACCTTTTGTGTGTTTTGCACATCATTGAGATCAAAATATTGCTCCATCTGTAGTATCCATGTTACGGGATCCTTGCCATCAAACTTCCTCATATCCATCTTTGGAATATGTTGGTTCTTTAATCCAACATTAGAGTTTATGAAATCATGATTAACATTTATTTTGTTCTCATCATGATTTTCATCTACTATCTTTTCGCCATTAGGAATCATTTCTTGTATCAAATTTGACAAACCTTCCTTCAAACCTTCCATGTCTTCCTTCAAACCTTCCATTTTTTCTTCCATACCATTCTTCAAGCCATCCATCGTAGCTTCCATGCCTTTCTTCAAACCATCCATCTTAGCTTCCATGCTTTTCTTCAAAACATCCATTTCATTTTTTGTTGCTCTTTGCGAGAGCGAATTTTGGTTCACTTGCTCTTGTAATTTTGATAGATCATATTGCAATTCTTCATATTCATGAGTCATAGTAGAGTACTCTGAGGACTTAATGGGTGTTGAATTCTTTTTAGGAGGCATTTTAGAACCCAATACTGATATCTATGCTCAATAGGCCTTTGGACTCACTTAAAACTGATTTTTCAAACAAGACTTATGCAATTTGAAAAAAAAATACACACCTTTTTCTTGATTTAAAGGAGCTTGATATTGAAACTGAATTATCTCTGTGATTTTGGATCTTTAATATCTGAAATTTGGCCCTGACGTAGCCCCTTGAATCTTCTTTCAATTTCCATAGGTCTGACTTGATTTGGATTCTTCAAGACAAAGTTATTTCCAATCCCCCACAATGACCTAATTATGGATTGGTTCAGTAGAGCAAACTTGTACAGCTTGGCACATGTCACTGTTTTCTCCTTTGGCTCTGAAATTTACAGACATGAAGCTATAGTCCATGTACTTCCAGTCACTTTTTATAGAATTCCTATCCGATGCTCAGAGAGAGAGTTATGAACATTTTCCCACGATCACCTCTTTGAGATGAAATTCAGGAGCCTGAAAAAGACCTAACTTCCACATATCATATCTCCAAAAATATTGAGAACCAAGCTCTGAAATTTTGCGACGATGTTCCTCAAGATTTTCGTTTCGCGCTCTAAAAATTTCAGCTTCTAAACCTTCGTGGAATTTTTTTTATAGCGAAAATTCCACGATGACCTTTTTAAGTGAAATTTAGGAGCCTACAAAACGACCTAACTTCCACAGATCATATCTCCGAAAATATTGCGAACCAAGCTCTAAAATTTTGCAACAATATTCCTCGGGATTTTATCTTCGCACTCTAAACATTTCAGCTTATAAACCTTCGTAGAAAAAAAATTATAGCGAAAATGCCACGATGAGTTGTTTGGAGCAGTGAAACCCTAGAATCTAAAGCTCTGATACCAAATGTTGGGAAACCAGCTCCAAAAATAGAAGAAAATAGATATAAATGCCTTAGAAATAAGCCACTTAGAGGGAGCAACCTCCAAAACATTACATTAATGAACAATTATTGGATGATACAAATTACAAAACCTTGTTTCTATATATAAGAGTCCATGGGGCCACAATGTAATCCTAGCCGACCTAACAATAATAATTTAAGGGCACAATAATAACAATATGGGGGTTACAGGGGTACAATAATAACAATAAGGGGGTTAAAATAACAATAATAAGGGACTATAATTGTAATATAGGGACCTAACATATTTGTTATATATATAGGTACTCAACACTACTTCCTTGCTATGTGTATTCCATTCTCTGTAATGATCTCTGCAATATGGATTAGATATCCATCTCTTTGTCTCTCATAGTCTTTGGAGGATCTCTATGCTCTCAGTAGTAGGAGAATGTGTTGCTTCATCAACGCAACTTTTGTCCATTGCTTGTGTATATATAGATGTGACCTCCAATTATAGAAGAAACCAAGAAAATTATTAATTTAGACCTAATCAACAACTTTATTTGAACCTTCCTTCAGTTACCATAGGCAACAATAATGGTTTTCTTGAGTTGTTTCTCTTTTTCTCGCCCTACATACCATAATTTACCATATGCCTTTGGGAAAAGCATTACAATGAGGGGTAACACAGGTATTCTTCACAAAACTTGAGTTACTAACATAGGTTGTCTTCAGGAAGCTCAAGTTACCATTATTTCAGCCCCTTTCTTACATCTGATCAACTCCAAACTTCCAGAGCTTGTTCATGCATGTCCTCAAACACCTCCTAAGCTTGTAGGACCTCCTACAATATCACCATACCTTTTCAAATCTCCTCCAACTCTTTTTTAAGCATTAAAGGCACCATCATAAGGCACCAACACCTCTACATTAGTTAAGATGGCCAAAACTTTGCATGGATGATGAGGGCCTAGTTGGCCAACCACTTATGCATTGGGAAAATGACGAATCATCTCTAATAGACCATCAAAAATCTTCATCATCAGAGCCACCATAAGTAGGTTGACAGTAATGCCAACAAACAACCTAAAACACAACATCAATGCCACCAAATAATAATATTTTCTCTTTAAGGGTGGTAAATGTACATGAAGCCTATCTACAAATAATGAATATGCTTCATGAATCTAATATTGTTTATTTTGATAAGGAATTATTTTCCTCTACCAATCATGAACTACCAACTTATGCATTTTAATTATTCACTATGTATCCTTCTCCAAAGGGGTGGCATGAGGTTAAAATGAAAGGAAAAAAGTTAGGATTGAAGATTATTTTTTAAAATGATAGAATAAAAATATACTACTTAAGTAAAATTACTCTTGTAAATGAAATATGCACATGAGAAGTGTAATTTCCATTGAATATTTGAATAGAAATGATCACTTTTTCTTTGAAAAAAAATGAGAATGGATTCGCAAGTGGAGTACTAATAAAGTGAACTCAGACTAACTCATGCACATTGAAATAGAATTTTTCTCTAATAAGGAAGAACCTCAAACCAAAATAATGCACCCTTTCTTATCTATGAACTATCAAGTATATTCCATTGGAATAGTTTATGTTGGAATCATGATTGTCGTTAGACCAAAACCCGCAAGCGTTAGTCTCCGCTACAATCGCCAGAGTTAGGATCCACGAGAGGCGGATATTCCATGTCGTGAAACACATGGGGAGCGTTGAACCTAATGTCCAACAATATCTCCCCGACGCGAGCCGAGTGAGTTTCGAACTTGAGACCTGTCGCTTTGATACCACTTGTTCGAATCACAATTTCCATTAGACCAAAACCCGCAGGCATTAAAATATTGAAATATTTAATGTGAAGGTTAATTTCCTTTAGATATTTGATTATTTAATTATTAGTTTTATACTTAAAATTATGTATCAAATAGATAAAATTCTAAAAATAGAGAACATAAAAATATTGTCACACCATCTTTAAATAAACACAATATTTACCAAGAAAACTCATTACGAGAGAAAACCTTGCTAGAAGGTGAGGTCGCTTTGCTCTCTTTTCTCTAGTATGGAAATATGAAATTACAAAGAAATACGTAATCTATATGGAGTGACATGAGACATTGTGGCATATAAGGTTACTACATAATCTTATCCCCATATTTTATGCTCCTTAAATTACTAATTCTAGTTTCTCTACTCAAATATGGAACAAATACAATCGCATAGAATGAAACCCCTTATCCTCCTCGCAACTTAATATTTAGCATTATTCAATAGCCATCTAGGGGTAAGTTTTTACTTCCTCAACCTTTAATTATGATAAGGTTTTGGACCTTCTATAATATTCTTGAAAATATACACGTAGTTAGTTCCACATGTGTGAGTAATGGGGGCTAACATGACACCCAATTGTACCATGGTGGTCAAAAAGGTAGTTGAATTTTGGGAGGTATAACCTTCACATTTGAGCTTCAATTGAGTTTATTTTCACATTGTTGGAAAAATATCAGTGTGTAGATCAATCTAAGGGGTTTGCACCTAAATTCCAAACCCCACAATACCAAAATGAACTTTTAAGGCCTCAAAATGGCTCCAAAAGGTTCTAAACCCTAATGTTCCAAATGGGGACATGTCGTTAAAATGGACTCGCACAATGATTCCTTCAATTTTTTACCCAAAAAGTATCAAGATAGATGAATAATAATGTGATGATCCAATCTAGATCACTTCCTCATATTTTGTGCTTCACATGTACTAAGGGTAAGTGGATACATGACAACTTGTGCCAACTACTCCTATCCATGCTACTAACTCAAGTAATCTATCCCACTTGTACCAAGTAGGTATATGCCCAAATGTTCCAAGAACCTATTCCACGTATATTTATGCGTTAACTTAAATAGTGTGCACTCTTAATCCAAATAACTCCAAGTGTAAAAAAGAAAATGAATAAGGGATTCTAAAATAAAACTTCATCATAAGGTTCCATCCCACTAATGTATCATTCTCACATCAAGAGTTAATTAGTTTTCAAATAAAATAAAAACTATCACTTCCTCTTTGCAAGGTTATCCATCACACTAATATTTTAGCTTGACATCTCAAAACTCGCTTTGTTATATAGCCTTTGTTAAAATGCTAGCAAATTGAAATACCTATATATGTCACCTATGATATCAAAACCTCTTATAAATGGATTGAAATTCTCATTAATTTCAACTCCCTCTTTCCGAAAAAATCCTTTTACCAACCAATATATCCTTTGTGTCTTGATCCTTCTATCCATATCGTGCATGAAATCAATCATTGATTTCCTATTAGATTGTGGATCTATCTTCGAAATATTATTATTGAGACTAGAATTGTACATTAGCCTCCTTAAATTTTGAAGGTTATATATTAGTAATGGAAGAAATTAATGCAACCTAAGTACAAAAATTTTAGGTGGATGACTCGTTGGAAAAGTAGATGTTGGTTCTCCCACTTGCTCATGCAATATCTCAAAAATCCATCTCAAGTTCATGCGATCTATAAACCAACTTGGATATTTTACTGTTCAACTCATAAAAAGATATATAAACTTAAAATTATTATAGTGAGAAAATGCTCAACTATGTGATTATCTTTTGATTTAATAGAAATAAAATAGAACATTTGAATTCCTTAACTACTACAACAAATGAAATAGACTATAATAATGAGACATGTAATGGAACATAAATATTCACCTTATAAATCCGTAGGGAAAACCTACCATTCAATCAAGGATTGTGCCCTTTATCTTCTTATATTATGGAGATCGGAATACACATTACAAATATTATCAAGCTTACTATGAATATGTGAGACACTCTAGTCTTCTACTATCCTTTTACAATATTCATTTGTCTCTCTACATGATTATCTTTTTTTTTTGTAAATTTGGTAGGACCATACTATTTTCTATTTATAATTGAAGGACAGGCTACAAAATATAAAATTCAGGCTGTGACCTCAACCTGCCCGTAGGAAACCAGGTCTGTTGGCCACCTAAAAGCGTGAAAAGCATACCAAAACTGAAATTGTTTCATCCGTCTATAATTTTCATGCGCTATCTGTCCTACTACTACAGTTTTTACATTCATATAACATAAGAAAAGTTCATATCTAACTAAAAAGTGCATCAAAATTCTCAATACATAAAACTCCTATCCATCTGAGGAGGAAACTAGAGTTGGGTCTTTGACATTAGACCCAGGCATTTCAGCTTGCTGAAGTTGCTGGATCATCTTCTCCATTCGGCCAACTTTATCATCCATTCTGCTTATACGATCAGCTGCCTGATATTGTGTTATCTTGATGTGCTGCAACTGGTCCTGAATATCCTCAAGCAGGTCCTGAAGGCGAGGGTCTTTCTTTGTTGGGTCTGCCTTAGCATTAGCAGGCTGAATGCTCTGAATAGCTCTCGCTATAAGACATTTAACTATCCAATATGTGTGTATAGTTTGGTTGAATAGAGTTAGGCGGCCACGGGTATTACCTAGATCTGTTATGAAATCTAAAATCTCTGCTTCTGTCTCATTGTCTTCAGGGTCTGTCTAGATATCCCTTTCCCACCCACGAATTTCTTGACGAACTATGGAGGAGTTACCCATCACATAATTCGCTGCTAAAGTCTCCAAATGCTCCTGGTTGGTTTTGCAACCCCGTTTCTTGGGGGCAGGCTCGAACTGAAGTTTCTGTTTTCCCTTGGTAGCCTCAGCCCTTGGACGTCTTTTTCCCATGGCTGGATAGTTCCTATATAATAACACATACAGGCAAAATTGAACAACAAAGGAGTGAGGAGCTATATTTATACAACCCATGGCACACCTTTGAGCATTGATGATTATCATTTCCTTTGGCTCCTACTCATACTATGGAACAAATGGTGGCTAGTGAAAAGTTGAACCTCGTTCCCCTGTTCTACTAGGTTTTTGGAAAATAGAATTAGGGTTGATTTAAGGTTTTAAAACCTTCTTGGTACCTCCATGATGCTTCTAGAAGTATTTAGTGCATTCCTACATATTATTAACTCACCATATTCAAATTATGGGGAGTTGAAATGGTTGTCATTTGGACTTGTGGAAAATATTAGATCATTATCTTGTTAATGGTATAATTTTTGCATATAAACTTCATTAGGCGTATGTTACTTCATTTGAGACATCTCACCGAGAATAAAACTTTCACCTTAATAGAAGAGCCAAAATACATTACATAGCTCTATAGAAATGTGTCAAATGTTGATGGCCCAATTTTAACAAAAATAATGCCATCTCTAAGGTGTCCTAGATTATTATATCTCGCATATAAAGCATCATTATATTCCTATAATACGTATGTAGATTCATCTTGGATCATCTTGACAAAGCTTAAAGGTAATGAGGGTTTTGTTTCTTGATTAGAAACTTGTTTATCTAAATATGATTTTTCCTTCATTTTCATATCAAAAATTAGAAAAAAATATTTTATCCTTTATCTCTTTGAGAGGTTTTTGCGAAATTGATAATAATCCATACTCATCAAACATATATCATTTATTATCACTATCTTCCTATATACTTTGAAGAATGTGATTTTAACCAGCCTTATATTGCTAATTGTTTCCAATAAAAATACCCTTGAGTTAATCATTTTTCTCATCGAGAACATAACATAAGCTAAACAACCAAAAATGAAATTTCTTGCATTTCTCACTAGTAAACAGCCCCTCCAATGTTATATTGATTCAAGATATGGAATTTTGTATACACGACTCTGCGCAAAGATAAGTGGGTAAGCCCATAAGTGGGAAAGCCCATGTCATACATCACGACGTTATTAGTTTCAATGATGTATCTATTCTTATCATTTCGAATCCATTCGATTGTGAATACTTATTTCATTAAATTAGTTCTTAGACTTAGAATCAAGATTACCAAAGTGTGAATATTCGTTTGGAAAGTGTGGATATCGAGTAACTTCCAAATGTCTCGAAAAATGTGTACATTAAATGTGTGAATGTTGAATCTAACTTATAAAGACAGGTTCCCAATGTTTTGTGAATGTTGAATCTAACTTATAAAGACAGGTTCCCAATGTTTTGGAAAGTGTGACTACAGATCCAAAGTTTTGAATATTGGATACTTTCGGTGTCATATACCAAAGTGATGTCAAATTTGAAAATGTGAACATTAAAATTTGAAATTATATATATAATTTTGATAGTATCAATATATTTTTAAATTTAGTTATTAGGAGTTGTTCACTGACGCAATAAAATAATTTGGATAGCAGTTTTTTTGTTGGAATTTGGTAAAAAAAAATTCAAAAAATCAAGTAGGTGGAATGTTTGAATCGTTTTTTGATGGTGGAAATGGATTCAACACCATCAAAAACCCCTAGGGCACCCTAAATCCTTAAGTTTGATAGCTGTAACTTAGATTTTCAAAAATTTATGTCGGCATTTTTCATAATTTTGCTAGATTTCTAGCTTATTCTGTGGGTTTTTTAGACTGCGCCTAACTATTATCAACCTAAATTATTTAATACATCAAAAATTGAATTTTAAAAAAAATATACAAATTGGTGTAATAATTGTAATGAAAAATTACAAATTTCATTACAATATTTGAAGTAGAGTACAACAAGGATGATTGGCGACATTCTCGATATGAACCATTAAAATCCACATTACAAATCTTTCCTACCTATTAAACACACACATAGAAAGATAGGCATTTGTTTCATCTTTATTACACATAGATGTACATTTATAATACAATAATGTGACTCTTGGATTCATCCTCCAAGGTCACTTGGACTCTTTTGTGACTTTTCGCCTTCCACACCTACCCATGGAGGATTAGGTGTTCAACATTCCCCCCCTTAATCCGAAGGGGTATGTGTGAGTCCAAGAAGAGAGTTGCAATACAAATCTGCAAAGTATGCATGGCAGCACTTAGGCTGAACCAGCGCTCTGAAATGTTGTCATAAAGAGGTGGTTTAAGGATGACCACCAACACTGGAACACAACGCTTATTGCAGTTCCCGGAACTCTTCCAAAACTGGCAAGAAGCTAAGAGCTTCTTCTAGAGGAATTGTCCCTCATATTTAAAGAGAGACCTTCAACCTAAAAGAAGGGAAGTCTACAACCTGTGATGGTTTAAGGATGACCACCAACACTGGAATGCTTGATGCAATTCCTGGAACTCAACCAAAACTGGCAAGATGCTGAAATATTTTGCTAGAGGAAGTGCTCCGAAAGGATGCTTTAAGGTTGTCCATCAACCAAAGGCATGCTCATGGGCATCCGTGTCTCTGGCTATAACTCTGAATCTGGAATGACGAATTGTGGCTCAGGCTCGCTTGAACTGCTATGTCTCTGGCTACAACTCTGAATATGGAATGAGAGATTGTGGCTCAAGCTCACTTGATGTGGCGTCGAAGCTTGTAGATGACCACCATTTTCCCCCCTGTCAGGTACAAGGTGAGATGATGGTGAAAATTCAACTGCAAGTTTGTTCAATATTCTAGAACAAGTTCTGACATGTGACTTAAACATATTCTTGGCTGCTGATGTCCATTGCCAAGAGGCGATCCATCCAAGATGAATCTTTGTTCTTGGAGGAGGCTTGTTTCTGAAGCATTTGTGTGAAGAATGGGTGTGCCGACCACAATTCTTGCATGGGTGAAGATCAAAATAGTGATCTTTCATATGGCCAACTCGATCACAGTGTTGGCATTTTACAATCTATTGTTGTTGTTGTGGAAGTGGAGCAGGATCTGGAATAGTTGCAGGTGAACCGTCATAAAGAAATCCGGCACTCTGAAATTTGATGGGCTTGGAGTAGTCCGGAATATGAAAGGACAACTCCTTATCATATCCAAGACCAGTTATGTGCTTGTTGTGGACAAGCTCTTCCCAAGGTCTGATGATGGGCTTGGGAAGTGCAGACTGAGTTGCTGCATCTGAATGTAAATCTGCTCTTGTACAAGGAACTGAATGTGAATCAACTGCAACTTTATATTCTTGTTGTTGATGAGAGTCCTTCTCAATTTTCTGAAAATAAACAGGTTCAGAATGGCGACTCTTTTGCTGAAGTTCATCTTGTTGAAGCTGAGATTCCAACTACAAAAACTCAATCTTGTCTTGTGCATCTTGCAAACAACTTTGAATATTACAAAAAGAATTCTTGCTCATTTTTACCATATCATGAACATTGGAATGAATGAGATTATTCAACAACTCTAATGCCTCATTGATTTTAGCCATTTTTCTCAATAACTTAGGCTCAAGAAATAAAGGGTGTTGGCTTCAACCGATAATGCACCCATTTACAATGTGATTCAACTTCCTTTCAAAAGAATACAAGTGACTTCAAAGAACTTCCAATTATGGAATTCCCAAAGAACAAACTCTGCTGCTCAAATTATGGAGGACCTCAAGGTATAGACTTGGTTGTCTAATCGACAAGCAACAATGACTTACATCAACAATTTCTCAACAACTCGAATTTACACTTCAGACACTGATTGCAACTATGAATGAAGAAGCAATATCCACTCACAATGTGAGTACAATACAATGTCACTGCAAATATTTTGTAAATGTGTAGCAAAAAATGTTGTGAAATAACCCTTTAAGGCAGTTGGTTTCTCTCTTCTTCAAAGAGTTGTTTTACACCAACAACAACTCAACTCAACAAAAGAAGGAGATTCAAAAACTTTGATGTTTGACCTTGCTGTACTGCTTCACAATAAAGACTACGAGAAACTCCAAAAAACAAAAACTTTGTGTAGCCAAACTATGATGCCACTGCTGTTTTGAAAATGATGCCCAATTTACAACATTTGTCTTCAGATTGTCAATCTCTTTGATTGAATTACCCTTCTATACATGCCACAAATCATTCAATACAAAC
This sequence comes from Pinus albicaulis, assembly GCA_034641835.2. NCBI lineage: Eukaryota > Viridiplantae > Streptophyta > Pinopsida > Pinales > Pinaceae > Pinus > Pinus albicaulis. The sequence continues at coordinate 623,997,809 of CM076581.1, forward strand.
TTCACTTTTCTCCTCTATGTATACAGTCCATTTACTCATATCCCATTTCCTCTCTCTCTACTGTTTTTTTTTTTTTTTTAAGGGAAAATAGAGGTATTAACTGGGGGAGGTTATATCTGGGGAAGGTTTTCACTGGAGGAGGTGATTTCTGGGGAAAGTGTTACCTAAGGGATTTTTTAACTAGGGGAGGAAAAACTATAAAAAAAATTAAGAATTTTAAAAAGCCGAATTAAAAAAAATTAAAACAGAAAACGTGGGAGGGGGAGGGAAGGCCGAATTTAAAAAATTCGAGTGGGATGGAGAGCGTTGGGAAGGGGGCGGCAAGTATGCAGCCAGGGGAGGGGCGTGTGTGGGAAGGCCGTGAGGGCAATGAGGGGTGTAAGGGGGCGGGGTTGCAGGGCAGACGGGGTGAGGGAACAAGGGGAGCGAGTGGAGCGTGAGGGCGGGTGAGCGAGGTGTGTGCAGGGTTGAGTGGGGAGGGGAGTGGGATGGGAGGGGCGAGGGCCGTGGGAAAGGGAGGCGGGGGTAGGAGTAGGGGTGAGGGGATAATGGGTGGTGAGGGCCTTGGGAAAGGGGGGGAGGGGGTAGCAGTAGGGGGAGGGTGGGTGAGTGAGGAGTAGGGAGGGCGGGCCGTGGGGAGGGGGGACGGGTGTATAGGGAGAGCATTGGGAGGGGTTGCGAGGGGAGGGTAGCGTAGTGTGTAGGGGCGGGGTTAGGAGTGTAGGCGGGTGGGAGCAAGGCTCCGTGGGCGGGGAGCTGTGCGTTGAAGGGGGGTATGGGAAGAACGAGAGGGGGAGGGTGTATGAGTGAGGAGAGGGGGGTGAGTTTGTAGGGTGAGTGATGAGGGTTGCAAAGTGTGGAGAGGGGGTGGGATGGGTAGCGAGGGGGTAGGCGGTGCTAAGAGTAGAGTGTTGGGTGTGTGAGAGTGAGGGTCGAGGGAAGAGCTGTGAGGTGGGATGGGCGAGAGGCTTGTGCGAAGAGGAGAGGCCGAGGGTCGAGTTGCAGGGTGAGGGCCGAAGGCCAATTTTTTTAATTTTTTTTTAATAGTAGAATACAGTAGAGGGAAATTGCAGCATTTGCAGAATTTTCTGAGGGAGTGCTGCTGAATATACAGCAGAGAATTTGTAAAATAATTTGTAGAAATTGCAGAAAATTTGGCCAGAAAAATTTAGCTAATAACTGGAGAATTGCAGAGGGTGAGCAGAATTTCACAAATGTACAGCTGAATTTGCAGAAATTTTCAATAACAAAACCCAAAATTTTCAGTAAAAAACCCAGAATTTTTTCTTTTTCACCACAATATTTTCTTTCCGGCAGCTCTCCAATGTGTAGAAATTAAAAGTAGGCACAAATTGCGAGAAAAATTCAGAATTGGAATGAGCAGTGAGAAAACCTGCAGAGTTTAAGATGCAAAATGATGCTCTTCTTCAAAACTAATTTCTGAACGCTGCAAAAGATTGATTCCTGAATGCTGCAGAGAATCTCTGAATGTTGTAAAAATGACCAGAATTTTTGCAGATATACATAGGCCACAAAAACAAATGGCTCACTCAAGGTTGAGCTGGTTATGAACGTATCAGCTCTGATACCATGTTAAACACACACATATGAAGATAGGCATTTGTTTCATCTTTATTACACATAGATGTACATTTATAATACAATAATGTGACTCTTGGATTCATCCTCCAAGGTCACTTGGACTCCTTTGTGACTCTTCACCTTCCACACCTACCCATGGAGGATTAGGTGTTCAACACTGTCAACTTATTAACCTTATATGCATCACTAGATTACAATGGAAATATTAAAATGACCCACATCTTCATCTAACATAGAAGAGAATACATGACCTCCAATAATTTTACAAAATGTAAGTCCATAACTATTTTTGAGGTTATTTTTGACGTGAAATCAATTTTACAGAAATGGAAACATGTCAATACATGACCTACTTAAAAATAGGGTACACATCTTTATAAAAGTTATAAATTTTCAACATTCTCAACTTTAAGCACACATTGATTTAGTGGTATAACCACCTTTTTTTTCACTTGAAATTTTTGTATACAGTGATTAATTGACAAGCCTTTGACATAAATGTGGTGTTCCCAACATGTTTTTAAAACCTAGGCACCCAAATACTTCAACCACATAATATGTGTTTGAAGTTAGGTCAATATTATAATGTCAAACTAACATCAAATATTTGATGTGTGAGAAATGTTTTATTCCATGTAGTTTTCATATGGCAAGTGTCATATTAGTGAAATCCTAACATGTAACATGCAATTTGGTTCTTTCCACATCAACAAGTGTTAGCATGACACCTACCACATGGCATATTACACGTTAGTTATTTTCCTATGCAACGTCTCCATTATTCTCTTGGATATGTCGATTATCCAATGTGTAATGAATAGGGATGCTTAACCTTAGATGCAAATTCAATGTTTGCATGTAAAATAGTTGAACATATTGTCATTGATGTCAAGGAAGATATATAAGAGTAGGTTGGTTCTTATAAGGGTTTGTACAAGTGGGGATTGGTATCTCTAGTAGGCCAGTGCCTACAAATATTTGTAATAGTAGATTAGTGCCTGCGAAGAGTTATAAAGAGAAGTTTATTTTTGTGGTTTTCTCCTAAAAGGGTTTTTGTGTAAATCTTATGTTCTATGTTTTGTAGTTGATAGATATTATATGTGTTTGCTTTATTATGGTTGATGAATTTTTATATAAGTAAAAAAAAGTTCTTATATTAATTCACCCCCTCCTCTTAGTGTAAGTGTGTGCTCACAATTGGTATCAAAGAGGGATCTTTCTGAAATAGTCTAACCATTGGAAGGTAGAACTTGGGAGCACACATCACTAGTCAAGAAGGTTTCTCCACAAACAAAGCTCCATTTTTTGATGAAAAAATTTGCATTATAGTGTATAAAGATGCATACTTATCTAATGGATCTTGGCTTTGATAATTGGAAATATGTTTTTATTGGTTATAAAGCTCCAATGCCTACACCAATAGATTAGGTTGGAAAGAAGGCTTGTGAACACAATGCATAAGCCATTAATGGTATCATTGTGGTATTTTAGAATCATTGTTTATCAAAGTAACACATTATGAATTGGCAAATGAAATTTGGGTAAACTTAAAAAAAATATGAAGGTGATGATAAGGTTAAGAAGGAAAACCTTCAAACTCATAGAAGGTAGTTCAAGAGTTTGAAAATGAATGACAAAGAAAATGTTGCATCCTATCTCCTTCATGTGGATGAAATTTTCAACACCATCACAGGATTTGTTGAAAATGTTGAATAACTAATAATTGTACAAAAGGCATTAAGATCATTCCCTTTAAGATTAATGCCAAAGTTTCCACTATTGAAGAACTGATATTAATAAATTCAAAATAAATGTATTTCATGGGATTCCCATGGCATCTGAAATGAGGAATGATAAAGAGAATCCACCAAAGAGATGATATGATTTCAAAGCTTCGAATAATAAAAAAATTAGAGAGCACGAATAACATGATAGCTCCGATAATGAATTAGATGAAAAGAAAAAAGAAAAAAAACATTTTGTGGGGAAACTCATGAAAGGATCTAGAAAATATAAAGGTAAGCTTCCCTTCAAATGCTTTCATTGTGGAAAAGTAGGCTAAATGTCCATCTGCTAAAAAATGAAATTATTGAAGATGAAGAAGACCATAACATTAAAAAAGAGAGCAAATCAGATCAACACAAAAATAAAAGAAGAATAACTTCAATAAGAAAAATAGAAGTCTCTACTCCAAAGAGGATAGTAGCTAATTTGAGGAGAGTGATGAATGCATCTATAATTTTGATAGAGAAAAGATTGTCTTCAAGTCAATGGATATAGAGTTTGATGTTATGGAAAATGAATAAAAGGGAAAAAAATATAGATTAAAAAAAGTTTAAATGGATGGGGAAGTGGATCTCAAAGAAGAGCTCATATCTTCCGTAAGCGAAATAAAAAAGCTTAAGAAAAATAATTTGAAACAAAAGGAGAAAATGAAAAAATATGAATTGGAGGATCATGATTCAAAAGAAAAAATATCACAAACTCTTGAAAAAATATAAAATATCATTATTAGCCTAAAGTTTCAACTAGAAGAGGCAAAGAGGATGGAAGAGGTGGTGAGATGTTCGGTAAAGGAAAAGGAAGAGATATGTGTAAAATTAGAATATAAAATTGTGTTGTTAAGAAAATAATTGGAGAAGTCAAATCCTCAATGGAATATAATTTCATCGTTATAAAATACCATTGGAATCTTAGATGATATCATCAACTTCCAAAGTTCACCATTCATTAAGATTAGTCTTGGATATGGGATCTATGCATGAAGCTAGGTTACACTTTTTGGCAAGCGAGCGTGGGTTGTGGGTGAAAAAAAGCAGCTTGATCGAGCATTTTTAAGTGCTCAATAGAGAAATCTTTGAGCCCTCGATCTAGTTATTTGAGGGCTTAAATATTGCTCAATTGAGCATTAAAAAAAATCCTTGACCGAGCTCCTGTGTAACCCAAGGTTATTTAGGAGCTCGATCAAGCCATTTTTTTGAAATTTCCCTCTAATACATTTTGGGCGCAGAATTAAAAAGTGGCTCGATCGAGTTATGAAAATTAGGATATAAATTAATAAATAAAAAGGAAGGAAATTATCATTTTTTCATAAAAATTAAGAATTTTTTTTATAAAATTTAAATTGGAAAAAAATAACCCATATAAATAATTTATTAAATTCATGCAAAATTTCTTTAAATTCACCCAAAATTTCCTTAAGCACAAGATAACATCAATCCATTATTAAATAATTTATAAATATTTTCGAAACCACTAAATTAATGTAAATTATATAACTTTCAATTGGTATTTTAGTGTTTTCACATTGCATATAATCTATTATACAAACCATATTATAGATAGTAACATTATTGATAAGTAAATAGATTTATAATATTGAAGTTTCCGAAATAAATTATTTAGGAGATTTTTGTTCAACATTTGAATAGAGTACATGCCAAGTGTAAAAGAAAAATCTCTAACTCAATTTAGTTTGAGAAGATATAATGTCAAAATAGCTCAGAGTACAAAGTTGCATCCTCGAACATAAAATATTTTATCAAAATAATTGTTTTGGTTTTTAAATCCAAATTCATACATTAAAAAATTTAGAATTTCAGGGTTGTTGGCCACCTGCAGCCCACGACACGCGACACAACGCTCACCCACAACATTGGGGTCAGCTGGCGGTTGAAGTTTTTTTGAGTTAAAATATAACTGATATGTTTAATTTTTAATTTTTTTTAATAAATTTATCTTAAAAGCTTTGTATTTTTATTTTTTATTCTTTTAATTGTTAGCTTTTTTATTTTTATTTACATAAATGTTATTTTTTTATTATAATTTTATGTTTTTGTATTTCAATATTTTGTTTTTGTTTTAATTTATTTTTTGTTTGCATTTTCTTGGATGTTATAATGTTTTCTTGTTAACTTTACTTAAAAAAATACTAACATAATTAATTTTATTTAAATTCATGGTGTAAAGTTTTTTTTTTTTCTTAATATAACAATAGTAGAATTCCCTATGATAATAAAATATAAACTTATATTTTATTTAATTTTTTATTAGGAAAATGACATTAAAGAAGGCATATGTGAATATTTCTGGATCAAGACTAGCAATTACAACATCTAAAGTTGCAGTTGGACTCTCTATGAATATTGTTGAACGAAACCAAACTGGGACACATGGTAAAAATCAAGCAACTTGCCCCTCAAATCCATCGAAGATTGCTTCATAACGGAAAATGGCATGAGAAATAAATAAAATGAATTTTACATGGTATGTTAAAGATAGACAAAACAATGAAGGTGTACAAATATATCTATATTGTGGACGGATTGAATATGGTGTAAATTATGAGGTGATGGGTAAAGTATGAGACATGTGTTTGGTGCCGACCAGACAACAAAAGGAACGAGATGCCAAGACAACAAAACAAAAGCAAAAAACAAAGCAAATGGAGGCAAAACATAAAACAACATGTAGAATATACAATAAGAAAACAAACAAATGCAAAGACTCAATGAAGAGGAGGGTAGAGCATAGATTTAATGCAAGGGAAACTAAATGCAACTAAGCCTACTCCTAACCTAATAGGCTAGAAGGTCATGGCTAAGTGTAATGATATTTCCAATGAAGCCACCGTAATCAGTCTTGACCTACAAACACAAAGACAATAGCAATTACAACCGATATATGATAACGCGCAACAGAAAAAATGAGAACTTTAATATCTTGCACAAAAAATAGAATGTATTTCTTAAAGGAAGAAAGGTGTGTCATACCACTTGAATTTACCCAACCTTCCACCTTACATTTTTTATAAGAACATAGATCATATAAACCTCGACAACTACTTGTGAAAGCACCTTCATATGTGATGTTCTCCTTAGCAAACATTAAGAAGGATAGAAGTATAATATTAGCATAAGGCCTTGCTAGGTAAGATGCTTCTAATCGATGATAGATTGGATAGTGGAATTCAAAAAAATCCTCTTGAATATCCTGAAATCCTTAAAAGAAATAATTTCCAATTGGAATAAAGATGAGAATCTTGCGATGTAAAATAAATCTGATCATATTAAAAAATATTGTCAAGATAGTGAAGGCCCGACATAACCATTATCGGAGGTTGAAGTGCCTCAACTGCTTGACAAGTATCTAAATATTGAGAGGATAAACCATAAATATCAACTAATGTGAAACAACCATCATTATTTACACAAGTGGGAAAATGTTCAATTGAATGACAGTTGTTAGAACAAGAACCATGATCAGATGGGTTGATTAAGGCATAAGATTCTCGATTAGGAGACATCAAATATCAGACCCGTTTGAACAGCTTTGCAAATTCTTCGAACAAAATAATCATCCTCCTCATATTTTGAATGTGACAAACCATCTACTTGTGGATGGCTACAACCCGGACTAACATCATAATCATTAAAAAGGAATTTCAATATGGAAAGCACATGAAACCAGTGGAGATGTAGTGGATGAAAAAGAGGAACATGATTCAACAAATAACACAAGCATTTGTTTACACTAAAGAGGATAAATGGTGCCACGAAGAAAATAAGCAATATCAAAATATTCACAAGAAGGATTAGGAGCTAATTACTTTCAAGAAAATGTGACGGGTATGAATTCTTCGTCCAAAGATAATATTTAGAATGATGAACTTCATAGTTTCGCTCATCCATGAAATATATACAATCCAAACCTAAGTTTTATACAAGATATTTACATGAGTGATGATCAATTGAAACAAAATCTTTAGTCCGATTAGAAATCAAATCTTGAAATTCGAAAGAGTTATATTCAAAATAAAAAACATCTTTCAAGAGGGAAATTGCATTCAGTGAAACCATGCAAAGAAAATAATTTTGAGAGAAGATATGGATCTAACTTATTTTAGGGATCTTACTACAGTAACGAGAACCTGACATAACCATCAACGGAATTTGAAGTGCCTCAACTCGATGACTCCCATAAATTTTGAGAATTATAGAATTACATTTTGAAGATTAATCAAATCATGCATGGTGCATGGATGGTTACCATTAATAATTTCAACTAGATCATTACTATCCAAATGGCATCCATATACATCACTGATTTGGTTAGAATTTACATGTTCAACAAACAGATTACCCAAGGATGGATAGATTGGAAAAAACTCATGAGTAACGTGAACTAAGGAATTCTCCTCATGCAAGACTAGAAGTAATAAGGAATGGAATGGATCTTCAACGATTTACTTACCTTCTTCTTCATTGTGGATAATCTCACTGGCCTGTGTCAATTCAAAATCTGACTCATTATATGATGAACTTGAAGAGCATGGAGTGTTTGTATTACCAAAGGTAGAACACAAGGGATAGTGAGGTGAAGTGGAATTTTCAATAAGAACATCTTCTTTAATTGAATTAGATTCAATATATAAATCTTTCAAAACAAATTCTTCTCAAGAAACTGAAAGATCAAATGGTTCACTTGGGAAATCATCATCACAATCATCAATAGAATCAGAATCATGAGAATGATGGTTTTCCATGACTTTAGATTGATTAAACAAATCAACATCATTTGATTCATCACCAAGATTCATAGATTCAAAATCAACCAAGGATGGAAGAACATAATTTTGACACAGAGGATTTTGAAAAAGAGAATAAAGATCAAAAGAATCCTCACCTTCCTACTCCTCTACCTGTAAAGAGTGACTACCTTGCACCTAGTCATTGTTTAGATTGGAAGATTGAAAATTTGGGGGATCAAGGGTCAAGGGGTTATGAGAATGAGATGATAGAGGATAACATGAATCCAAATTATATTCAAGACTAGAGCTATGAGTGCTAATATCATATTGAGGAATAAGAGGATTAACCTTTACATGAGGCTTAATGATCCATTCCAATTTTTCCTCCAGTGGATCTTAATCATGAAAAGCGGAAGAATATTGAGGAGAATATGGATTAGACATTTGATTTTTTGATTTCCCAACTTCAACATTATCATAGGGAGGCACCCAAACATTTGGGGTTTAGATTCACCATGTAAACATATTTGAACCAAACTTTCAAACTTCCTTTTAAGGAAATCCCAATCCAAATTTTCTCTAGGAAACTCACAACATAAGTGAATAAATATATTAGAAAAATCCTCAATTGATTCATTAGGATTCATTCTAAGTTGATTACTTCTTTTGAAAACATCTTGGTAATTATACCTATCAAAATCTTAATGAATTGGCTGGAGGAATTAGTCAAAAGAATGGATGAAAGCAGACGGTAAGGTATGACACCATTGATTAACATGACCTTCAAGGGTGAGGAAAAAAAGCACACAAAAAATATCTTCATATTCGATTTCATAAGATTCACGAAACTTGAAAAATTTAAAGGAATGCTCGACTGTGGATATTTTACCCTCACCATCGAACTTCAAATGAGACAAGTCATAATTTTTTTCACGGAGATGAAAAGGTTACCAGCGGATAGGTTAGAAAAAATTATGGGACTATGATTTGAGGATGATCCATTAAAGATAAGAGATTAAACACAGACTCAAAGGGCACAACTTGTCACCTAGCCCTCATTCTAGAATCAAAAATGTTGACAGTGTTGGATACTGCCAACATATAGGGGGTCTCCCTGATGTGAACTCCCAATTAGACCTCACACCATTTGGAGTAGGAGCCCCATCCCAAGTATTGGCCTGACCACAATAACACAAAGGTTTGTCTTGGTTTCAACGGATGACACAAGATATTATATACATAAACCTTGAATAAGAAAGTAATTTGATATTGTGAAACATTGATTGCAATGTGTAAAAGGTTAATACTTTCACGAGGGGAGAGACAAAAGTGAGCCTGTAAAAGAAAATTAATGGTACTAACCTAAGAGAGACATGGGAGAGCATAAAAGATTCATTAGAAAAACAATTCACATAACGATGTTAAAGTGAATACAACACACATTCAACGAGATGATTACCAAAGCCACCTAAATAGTTCAATTTCTCCAGTACATATGAACACAACATATATCGTAAACATCGAAAGAATAGTCCTAAAACATTTATGATACATGCACGAAACTGTGTCGCCTCATAGAGCTTCAATTAGTTGAAAGATCCAATTACATAGTTACAATGATGAGACACTAGTTCCAATAATGGAACATTAAGTCACTTCTTGCTTCTCCAAATAATAGTTTTCTCTCATATGTCAAATAGATAAGCCAAGACTAGCTCTCCAAAGCTTAAGCCTTAAAAATCCATTATCTTACTCAGACATGAGGTTGCTTTTACAACAAGAGGAATGACCTTTCATATCCTCATGACTCTTGGACTTCTAGTGTGTCCTTTGTACTTCTAAACAACTCTTGAACTTCTAAATGAATTTTGGAATTCAATACAATCTTTGTCCATATATGACTATGTGACTCTTCATATTCCACACATGACTCTTAGACTTCCACACATTACATTTTGTCCTTTCTTGAGAATACATAATTACATCCCACATGATGTGGCAAGACACATGGACACATATTTACCATTATGATGATATTTTAACAGGTTACAACTTGAACACGATGACATGGACTTCATGATGAGGTAGAAATGCCAAGTTTTTTTCCTTGCTACCTCATCGTGCATTCTTGATGATAAATCTGATATATGTTTTATCTTCATGGAAGATATACTTTGTTTCTTATCTTCACCCTCCAAAGTGTTGAAAATGCAACAAGATGATGGAGCTTAGTGAAATGAAGTCGCCTTCACTAAGTGGGCCCGCAGGCTATTTTTGGCGCAAAGTCTATTTTTAGACTATGTCTATTTTTAGACATATGGAGCATGGTCTAGGAGTTGCAGTATGCTATTCTTGGATGATTGGTCGAGTTGGTAAAAATAGATGGACCTCTATTTTTAGACATACAAGTCGAAGTCTATTTTTAGACTGCCTGTCTAAAAATAGGTCAGTCAAATATTATTAGCCCTTAATAATATTTGGACTATAAACTTCAGTTTATTCTCTTACAACACTTCAGTTGGAGCTACGGATGTGGCCCATGCACCTGACAGAAGGAATTACGCTATTCCTAGGGGTTTGGTGAGCTCATGCATGGTTGACTTCAGTTAGAACTCAAGTGGCGGAGTTTGGCAGAGTTGATGAGACAGTTGGTGGAGTTGTGTTCGGTTTAACTTAGTTGAACTAGTTGTGTTTAGTTTAACTAGCTAATACACTAGTGATGAGTTGAGTGAATTAAATATTATTTAATTCACTAATTATTAACTCACTATTCAACTCAAGAACACATCAGTTCACTACAGTGCATGGACAGTTCAGTGAAGACCAGTGGAAGAGGTAGATGAAAGGGTGAGTTTGCTATTAGTTGCGACATGAATTGTGCATGAGATTTGCACAAGCATTGGAGGAGATTGCCCATGAGGATTGCGTAGTTGAAGCCAAGGAGATTCGAACTTGGATCTCTCATTGAACCAACTTGGATTGTGCAGTAGAGGCAAGCAATTAGTGGATGAGTTTTGAACCTGTGACTTGTTCAAAACTGAGCTAGTTTGTGTGTAACTTTTGGAGACAGTACTGAGTACTTGTGAGGAGTATTGTACTGAGATTTTTACATGTTCTCTTCTATTATAATATACAAAATAGCTAGGGGTTTTCAGCTATAAGATTTCCCCATTACATATTGTGTTTATGTGCGCATGCGACTGTTTCTATTTCCGCAAATTGTTGATCAATTGTAGAAGAGGTTATGTGTTATGCATGAATTCGAATTAGTGTGTGACCAGGATAATCTCAGTGGATAAATCTTCATTATTCAGAAAATTTCTACACAAAGGAGCTTTGATCAATATCGGAATCCTATGATTCATCATGCAACGTCTTCTTTTTGTCTCACTCCATGATTTTCTTCATGTCTCCATGATAGCTTTCTTTTTTTCTTCTTCTCTGCAGGTGTTTCTTTATGCTTTGTCCTTACTATCTTCTATAAGCATTATATTTTCATGCTAGGAAGGAACTCCTTCCAATGAAAAAAATTCATGACGAGGAGAAATTAGTCTAAAAACATATATTCTATTACTACCTGGCTCATGGAATGATCTTCTCATGATAGGCTTGTGAGAGGGTTAAAAGAAGAAGGATTAATTAGGAGGGCTCATTCAAACTCATCAAGGCTCACAAGAGGCCTTCGAGGTGCGTTTGTGTGCTCAAACAAGAGAGGGAGAGCTCAAGGGGAACAAGGGTGCACTCTGAAGAGATGAAGGAGTGAGGTGTCAACTTTCAAGCCTTCAGGCCTTCAAGGTGCGCTCATGTGCTCAAAGAGACACAGAGGGATAAATGGTGCACTCTGAAGAGACGAAGGAGTGAAGCTTTGGGACTTCACGACTTCAAGGTGTGCTCATGCACTCAAGGACAAGGAGGGTGTTCTAGCGCATGCTTAAGGGATGAAGGGAAAACATTCAAGCCTTTGAGCTATGCTCATGTGTTCAAAGAGTGCACAGTTCTTCGTGTTGAAGGAGTGCGCTTAAGCTTCAGGCTTCATGACTGCGCCATGTGCTCAAAGGGAAGGATGAAGCTTGATGCTTGGTGATTGCACCATGTGCTGTAAGGCTTCTTACTTCGTGAGTGCACCATGCGCTCTAAGAGAATAATGAAGCTTCACGCTTCGTGAGTGTGCCTACACTCAAGGAGGGTGCAGTTCTTCGAGAAGAAGGAGTGCGCTCATAGTCCTAAAGTGTGCTCGTTGTTCTGAAGTGAGCTCAGAATCTCAAAGTGCACTTCTTGAATGCAAGAAGGTCCTTATTTTTCCAGAGTGGTCCTTTTAGAGGAGAAGGTCCTTGTTGTTTTGAAGTGTGCTTTTTCACTGAGAATTTGAAGTGTGTTTTGTTGTTTTGAAGTGCGCTCAGACTTGGAAGGGCACAGTTCTCTCCAACATTGGCTACTAGTTCATCTAAGGTATCCTCACTGAGAGCACAAGCTTGGGTGACATATCCTCAAGAAGTACTAATGGATTGTGAGAGGGAGGAGACCATAGAAAAATCTTAGTGCACAAGTATGGGAGGAACAATATGTAAATGAGGCTCATGAATAATTTGTGCTTATCACCTAGTAAGAGGTGTAACATCCCTGGTTAAAAACCCATTTAAAAAAATATAAGATCAAGGTCATGGGACATGTATTCCAAATTGAATGGTAGTAAAAACATCCTAGTGGGTGTTCATTTCGGTTATTATGGCTAAAGGAAATTGGAAAATGCAATGGAAAAGGCTTTAGAACTGCATGAGGCATTAATTGGCATTTTATTCATGAAAATAAAGGAAAATAGGAGAAAAGGGAGGTGAAATATCACGGGTTTCATGTGAGGAGGAAAATTAAGAAAAATAATGGAAATTGAAGAAAATATAGGCCCCATTGATAAAAGGGCTTTTAAGGATCAGTTGGCAAGCTTTGGCTCACACTTATGGCTCTCATTCTATTCTCTCTCTCTCTCTCTCTCATACTCTTGGATTCTTAGAGTTTTCTTGGAGAACTCTTGGAGGAGTGGAGCATACTTTGGATTTGGAGCAAGAAGGCAAAGGAAAGACAGGAAAGCGAAAGAGAACATCAAGCTCATAAACTACAATTGGATTGATTTGTAGGTATTGAGTTGCATGTATGGTTTCCTTGCTAGTTTTGGCATGCATGTTGTTTCTTGGTTATGATATGTCATTGCCATGGAGGATTGCCTATATTAATAGTAGAATTACCTATTCTTTCCATTCCCTGGATATCCATGGTGTTGTGGGCTCATTTCATTGTTTGTTTTTCTGGTTGGTTCTCATGTTCTTTTGGCTAGGGGTTGAGTTATTAGTTCCTGGAAAACTTGGTTGGACAAACGCTCTGGAGCCCTTGGTGGGTTGAGTTACTAGTCCTGGACCCTTAGTTGGACAAACTCTTTGGAACCCAGCACCAGCTATGGGTTGAGTTATTAGTTTTGGAGCCTTGGTTGAACAAACTCTCTAGAGTCCAGTATCAGTTGTGGGTTGAGTTACTAGTCCTGGAAGTCGGGTTGGAAAAAACACTCTGGAGCCCTAGACAGCTTGGGTTGAGACCGATCTCGTGATTGTTAGTAATGTTAGACCATGAGGTGGAATCATTGGTTGAGGGTTGAGGTGGTTTGGCCTCTAGGATCCCTAGCTTGGTTTATTGATGACTTTTATAAGATCCCACATTCATTCTTGGAATATGGCATGGGGGTGACTGGCTAAAGAGAGATTTGGCTCAACCATGTCTATGGTCAAGTGGAATGTGGAAGTCCTAGAATTGGTTGTGTTTTTTTATGGAAATAAGAGCTCTTTTCCTCTTGTATTGATGGTTAAATATGCTTCTTATTTTATGGCTTATATGGCTGATGTATCCATGATATTTTTGTTGTTATTATGATGGTTATAAGCATGTATTATGACAATGATGATGTATGGCTCTCCTCATGTTTTTATTTGTAAATGAATGAACAATGAATCTATGACATAATAGATGATAATGCAGCTAATGATATAAGGGAACAATTATTCTTAAATATTCTTAGATAAGTATGAGACCCTATGCTCAAATATGTTGTTTAAACTTGTAGATTACATATTTGTGACATGTTTGACGAAATCTCTGTCATGACTAGTAGGGGTCTAGACGGTCAAGTCCTTATTCAAGTTTTGTCTTGTGCATCATTATTCCGTTGTTATATTTCATTTATGAACTTTTCATTGAGTTCTGGGAAGTGACCCGAGCTCTAGGCCTGAAAAAAGTGGCTCAAATCTCGAGGACACTAGCACAGGTCTGTGGGAAAAAAGTCCCTGGAAGCATGCATGCCCATGCTTTGGGAGCTTCCAGAGCCTCCTAGATGCACCCTTTCCCATATCAAGGGAGCATCCGGGGGTTAAATAGTCTAAAATATCAATGGGACCCAGGGGTTGGATACCTAAGTGGTTGGCTCATGGGAGTTATGTTGCAGATGTGGAAGGTTTTTTTGATGTGGTTCTGTCCATTCCACTTCCTTAAGGTCACCTACGAGGTTGAATCAGATAATTGTAACTCTTTGTCACATGTTTACCCCGGTTGGTTGGTTACTTGGGTAGATGTGGGAGGAGTGTGTTTCAAGAGGATTAATGCCTTTAGAACTTATGTTGGTTTGAAGGACCAAGAAGAGCTCTCATAATGGCTAAGTGTGGGACTAGAAGAGTAGGAGAAATAAATTCATCCTAACATGACTCAAACATAGGTCACACACATAAATGCCATCAATACAAGCCAATGGAATGCACAAGACTCATGAACAATAGTCACACCTTAAAACAACAACAAAGTGACACTTATTTCTAAATGCATAGTTGAAACGACACATTATAACACTTAGAAACCAAGTTACGACAATTATGGTGACTATGACCAAAAGTTGTGTTAAGATATAAAATTGTGTTTGGTGCATGTTGCAATGATACGTAAGAATGTGTAATGCAGAAAAAGTGCGCCAGGGCTAACTTTTGGGATGTGCAAAGTTGTGACACATGCACAAGTGAAAACATGAATATGGCACTTGAAAAATGCAAACGAACTTAAAAGTGGCACATGACAGAGTGAAGATAACATGAAAATGACACTTCTTAAAGTAAAAGCAATTCAAAATGGCATTCGTGAATGTGGAAGCAACACTTGTGAAAGCAAAAATGCGTAAAAGATGACAGTTGAGAAAACTCACCAAAATAGAAGTATAAACACAACAAAATGATGGGGGTTTTCAATAAAAGTGTGCATTGACTATCGACATGAGTTGAACATCGCACAATAATTGTCTTGATGGACGGTTCTATGCATGTCCAAGCTTGCATAAAGGAAGTTTTCTCATGAACCCATTGGATATTGAGCATGTGTGTGCAAGTGACTTGGAAGTTTGAAACGAGTAAGAATACTTAATCACTTTTCAAAACATCAAATGACCATGGAGTAGCCATAAAGAGATAGATTGTAAGATCCTGAGTATGATCCAAAATTTAATTGTTAGCAAAATTTTGGACGGTGTTGATCGCAGTGCCTATTATCACTTTGCCAGATCTCTAAGGCTGAAGAAGAAATCCCAACAGAGGTAACCACAGACTAATATTTTGGCTTGGTATCTAGCCCTACCAAACTAGAGAGGGCTCTCTCCATAATGTCATAGCCAAGAGGGCTGAATGAATTAGGGTTTTAGGCTAGGTATAAGTACAGGAGTTTTGACTGAAATTGGGTTGTTGGATGAGTGAGTTAGGTAAAAGAGACTAGGTCAGGGAAAATAGGATTAGGGTTGCAGATATTCAATGGGGCAAGGTAGGTAGAAAACCTAACACTTTAGGGTTTCTTGAGTGGGATGGATTAGACAGATGAGGAGCTAGAAAGAGCAAGGCTAAGCATGAATTCTTTCTAAACTGAAGAAGATGGACAAACTATGAAGGTTTTCCCAAAACAAAGCATGAGAGATGTATTTTTTTTATCAACTTAAAAACCGACATATCATAGAAATGAAATGGATCATGTAACAAAACACTCATACATAATGAGACATAAGAAGAAAAATGCTGATTTTTCCATTCCACGGGTATCCCAAAGAAATAGTTGCAACATTTTCATTAATTTCCTGCCAAATAGATTACACTAGATTCTCTGATCAATGCATCAACATCCAACAATGTCCAACCTCTGAAAATGAGTCAAAAATTGCAATATATAGACCTCAAACAACCTCTCTCAACCCCAGGGGTTGAATCCATGAGAGGAGGAGCATTTTCACCAAAGTCTGAACTGAAACCTATAGTGTAGGGTGATCAAACTGACTCATCCCTAACTTTAGTGAAACTGATTCATTTATCGAAAAAATACACTTTTACCCAATGTATCTACCTCTATTAACTAAAAGTGAGATTATTACATTTACATGAATCAATTACATCTCTAAAATCCATCAAATCCATTGACCAACAAAGAAAAAGTCAAAATCTAGAAAATATCAGTGAACTGGAAAAATCGCAGCACCAACTTCAAGTAAACTTTGAGCTCAGGATAGCTCATTGGAAATATTGTCCTATATAATTTCCAAAATTGTACTTGGTTTCCAAAAATGATGAGTTTTAGCCCTCCAAAAGTTAAATCTCCCAAGATTGGTCAGGTGTGCATCACTAGTGTCAAGTGCGCAACGCCAACTTGCAGGAAAATTTTGGAGGCCTTCCCAGTGTCCAAATTGAGATAGTTATATCTCATTGGAAATATCTCTCTCTTGCCTACACAATGGACCTATCAAGAACTAAAAATGATCAAGTATAGCCCCTAAAATATCAATTATCCCAAGACTGGTCAAAAAGTGCAAAATGGGGATGCAAAAATGCAGTGTGCTCTTGCAGGCAACTTTTTTAGGCCTTCCTCAACTCCAAATTGAGCTCATGATATCTCATTGGAAATATATCTATGTCTAGTTATCATTTCAATTATCAAGAAAGTCATTTTGACACTCTAGCAAGGAGAAAAAATTATTTTCCCAAGGTCGCTCCAGAAGTGCAACAACTCTCCTGTAGCAACTGTATTTTTGAAATTTTTCCAAAACCATGACATCTATGTAAAAACCTAAGAACATTTTACTTCCTTGACCCATTATGGACAAACACCTCTTTCAAGTTTTTAAAATTCATCACCATTTGGTCAGAAACATAGTTTGAAGAAAAACTGACCCTATGTCACTACAAGGAAAAGACCCTCTAGTGGAGGTTATAAAGGAGGTTTTTAGTGCTATAAAATTGGCCAAAATTGTCAAAAAAACATTTTCTACAACATCTGTTTATGATTACGGAGGTTTTGGTAGATATTTTACCGGAAATTCAACACAACTAAAAAAAATGGGTGGCCTGAGGTTATTACGGATGTTTTTTTCATCGGTGCGCTACTCAGGCTTGAACGCACCGGTAAGTACATATAGAAGGCACCCCGAGGCGGTCGAATAAAAATGCACTAGGCCGTTAAGGTATAAAACTACACCAAGCGTAGTGTTGGTGATACAATGCACGGGGCCGTTCTAATTGGTCTTGGGATTTGTGTGGTGCCCATAGGTCGTATCAACGCACCGGTGGGTAGACGTATAGAAACGCACCGGTCCACCATATCACAGAAAGGCACCGAGATTTATAATTGGTATCAGTATTCGTGTGGTGCCCATAGGTCGTTCAAATGCACCGGTGCTCATAGACACATAAACTCCCCGGTGCACAGTATCACACAAACGCACCGAGATTTATAATTGGTATCGGCATTCATGCAGTGCCCATAGATCGCACAATGGCATCGGTGTGTATAGACACATAAATGAACCGTTGCGTCGTACCGCACAAACGCACCGATATTTTTAATTGGTTTTGGTGCTTTTTTGGTGCTCATAGGTCATAGAAACACACCAGCGGGATTCTTAATACAAACGCACTGGTGTACAGTTACTGAGACACACTGGTTTTCATTTTGTATTTTTTAGAAACATTGGCCTGTGATAATGCAATTATTGTGATTTTTCTAAATTCATTATTCATCAAAAGTCGACACATCTTATAACAATATTCATATTAATTAAATTCTTATTAATGCATTTGAATGTGATGTTTGGATTAATTTGTTATATCATATCATAATTATTGTGGTTTTTTTAAATTCATTATTCATTAAAAGTCGACACATATATATCTCATAACAATATTCATATGAATTAAATTTTTATTAGTGCATTTGAGAACAACAATGGAGAATGCAATAGCGACAATGGAGAACGCAATAGAATAAATTAAAACATATTTTATGATATATAATATATATGAATAAGATAGTCTTTATCATACAAAATGGGACAGTTATTGGTATCCCTTTGTCTTTCAATTGGGACACTATGTCCTGTTAGTGTCAGTATTTGCAGCCTTCCTCCAGTGATCAAACATGCTCTTACAAAGTGATTTTAAGGTGCCAAGGTCAAATTTTGTCATTTCAGTGAGTCTTCAAGTAAAATTTGGTCACTAGGTATTAGGTTTAGGGTTTGTTTTCACTCCTTTCAAAGTTGTCCAAATTTCGGTCCATGTCACCATTCAGCTGAGTGTACCATCATTTAGAGGGTTTTCATCATCATTTCAAGTTCCACTGGGTCATTTTACACCTTGTTCATGCTTCAGTTGTGCCTAGGTAAGGTTCATTTCCCTTTCCTAGGGTTTTGAAGGTAATTTCTCTTGCATGGTAAAATCATCAACAAAACTTGTATCCTGATGTTCATACACCTTCCCCTATCCTTAATGTACCTTATTAAACACTTCCCATCAATGATATCCCTCAAATTCCTCATTTTCACACAAACCCTAGTTTCTTGCTACAACTTGACAATTTTCTAGGCTAGGCCTGTGTTTTTCCCTTTTGGACCTCTTCCCCTCACTCAATCTCTGAAATTCCACTTTCCCCTGCTTCCTAACATCCCTCCCTACTTCCCAATATTTTCTCAAGAATTTAGAAGCCCCTTATCCCCTTCATTTCACTTCATTTCGACAAATCCCCGGTTCCACATATCAGGATAGGTTTTACTTCAATGATGTTTCTGAGCAAAAAAAGATAAATATGGGAAAAATGAGAGAGGTTTTAGTCAAAAATAGGCCAAGGAAGAAAAACCTCCTTCACTGTTTACAAAGGTGTCATGGTTTTAGAGAAATTTCAAAACTACAGTTGCCTCAGGAGAATTGATGCACCTCTGAAGTGACCTTGGGAAAATCAATCTTTCTCCTATCTTGGTTGGCCAAATTACTTTCTTGATGAGTCAAATGATAACTAGACACAAAGATATTTCCAATGAGATATCATGAGCTCAATTTGGAGTTGAGGAAGACCTTCAAAAGTTTACTGCAACAACACTCTGCCTTGAAGCAACCTCATTTTGCACATTTTGACCAGTCTTGGGAGATTTGACTTTTGACAAGGCAAATGAACTCCAAATTGAAAAATTCAAGTTGGGTTGGAAATTAGACTCAATAATATTTCCAACGAGCTATCCTACACCCTATTTGGACACCGGGAAGGTCTCCAAAAGTCTCCTACAATAAGGCGCTACGCATTGAGATGAATTTTGGAAATTTTTCCTTGAAAAAACAGAGTTTTCAGCCCAATGCGTCGCGCCACCTGGTGCTTGCTTTTGATGGGGGATTCCTTTTGATGAAAAATCAAAATTTTTGGATTTTTAATGGAAAAATATGTATTCCTACCAATGTCCAAGAAATTTTGACAGGTTTTGAGCCCCCAAAAAGGTCAAAAACACCCCAAAAATGACATTTCTGCCCCTTTTTGGACACACAAGAAGCAGTATTGGGAGAACTCAATTTTGGAGGGGAAAATGGAGGCCAAATTCAAAAATTACACTTGTGCTGGAAATTTGACAGGAATACCTTTCCAACAAGCCCACTTGGAGCAAATTTGGACACCGGGAAGGCCTCCAAAATCAGCTGCAAAAAGGCGCTACGCATAGGGAAATCAGCGCGGCGCATTGGAGGAATTTTGCTCATTTTTGGTCAAAAACTCTGTTTTTCGCCTAGTTTCTTGACAGTTTGAATTTTCTCCTTCTTAATGTAAAAATAATGATGTAATTGAATGTAATTTGATGGATTTTGATGTAATTATGCTAAATTTTCACTCATAGAGGTAGATTCATCCATGAAAAGGTAGTTTACAACTAAATGAATCAGTTCCCTAGTTTTTAGAGGCAAGTTGTTCCACTGCCTAATTTTTAGTTCTTAGTTTAGATTTTGTTGGAAAAACTCCTAATCTTATGAGCTCAAACCCTAGAGGCTAGGATGAGTTTTTGTTTGCCTATATCTTATGTTTTTTCAGTCATTAGCATGGTTGGACTTTTGGGAATGCTTTGAGCATTATTGTACATTCATCTCTGCATTTTGGCAAAGGAATAGACCAGGGTTTGCAGCATTTTATGGGATTCTTGTGGCATCTTGATTTGGTATTGTGTTTCCTTTTGTAATTTCAAGTTTTACATGTGATTTATGTATGCCATTATCTCTCTTTGCTTCATCTTAACTAAATCAAACAAATATTAAGGTAGAATACATTGAAAGTTCAGTGCTCTACCTAGGGTTTGCTTAGTTATTTATGTTTTCAGCTTTTTGAAGAGGATCCCTGAGACTTTCATGCCCTCTCCAACTCCTCACCAGTCTAAAATCTCTCCATCTCACTCAATTTAAAGTACCAAACCATTTTCCTACCTCGCCCCATAGAGATCTCTGCAAAATTGAGCCTCATTCCCCAGACCCAAATCTGCCTTTCCATTTGAGCCGACAAAACATCATTAAATTCAATCAAACTCTTTTGCACACATACCTAGCCTAAAATCAGTCTTCATTCAAGTCATCTCAACCCTCATTGATCATTTTTGCTGAGTTTTACAGGAGAGAGCCCTCTCCCGACCTGGTAGGGCTAGCTACCAGGTTCAGCGTGGTTTGATGTTACCCTAGATTCTGCCTTTCTCAGCCTGAGGTAGATTTAGGCTCTAACATAGTGGCGAACATACTGGGGAGACGAAAAGTTTGTTGTTTGCTTTATAAACTATAGACGGAGCTTGAAGTTAGCCAGGTAGCCTTCGAACTGCTCTTGCTCTGCAAGTGCACAGTAGATGAACGTTGCTTCAGTCAATCTCCAGTTTAGTTTATGAACTGAACATATGGTTTCCTCAGTAAAATGTAATCAAGTTCAGATCTGATTGTTGATGGTGGACAACAATCAGACACCACAAGGCTGAAATCATTCACCTGGCGACTCTAAATCAGTTTCGAGATCAGATCCAAGGACTCCACTGGAGGATGAACCTGACCAACAGGAACATGAAAGGACAATATGGAAAGATCAGGCATTCAAGTTGGAATTTCATCCAAGACATTTTGTTCTTTGTCATAAATTATTTCTTCTCTTTTCCCAAGAATGTCAAGAAGGCTTTGCAAAGTATATTGTATTTGAGAAAATATCCTCGGCCTGCATTTGATTCCTTCCCTTTGAAGATTGTGAATACCAAATATTTTCATGCTTTTGAGCTTGATCAAGACCTTTCTTCTGAATCTTGTGATGACCATATTCAAACTGATGAACCTCAAGAGACCAAGACTGATTCTGCAGCATTTGTACATACCCCTATACCTTGTAAAATTTCAGATCGATACAAGCCTCTGATTTTCCCTCCTATATCCCATGCTTTCACTAAAAATCATGACCTATATCTAGCAAGATTTGATGGTGAATGCGACAACATCATTGCTGAGAGACATGTTCTGAACTTTGATTCTTTTCTTGACCTTTTTGAAGTTGATGAAGAGGATGTCAGTATTAGGCTTTTTGCTCTTTCTTTGCAAGGCAAAGTCAAGAGTTGGTTCAAAATCCTGCATGATGCGAGCATCTCAGATTTCCAACAGTTCGTCAAAGTTTTCCTCGACAGGTGGGTGGTCATACAAAACCCTTTCCTGATTATAGAAGAGTATAACTAGCTGAAAAGACTGCCAGGGGAGACAGTACAACAGTTTTCTGCCAGATTTAACTAAGTTTATTATTCGATGCCAGTTAATATAAGACCTCCTCTTGGATCCGCTCCCTTGCACTACCCGGTTGCCTTTGATCTGAAAATGGAGTTTCAGCTGAGAGAAAGGAAACTTGCAACACTTGAAGAGATGTAGAACAGTGCAGTAGATGTAGAGGCTCATTTTCTGATCCAAAGGGAAAATTTGAAGGAAGAAGAGATGAAAAACATAGATTCAGAGGAATTGAAATCTCTAGAGGTAAAGCTTGACATTTTGGTAAGTGCAGTGGAAGAGATGATGCAAAGGACCCTCACAAGGAATGAGTATAATGTTCAAGCCCATGGCTCGCTGATTGAAGAAGAACAAGTTGCTGATCCAAAACATTTTGTTTCTTATCCCAGTTGTCATAGATCTAATAATGATTGTTTTATAGATCATCTTGGAGAAGAGAGAGCTATTGATATGAAATGTATGCTTGATGATGTGTTTTATACTGATGATTTGCCTCAGTTTGATCAGTATGATGATGATTATGTTCTCCAAACATAAGCTAATCTTGCAGACAAATCAGCAGCTAGTTTCTGGGAGGAAGAAGTTCACTTTCAGCAGCTTGAATACAATGTTCAGCCATCACATATTAGCTATGGAAATGACGAGGAAAGTGCAGCAAATTTTGAATTAAGTGAAGGATCTTTGCCTTTTTTTTTTGCTTCATTTCAGTTCATCAGAGACAACATTCATGCAATCCGAAATCAACTGTCGACAAGTCTTGATTTGGACCATCTTGAGGGCAATAAAAACCTTGTTCAAGACTTCTCATATCTAGATTTGCAGCCCCCGAATGCCATTGATTGTCAAGTTGCAGATGAAGACATGGAAGCTGGCACATATGATCAAATGATACAAGATGATTTTG
The DNA here is from genome assembly GCA_034641835.2 of Pinus albicaulis. Lineage (NCBI taxonomy): Eukaryota > Viridiplantae > Streptophyta > Pinopsida > Pinales > Pinaceae > Pinus > Pinus albicaulis. The sequence continues at coordinate 624,020,931 of CM076581.1, forward strand.
TACCAATTTGTTTTGAATCATTTCAGTTTTTGAAGGGTAAATTGCATAGTATATCTTCGAATGAGTAGCCTGTAGGAAATCATGTAATCTCATCGGAACCAATAGAAAATGGGTTGCAACAGTCTTTTCAAGTTTTTCACGATCCAATAGCTGATGTGTTGGATGATGTATGCAGTCAAAGTCTTTCTCCATTGACTACATGTGAGCTTAAAACGTGTGCTAATATAAACTTGATCCGGCAGCTGGTTTCTTTGTCATTTTTAGCAGGAGTCTTGTCACAAAGCTCAAAAAAAAGTTTGCATTCATGGTATGAGGAGAAGAGAAGTAATCCATTGGATGAGCTAAGTCCCAGTGTGCATGAACTTCAAGATCCTTATGCAGTGTTTTTGGAGGCGGATAGAGAATCCATATCATTCAACGAATATGTTTCCAAGTTTTCATGGGAGTTGCCTTTCAGTAGTTCTCTCTTGTTGTTCATAAGCGAGCACTTGCGGAGAATTCAAATAGCAGCCAGAATACTTACTTGGTTGCATTGGTTGTTTCATTTCACTTGATCAGGTGATGAATGGAACAACTAGAGTAGGTTTTATTGAGTAAGCTTCATATTGAGCATATTTTCTAGTTTTTCGGTTGTGTTTAAGTATCGAGTCAGTATTTAGTTGAGTGAGAGTCAATTTGTGTCGTCAAGTCATCAGTTTTCAGTCATGCATTCAGCTTGAGTTTTTTACTCCATTACCCAATGGATGAAGGCACTTGTATGCTCTCCCAAAGATCTGTCGTTCTTGGCACCTCCAAGGAGCTACCATCCCCATTGGAGCCAATGTTAGTGTCAATCTTTGCAGCCTTCATCCAGTGATCAAACATGCTCTTACAAAGTGATTTTAAGGTGTCAAGGTCAAATTTTGTCATTTCAGTGAGTCTTCAAGTAAAATTTGGTCACTAGGTATTAGGTCTAGGGTTTGTTTTCACTCCTTTCAAAGTTGTCCAAATGTCGGTCCATGTCACCATTCAGCTGAGTCTACCATCATTCAGAGGGTTTTCATCATCATGTCAGGTTCCAAAGGGTCATTTTACACCTTGTTCATGCTTCAGTTGTGCCTAGGTAAGGTTCATTTCCCTCTCCTAGGGTTTTGAAGGTAATTTCTCTTGGATGGTCAAATCATCAGCAAAAATTGTATCCTGATGTTCATACAACTTCCCCTATCCTTAATGTACCTTATTAAGCACTTCCCATCACTGATATCCCTCAAATTCCTCATTTTCGCACAAACCCTAGTTTCTTGTTACAACTTGACAATTTTCTAGGCTAGGCCTGTGTTTTTCCCTTTTTGACCTCTTCCCCTCACTCAATCTCTGAAATTCCACTTTCCCCTACTTCCTAACATCCCTCCCTACTTCCAAAAATTTTCTCAAGAATTTAGAAGCCCCTTATCCCCTTCATTTCGCTTCATTTCGACAAATCCCAGGTTCCACACATCGGGATAGGTTTTACTTCAATGATGTTTCTGAGCAAGAAAAGATGAATTTGGGAAAAATGAGAGATTTTTTTGTCCAAAATAGGCCAACGAATAAAAACCTCCTTCACATTTTACACAGGTGTCATGGTTTTAGAGAAATGTCAAAAATACAGTTGCCTCAGGAGAATTGATGCACCTCTTAAGTGACCTTGGGAAAATCAAGCTTTCTCCTAGCTTTGTTGGCCAAATGACTTTCTTAATGAGTCAAATGATAACTAGACACAAATATATTTCCAATGAGCTATCAAGAGCTCAATTTTGAGTTGAGGAAGACCTTCAAAAATTGACTGCAACAGCACTCTGCCTTGAGGCAGCCTCATTTTGCACATTTTGACAAGTCTTGGGAGATTTGACTTTTGACAAGGAAAATGAACTCCAAATTGAAAAATTCAAGGTGGGTTGGAAATTAGAATACTTAATATTTCCAATGAGCTATCATGTGCCCAATTTGGACACCGGGAAGGCCTCCAAAAGTCTCCTGCAAAAAGATGTTATGCAATGAGATGAATTTTGGAAATTTTGCCTTAAAAAAACAGAGTTTTCAGCCCAATGCGCTACGCCACCTAGCGCTCGCTTTTGATCGGGGACTCCTTTTGATGAAAACTCAACATTTTTGGATTTTTCATGGAAAAATATGTATGCCTACCAATGAACAAGAAATTTTGACAGGTTTTGAGCCCCAAAAAAGGTCAAAAACACCCCAAAAATGACCTTTCTGCCCCTTTTTGGACACATAGGAAGCAATGTTGGGAGAACTCAATTTTGGAGGGGAAAATGGAGGCCAAATTTAAAAATTCCACTTGTGCTGGAAATTAGACAGGCGGAAATTTCCAACAAGCCCACTTGGAGCAAATTTGGACACTGGGAAGACCTTCAAAATCAGTTGCAAAAAGGAGCTACGCACAGGGAAATCAGTGCGGCGCATTGGAGGAATTTTGCTCATTTTTGGTCAAAAACTATGTTTTTCGCCTAGTTTCTTGACAGTTTGACTTTTATCCTTCTTAATGTCAAAATCATGTTGTAATTGAATGTAATTTGATGGATTTTGATGTAATTATGCTAAATTTTCACTCATAGAGGTAGATTCATCCATGAAAAGGCAGTTTACAACTGAATGAATCAATTCCCTAGTTTTTAGAGGCAAGCTGTTCCACTGCCTACTTTTTAGTTCTTAGTTTAGATTTTGTTGGAACAGCTCCTAATATTATGAGATCAACCCCTAGAGGCTAGGATGAGTTTTTGTTTGCCTATATCTTATGTTTTTTCAGTCATTAGCATGGTTGGAATTTTGGGAATGCTTTGAGCATTATTGTACATTCATCTCTGCATTTTGGCAAAGGAATAGACCAGGGTTTGCAGCACTTTATGGGATTCTTGTGGCATCTTGATTTGGTATTGTGTTTCCTTCTGTAATTGCAAGTTTTACATGTGATTTATGTATGTCATTATCTCTCTTTGCTTCATCTTAACTAAATCAAACAAAGATTAAGGTAGAATACATTGAAAGTCTAGTGCTCTACCTAGGGTTTTCTTAGTTATTTATGTTTTCAGCTGTTTGAAGAGGATCCCTGAGACTTTAATGCCCTCTCCAACTCCTCACCAGTCTAAAATCTCTCCATATCACTCAATTTGAAGTACCAAACCATTTGCCTACCTCGCCCCATAGAGATCTCTGCAAAACTGAGCCTCATTCCCCAGACCCAAATCTGCCTTTCCATTTGAGCCAACAAAACATCATTAAATTCAATCAAACTCTTTTGCACACATACCTAGCCTAAAATCAGTCTTCATTCAAGTCATCTCTAGCCTCATTGATCATTTTTGTTGAGATTGAGAGGAGAGAGCCCTCTCCCGACTTGGTAGGGCTAGCTACCAGGTTAAGCGTGGTTTGATGTTACCCTAGATTCTGCCTTTCTCAGCCTGAGGTAGATTTAGGCTCTAACATGTCCGTTACATTAAACAAAATGGCTGATTTCATAGACATATTTCAAAAAATACAACGCCTTTCTTTGATATCCAAACATAGTGATCATCATTCTTCGCTTGAACTGATGTCACTGCTAGAGCTACTTCCATGACTTGGGTTATTTTCAGGATTTTTTTGTTCACGGTGTTGATTGTTTTCTTCTTCTTCACCTTCCATCTACAAACATACAAATAAACTGAAATGAGTGTATATACATTGGTGAGAATAATGAAAATTGGAATATTAAATAATATACATCAATGTAAATCGAAAAGAAAAATGACGTACCATAGCAACAATTGACTCATAAACTATACACATTCTTTCAAAACCATGTATCATGCCATCTTTCAAAATTTCATCTGTTGGCGTAGTTCCATACTTTGTTTCCTACAAGTTTTATACCCCATAACTAATCATATATTTAATATAAAAGATGTTTTTGTTCTATTAATTATAGACGGATCTAAGTAAAACAAGATCGATAGATGCTTAAAACTTCCACAATTAATTTCTGATATGCCAACATATACTCACAACCCATATTTAACGCAATTTCAATCAATTCGTCTGATGGCTCTTCTTTGTATGTTAGCACCTGTTTGAAGACATTCAATGATGATTTTTGTAAAACAACTTACAAAATACAAAAATGAAATCTATTTAAGTTGTTATAAGGAAATAAAAAATACTCACAAACTTAGATATCAGCCATTTTCTTCCTTGTCGTCCTGTTTTATGTGCTGAATGGGTTCCATTTTCTTTTCTTTTCTGCAAGAAAATTCTTGAGAATTAATATTTAATGCTAAATTGTTTATTTATTGTACCTAATGATCGAAAAATTCAATGATTACATATTACATTTGAAGCATGTTGTTGTTGAGATGGCTCCTCCTGCGATGCAATTTTGTCAGTTTCTTTGACCATCTCCTTGTACATCTTTTTGGACATTCCTACTGGCATATTTATGATCTTAGCTCTTTCATCTTTTGAGATTTTCATAAGCTTCCTGAAAATGTAACATGACAATAAAATATTTAATTTTTATATTGATATCTGAAAAGTAAATATAACAAAAGTGATATTTATAAATAATTCTAGACAAACATTTAAAGGAATATTACTTTTTCATTCCTTCTCTTTTTTTTTGTACGTTTTTGCTATTAAAAGTCTGACATGTCTCATTGACCAATTCTCTGGAAACTCTTTCTGTAGTTTAGATAAAATTTGGTTCTTGGAATCATTGGATTGATTTTTGTATTGTAAGTGGAAAGAACGTCTATACATTCGTTCCACTAGATCCCTCAAACTTTTGTAAATTTTTTTTCCCCCTTTCGTTAACTTCTAGTGCCACTCCAAGTGATCTAAGGAGCAATACATTTTCATTTGCATGTTCTATTTTTTTTCTTTTCTTAGAACAAAATTCCTTTTCTGAGTTGTTGGTCGCTGTAGAATATTAAACAGATGTGAATTAATAGATTGTTTGACACATGTTATCTAAAAATTTTAAGTATATTATTAATGAGAATTAAAAAAAGAAACTCATATTGGATCGATAATATTTTTTAATTCACTTGATTCATCCTTTTGCAATTTTTCCATCAAGCTTTTACGCTCTTCTGGTTCTAGATAAAAAATAATCTTATCGAACTTCATCATTTTGTGGCTCTGCATGATACACAGTAAACAATACATATTAGTTAAACTTACATATAGTTCAAAAATAATATTTTTTATAAAGAATTTATAAAGAACTTGCCTTTTTTGCTTTTCTTGATGTGTTATCAGTATTTTTGTTACTTGATCTCTTGTCAGCCATTTATTTATCAATCTAAAACATGTACCATATCATTCATTAATATATTTATAAATAAATTTTCAACTTTTCAGGTAAAAAATAAATCTCAAGACACCGGTGTGCCTTTCTTGATGTACGCACCGTCGCCGGTGCATGGGGGTATTACCAACGCACCGCAAAATAGTATAATAGACCGTACAATGTGTGGAATATTATAAACGCACCGCACAAACAGTGTAATAGACCATACGGTGTTATCCTCGTAACATGGAGCACTGGTGCCCTATTTCAGATATGGCGCACTGATTTAAAAAAATTGTTTCAACTTTTTTATTACACAGTACTTGCGCGGTGCACTTTATAATAAAGCGCATTGGTGCACTAGGTTACGCAGGGCACATCGATAAAAAAAAATAAAATCCATTTTTTCCAAAAATTCACGCAATGGCCGAATGGATTAGGATCCGACTATGCAAGTCGTCCCGTGGGTTGGATGTCAATATAAAATGAAAATCTCTAATTCTGAAATCACATAAACATGGAGAAGAAAGGGAAAAAACAAAAAAAATGAAGGGTTTAGGGTAAAAAGGGATAAAAATGCAGAAAAAGTAAAAAAACTGCAGAAAAAAAGTAAAAAATAATAATCAAATTTAATCACGAGATGTTTTGAAATTCTATGATACAGGGTTTGAATTACTAGAGGTTTGATTTCTGATTTTCTGAATACTTATGTTCGAATGTATTTCGCTGCTTCACAGTGCCCTCGTGCTCTCTTGTTCCAGATATGTCTCCTGCAAATATCTAGTTGAAAATTTTAGAAAAAATAGTGAAATAATGAAAAGTGTTTAATATTTAAAGAATTATTTTATGAAATTAGATTTTCGAAAATATTTTGCCGCCCATTTTTAAATTTACCATTTTTTTCACTTAAAGAAAAAAGAGTTGCGCTTTTTTTATTTGTGTTTATTCGTCACCAGTTCATCACTTAATAGAACCCCACTGGTGCGTCGTTTTGTAACACTGGCATCGGTGAGGTTATATGTACAGTAGCACCGATTTGCAGTTAAGGCACCAAGATTACTTTTAGGTGTGTACACCAAAATTTAGTGAACTCCAACCATAGAAATTGAGAATTATAATTTTGTTTATTCTTGAGAATTAGAATTAGAATTAAAATTGAGAATTGGAATTGGATAAATTCTTGATGGAAATAACTATTCTTCCAATGCATTTTGTTTATTGCAGGAGGTACCCACTGATTATGTGGAGAGAATGCAATGTGGGGCATGTGAAGATGGAATACTACAAGGCCCAAGTGGGCAATTGTGGCATGTGAACCTGTTATAATTGGCACTTAACTATTTGCAACCAATATGTTTTAGAATATAATCTGCAAATAGACGGATGGCCTACCAGCAATTAGTACATATAATCTGCATAAGGGTAATGTTCTAGAAGCAATGACAACGAGTCCTTCATTCTGCATTTGTTAGCAGAAGAAGACCGATTTTCGACTAAAAAATGCAGTTATTACATGTGGAGGCAATTGTTTCCCATAGAAAATGATTATAGGGTTGAGCAAACGAAAGACATTGCAAAATAGGCTACTATATTAGTTTTTCCAATGGGAAACCAATTTGCAGGTGGAAATATGGTAGCTGCAGGTATCTATGCTTTTCTTCCCACAGAAATGGTCACTGGATTTCCATTTATAATACAAGCAAAATTTTTACTGGTTTCATCCACAGGACCACAGCTCAGACAAGTTAGAGATGCCATTCAGTTTCAATTGAAAGCCGAAGATGTGATTTTATGCGACGTCAGCTTTGACGGTAAAAGTTTATGTAAGCCAACCGAAGCTCGGACAATATCCCAGCTGCTTTAAAACAAATTCTAGAGAATCTTTCCCTTCATGGGACTACCAGCCCGATCAACAACGTCAATTGATCTTTCTCTGCTATCCTTAAGGGAATGAGAATCCTTCCCTTCATGGTGCCTCTTGGCTTTATCAACTGCCTCAATTGATCTTTCTCTGCCATCAACTCTACTCTCCATTTCTCCATCATGGGACCTCTTAACCCTATCGTTGGCCTCAGCTGAATGCTCTCTGGCAGTCTCAACCTGTACTTCTTTTGTACTTTGTCGACCTCTGTAGCTGTCTGCATCCTTGTAAGCGTATTTGTCTGTCTTTTTTTTTTAATCACTCATTTTCTCTACTATAAACTTCTTAGATGAAATTCGAACTCTCGTCTTTTCAAACCCTCATCTCCTCAGAAAAATTCTTGCCCGCGATTCGAACCCTCCGCTACTCCAATACTACACTTTACATAATAACCCTGTTTCGGTGCGCGCTATTTTATAGGCGCACCGAGACGGTTTGTAAGATCGAGGTTTTTGTTTGGCGCAATGTTTTATGACGCACCAGTGCGGAAGCGTTCTGAAGCACCGGTGCGTCGACGTAATAAGACGCACCGGTGCATGTTATTATGATAAGCGCACTGGATGGTATAAAGTTCTTTTTTTTTGTATGTAAGATCATAATAAAATAATGATAATTCCAAAGTACATGAATTTATTTGCATTATTTTCTAAACTTTATTATATTACAAAAATTCATATTATTCCAGATTTATTATTTTACAATTATTTATAAATTTAAATATTTTAATAAAATCATTTCACATTAATACAATTAAAATTTTAGAAATATTTTACATACAATTACAATTAAAATTACAATTTTACAATTTCACATACAATTACGATTAAAATTACAATTACAATTTTAATTTTACATACAATTACATTTACATACAATTAAAAATTTTACATACAATTAGAGTTACAATTTGTCATATATACAATTACAATTACAATCAATTCACAATAAATTAAATATTACAATTACAATTACAATTTTAATTTTACATACAATTACATTTACAATTACAATCATTTAACGGTAATACAATTAAAATTTTACAAATATTTTACAATATACAATTACAATTAGAATTAGAATTACATTTACAATTACAATTACAATTTTACAAATATTTTACATAGAATTACCATTGAAATTACAATTACAATTTTAGAATTTTACATACAATTAGACTTGCAATTACAATTTTACAATTTGTCATACATACAATTACAATTAAAATTACAATTGCAATCATTTCACAATAAATTAAATATTACAATTACAATTAAAATTTTACATTAAATTTTTGACATACAATTACAGTTAAAATTACAATTACATATACCAATACAATTTTACATACAATTAAAATTTCAATTTCAATTACAATCACGACATAATATTTAATAAATATCATGGTCATTTAATATTAAATTAATTAATAAACATTATGATCATGATAACCATCGTACAAACATCATATTCGACTAAAAAACACATTCAAACATCAAATTAACATTATATATTAACATCAACACAACATAAACATCAAATGTACATCTCATGTCAAATAACTCATGCTATCGCATATACATCTATCTGCAAGCTAAACATTAAATGAACATATCTAACATGACTTAACAATATACACATCATGATGATCACCAACATGTAAATTAAGTACAACTGCAACATGAACATAATACACACACACACATATATATATAACTGAATAATGTTAAAAATATACAACTGTAATATAAATGTCATGGATCAGCTGGTGGTAATACAACATCAATAGCAATACTAATGGAGGCATGCTCAGTCAATGGTGCAGCCTCGACGATCGATGGTCGAGCATGCTCATGATCATGACTAGTACTGATGGATGGATCAGTTGGTGATAGTACAACATCAATATAAGCAGTACTAGTGGAGGCATGCTCAGTCAATGATGCAACCTCGACGCTCGATTGTCTAGCCTGCTCATTATCATGACTAGTATTGATGGATGTTGCAAGCTGTTGATGACTGGACGTGGCCGATGGTCCAGCCCCATCTCCATGACGACTGCTAGATGCTAGTGGAGCCTCATGCTCATCAGGTGCGGTGTGAGGTGAACGATCATGAGATGAGTCATTGCTCGTATACTGTCCATCACGTGTTGCGGCTCGACCACGCCTATAATGTGCAACAGTCCTCCTCATTCGCGTAACAGCTGTCGTAGCTCCTACGACATGCCGCATCATGCTATACATGTCACGCGACATGCCTCTCCACATCCGTATTAGCCTATAATCAGCCTGTATGTCTCTGTAATGAGCGGGCCTGATGCCCACCTCAACAATCAATGCACTGAGTTGGTTGCCCAACTCCATCCTGTATCGAGTATCAAGTCGACCGTGCCTAGCAAAAGGTAGTACCAGTGCACCAACATGAGGAGCATGTCTCTCTCCACCGGCCTCCTGATCATGATCCTCGACATCTGCCATGTCCTGATCGTCATCAGGATCCACACCTAGATCAAGTGGTGGTTCCAGCATCTCCTCACCATCAAAAGAGCCAATGTCTGCAAAATATATACAAGTACACAACAATAATTAGACAATTTCATTACACAATTTAATAAAAACAAGTTAAAGAACATGTTAGAATAAATATAAATAAAACAATAATATTACCTCTATCATCTGGCGGCTCATCATCTGTGAAGAGGATGTTGGCACACCCTTGCCAATCCAATCCATCATAAGGACATGTGACCATAATGAAGGGATGCAGATCGTCAACACTGGCTAGTAAGTCCAGTGCATCATGCGATATCCTGGCTGGAAACATAGTCTCTCCCCTCTTGGGCATCATCTACCCCCACATGTGCATTCGAGCCTCCAACATCGGCCTATGAGGCTGTCGAACAAAAGCATGCCTCATCTTTGGAAACCTCTCAAAAAATAAACAAAAAAGCTCTGAAGCAAAAGGGAAGTTGACCCTCCCTTATGCATGAGCACAACATCTATCTAAGGCCATACAAAACTGCCGCAAAAAAATGGCAAATAACCTGACAAGTCGTGGCTCCTGTACTAAAGAATCAACATAATATAGAAGCGGGCAACTAATTTGTTTCCTGTCACTGGTGTTGTGTGAAATGTTTGAAATGAGAAATGAGAGGCACTGCACGTCCGTCTACCAAATGCACCAATACGTAGCTGACCTCCAGGGACCTGAAAATCTGAAGGAGACAATACATCTGCTCCAATGTATCTCTAGGAGTAAACTCACTGACTCCCTGCTACACAACCAGCTAGAACCTCTAGGAACGAGGGAAAATCCACCCCTCTCCTCGATAGCCCTATAATGAATAAATATCCTCCTCAGTGGGTGTGTACCACTGATTAGGACCAACCTGGAAAGCTTGTTGGTGGGCATTCCACCCGCGGATAAGATGTCTCAAAAAGACACTATGGGCTTTTAGGGAAGTAGCCTCCTCATAGAACTTGAGGAGGCCTACCTGCCTTAGGAGCCCCTGGGTATCTGCTGTAATAGGGCGAGGGTACGCATCTCTCTCCCTCTCTCGTGCCTTCCACTGGCGAGGCATGTCATATTGCTCTGCCTGTTGTTGATGTTGTTCCTCCTCTTCTCTCTGAATCATTGACATATTAAATTAATTTTGTTTATTAAATCAGACATGTATTTAGGAATATACATATATAATTTTCTTTGGAAAAAAAAAACAAACCAGTCGGTGCGCCACAAAAACAGTCATGCAAAGGTTCCGGTGCGGCTGTTTTTTGTAGAGCACTGGAGGCAGTGGCCCAGATGACATAAAACGCACCGTATGCAGTGCACCTGAAATTTTTTCAAGTCCCATTGACTATATATGGTGTCAGAAGAGCGGTGCGCTGACTAAAATATACACCCCGACGCGTATATTCGTGTCAATGCACCGACTTCCTGACAAATTATATAGTCAACGGTTCATTATTTTACCCGACCGCACCGTTGACCCTATCGGAATGCCGAATGCGGTGCGCTAACAGACACCGGGGCGGATATATCCGTTAATGCATCGTGTTGCTATTCCCATGGTCAACGGTGTGCCCAGCTAAATGACCACACCACAATTTTTTTTTTAAATTTTAAAATAATGCGGGGCGCCTTTCGGTACCGCCCAAGAAACGGTGCGAATACCGTTAGCACTGATTGCGGTGTGCCCTGTAAATTTTATAGGCAGCACCGCTTACCGGTGTGAGCCTAACGGCTCATGCACACCGCGCAACAATTTTTTTTTTCTTTTTTAATGGTTAATTTTAAGGTTATTTCAAATTATAATCCACTAGAAAGCTTAATTATGGAAAAACTAGAAAAATACCTATACATTTCGCCGTCGAGGAGGCATATTGGTTGTAGAATTTGCAAAAGAAAATTTGCACACCGTTTTGCAAAATGAAAGTTGGAGATTGGTGGCCAATGCATAGCAGCAGTGCGTGCAATGGGTGCAATGGGAGCACTGATGTCAAGGCGGCTCAGAGAAGGAGAAATTGCACCAGTGCTTGAGAGCTCTGGAGTACTGAGAAAAGTGAAAAATGTGGTTTTTTGGTCGTAATTTTTTTTATTTAACCCTGTTCCGGTGCGTAGGGTTTTATATGCGCACCAGTGCGGTTTCTTAAGAACGCACCGGGTGGTTTTAGATTTGGCGTGTTGTTTTATGATGCACTGGGGCAGTTACTAAATACCGCATCGGGTTGTTTCATTTTTGGTGCGCTGTTTTATGACGCACCGAGGTGGATTAGTCGTGAAGCACTAGTGTTTTACAATAATAGGACGCACTGGGCATGTGTGTACGGAGCACACGGTGTCTGGTGTGCCAATGTTTTGTGCGACCGGTGCTTTCTCTTGTAGAGCGCACCAGTGATTGAGAGCAGAAAAGTGAAAAATGCGGTTTTTTGGCTGTGATTTTTTTTTTAACCCTTTTTCGGTGCACGTGTTCTGTAGGGGCACCGGTGCTATTTCATACAAGCGCACTAGTCCACTTTTGTTTTGGTACAGTGTTTTATGATGCACCGGCACGGAAGATTTTTTGCGCACCAGTGCCTTCTCTTCTAGAACGCACCGGTAATTGAGAGCTCGAGAGCACTGAAAAAAGTGAAAAATCCGATTTTTTTGCCATAATTTGTTTTTTTAACCCTTTTCCAGTGCGCGTGCTTTATAGGTGCACCGGTACTATTTCTTACGAACGCACCGGTCAGTTTGTGTTTTGGCACGTTGTTTTATGATGCATTGGTGCAGGTTCTTAATACTGCATTGGGTGTTTTCAATTTTGGCGCAGTGTTTTATGATGCACTGGCGCGGAAGAGTTGTGAAGCACCGGTGCTCTATAGTAATACGACGCACTGGGCGGGTGTGTACAGAGTGCACAGTGTCTGATGTGCCAATGTTTTGTGTGCACCTGTGCTTTCTCTTGCAAGGAGCACCGGTGCGATGTTGAATGATAAGTGCACTAAGCGGAAAACATCCACAAAACCCTCTACCCACCAACCTCCTCTAGTAACCTCCACTAGAAACGAATGTATGGGGTAGTTTTATAAGGGGTTCCTCAAAAACATCCGCTAGAGGGTATTTTCCTTGTAGTGTGTGTAGCAAATGATTTGTCCCTTGGAATGAGTTCTTAAAAAAATAATGGAGACATGATATTGATAACCTGGAATGGCTTCATACTTGCTGATATAACCTCCCTTATGCCTCCTCTGCTCAGATGTCTCTGATTCCATAGCAAACCCTAGCTCAATGAGAGAGTAAATTAGGGTTTAGTGTAGGCAAAACAGGGGATTTGGGAAATTTATAAGAATAAAGGGAAATAAAGGGGATAGGGAGCTTCTAAATTCTTAGAAAAATATTTGGAGGTAGGGAGGGATGTTAAGAAGTAGGGGAAAGTGGAATTTCAAAGATTTAGTTAGGGGAAGGGGTCCAAAAGGGAAAAACACAAGCCTAGTCTTGAAACATGTCAAATTGTAGCAATAGGCCAGGGCTTGTGGAAAAATGATGATTTTGAGGGATAGGAGTGATTGGAAGTGTTTAGGAAGGTATATTAAGGATAGGAAAAGGTGTAAGAGCATTAGGATACAAGTCTTGTTGATTATTTAACCATGGAAGCCATGAAACCAAGAAAAACGTTCTCAAAACCCTAGGAGATGGAAATGAGCTTTTCAAGCACAACTGAGAGACAAATATGGTAAATGATAGTTTGGAACCTAAAATTTTTTAATACCTTTGAATATTACTACTCCTTCAAAAGATGAATTTGATGGTGAAATTACCATTTTTCATGATTTTGACCCTATGACCTAATGATGACACAACATGGAAGAATGAGATAAATGATGACCATGATGACTATGAGACTCTTTCAAAAATGAATGACAAGACCATGATGATTTCCATTGACCATGGAAGTGAAAAGAGTAGTAATGATCTCAATACCCTAATCAGTGACCAAATTTTTGCATGACCTAGTGGAATGATTAAATTTTTCTGAGTGGGACTCCTAAAATGATATGAAAAGAGGCTTTTGATCACTGATGGCAGGATGAAAATACTGACACTAACATTGGACTTATTGGAGATGATAGCTCTGAAATAGGTGTCAAGAACCACAAAACTCTGGATTTTTTCATATCGGTGCCTTATCCATTGGGCCAATATGGTCAAAAACTCAAACTAGTAAACATAACTGAAAAATTATAACTCAGAAGAAATAAACTAACTCGAGACAAATGCAAATGACTAAAACTTGATTCAATACTGAATTAAATAAAAAATTTATTAAACTTATTGATGGCAGCATATCATCGAGACTTGACAAATCTCGATGAAAACCACCTGTCCGCTGAAGACATATGTACAATCATGTGAAGTGATCCTTCCATTGTAACCAATACAAAAGATGGCTACTTACCGAAATTATGCTCTCACTTTCCTCGAGCAAGCAGATAAAAAAAGGAAAAGAAAAGAACACTAGGCCACTCCAAGTGTCCACTAATCATGTGTTTCTAATCCATGAAAATAAAAAAATACACCTTCCCTGCTAACTGTAGCAAATCAGTAAAAGGATCTTCAAAAATATGAAATGTTACCTTGTCTCGAGATTCAGCAAAAACACAAACACACTCTTCATTCTAATCTGAAATAACACTTGGTTGTTGATTCATAGGAAGGCATAGGGAAGTATGGCTTTCTGCTATTTGAATGTTGGCTGTAAATTCCTCAAGCATGGGAAACTCTGACTCTATCTCTTGCACAATGTCTATGTTAGGTTCATACTCTTCAAATTCATATTCTAAATCATCCTTGAACAGAAAATATTCTTCAAGATTGGTAAACATGACAACCCTATCATATTCGTAAAGGAAAACAGTCCCTGTTATCTAATCTTGTAGGAAATCATCATCACAAATTGGCTTATTCTCAACAACTTCCTGAATAGTTTCATCAATATCATGACTGTCATCATTTAAACTTAGATTTTCATTTTCAATAATGGAAGAAGTTTCACTAACACATTCTTGACTATGTGAACACTGCAAACTTGCATTAGCTTGGGTTGTAACATGACTTTTCAGGAGCTAATCTATCTCATCTTCAATCAAATTATTAAGTACTCTTTGTTTTCTTTGGATGAAACAGTAATTATCTTATTTCCCTCCTAAAGATTCACAAGGATGTTGAATATCTTCTTTAATCTCAAGAAAAGGAGCATATAAATTTTCATCAGGCTGATGATTTATTTCATGTGGTTTCATTTGACTATCAAGATGCAAAATTATTTCATCTTCAAGCAAAGGGGAAGCTATTGTATGCTGAATATGATCTTGTGTATCAAAGTGGATAGCTTCTTCAGATTGCTGTTGAAGGGAGAAATCATAGAAGGCTTCAATGAAGTCTTTATCATTCATGCATTCGATATCATCAATACTCTCAAGATATGTAATAAAACCTTCAATATAATCACAACAGCTTTGTAAGAGAGATAAAGAAAGATTAGACTTCCCATAATGTTTGGAGAACATCTTATGGAAATATTTAAGAGAACATAAACTTCCTTCTGGTAATCCTTCATACCATTCCCTAGCTTTATCTTCAACAGTAGCCATAAAAACCTTCATGAGACAGTCTTCAGGAAACTCAACTTTGAGTCTACATACATGTACATGAAACTTTACTAAATGCAGATCAACATGTATTTCTCTTCATATTTGAATATGGGAAGATGTGTAAACCAATCAACATAAGGCATAGGATTTGGAAATCTAGGGATTTGAGATCGATCCATAGGAGCATACCTGGGATTTTTTGTTGCAGTAGAACTCATCTTGACAATAATGAAATCACCAAGAAGTCTATTCAAATTACCAGTTCTTGAAAAGTGGATTCGACATGAAAATTTTGAACCTTTGGATTCTTCGACACTGGAGTCGCCAGGTGAATGATGCACAACCTTCTTGTGCCTGATCGTTGTTCACCATCAACAATCAGATCTGATCTTTGTCATTCTTTCCCAGGGAATATTTTTCTTTTCACCTCCCTGGAAATGGTGTCAGTATGTTATCACTCAGCCAGATCTCTAAGGCTGAAGAAGAAATCTGAATAGAGGTAACGACAGACCAATATTTTGCCTTGGTATCTAGCCCTACCAAACCGAAGAGGGCTCTCTCCATAATGTCACAGCCAAGAGGGTTGGATGAATTAGGGTTTTAGGCTAGGTATAAGTACATGGGTTTTGATTGAAATTGGATTGTTGGATGAGTGAATCAGGTCAAAGAGGCAAGGTTAGGGAAAATAGTATTAGGGTTGCATAGATTCAATGGGGCAAGGTAGGTAGAAAACCTAACACTTTAGGGTTTCTTGAGTGGGATGGATCAGACAGGTGAGGAGCTAGAAAGAGCAAGGCTAAGCATGAATTATTTCTAAACTGAAGAAGATGGACAAACTTTGAAGGTTTTCCCAAAATAAAGCATGAGAGATGTATTTTGTTTATCAACTTAAAGCCAACATATCATAGAAATGAAATGAATCATGAAACAAAAAATTCATACATAATGAGACATAAGAAGAAAAATGCTAAATTTCCATACCACAAGTATCCCAAAGAAATAGCTGCAACATTTTCATTAATTTCCTACCAAATAGATTACACTAAAGTCGTTGACCAATGCATCAACATCCAACAATGTCCAACCTCTGAAAATGAGTCAAAAAGTACAAGATATAGACCTCAAAAAACCTCTCTAAACCTCAGGGGTCGAATGCATGAGAGCAGGAGCAGTTCCACCAGACCCTGAACTGAAACCTAGAGTGTAGGGCGGTCAAACTAACTCTTCCCTAACTTTAGTGAAGCTGATTCATTTATCCCAAAAATATACTTTTACCCAATGTATCTACCTCTAGTAACTAAAAGTGACATAATTACATTTACATGAATCAATTACATCATTAAAATCTAACAAATCCATTGACCAACTGAGAAAAAGTCAAAATCTGAAAAATATCAGTGAACTGGCAAAAGCGCAACGCCAACTTCAAGCCAACTTTTGAGGGGGTTCCCGATGTCCAAATTGAGCTCAGGATAGCTCATTGGAAAGCCTGTCATGTCTAGTTTCCAAAAAATGTACTTGTTTTTAGAAAATTATGATTTTTAACCCTCAAAAAGTTAAATATTCCAAGATTGTTCAAGTGCGCAGCACCAATGTCAAGTGCGCAGCGCTAATGTCAAGTGCATAGCGCCAACTTGCAGGCCATTTTTGGAGGCCTTATCAGTGTCAAAATTGAGCTCCTGATAGCACATTGGAAATATATATATCGTGGCTACACAATGGACCTATAAATAATGGAAAATGATCAAGTATAGCCCCTCAAAAATCAATTCTCCCAAGACTGGTCGAAAAGTGCAGAATGGGGGTGAAAACTGCAGTGTTCTCTTGAAAACAACTTTTGGAGGCCTTCCTCAACTCAAAATTGATCTCATGATAGCTCATGGGAAATTTCACTCTGTATAGTTATCATTTTACTTATCACGGAAGTCATTTGGAAACTCTAGCTAGGTGAAAATTGTATATTCCCAAGGTCACTCGAGAAGTGCAACAACTCTCCTGTAGCAATAGTATTTTTTACATTTCTCCAAAAAAATGATACTTGTATAAAAACTGAATTAGGTTTTTATTTTTTGACATATGATGGACAAAAACCTCTTTCACTTTTGTAATATTCATCACCAGTTGGTCAGAAACATAATTTGAATAAAAATTGGCCCTATGTGTAGCAAATTATTTGTCCCTTGGAATGACTTCTTGAAAAATGATTTTTATGAGTTTTAATGGCCTCATACTTGCTTATATGACCTCCCTTATGCCTCCTCTGCTTATATGTCTCTGATTCCATAGCAAACCTTAGCTCAATGGAAGAGGAAATTAGGGTTTAGTATAGGCAAAATAGGGGATTTGGGAAATTTATAATAATGAAAGGAAATAAATGGGATAGGGGGCTTCTAAATTCTTAGGAAAATATTTTGAGGTATTTAGGGATGTTAAGAAGTAGGGGAAA
Organism: Pinus albicaulis; assembly: GCA_034641835.2. Taxonomy (NCBI): domain Eukaryota; kingdom Viridiplantae; phylum Streptophyta; class Pinopsida; order Pinales; family Pinaceae; genus Pinus; species Pinus albicaulis. Next base: position 624,038,732 of record CM076581.1, read on the forward strand.
GTGGAATTTCAAGGATTGAGTGAGGGGAAGGGGTCTAAAAGGGAAAAACACAGGCCTAGTCTCAAAAAGTGTCAAATTGTAGCAATAGGCTAGGGCTTGTGGAAACATGATTATTTTGAGGGACAGGAGTGATGGAAAGTGTTTAGGAAGGTATATTAAGGATAGGGGAAGGTGTAAGAGCATTAGTATACAAGACTTGTTGATGATTTAACCATGGAAGTCATGAAACCAAGAAAAATGTTCCCAAAACCCTAGGAGAGGGAAATGAGCTTTCCAAGCACAACTGAGAGGAAAATATGGTAAACACAAAACCAATTACTTGGAAATGATGGTTTGGAACCAAAAATTTTTGAATACATTTGACTATTACTACTTAAAAATATGAATTTTATGGTGAAATGACTTATTTTCATGATTTTGACCCTATGACCTAATGATGACACAACATGGAAGAATGAGTTGAATGATGACCATGATGACTATGGGACTCTTTCAAAAATTAATGACCTGATCATGATGATGTTCATTTACCTTGGAAGTGAAAGGAGTAGTAATGATCTCAATACCCTAATCAGTGACCAAATTTTTGCATGACCTAGTGGAATGATTAAAATTTTCTGAGTGGGACTCTTAAAATGATATGAAAAGAGGATTTGGTCACTGATAGCAGGATGCAATTATTGACACTAACAACGCCGACACAACCTAATTAGAATTAGTAAAACCAACAAAAAAGGGGTAACCCCTAAATTGTAATATATCCCAAATTTAATTATACCCTAGATATACCAATGTATCTTTTTCTTGCTTTCCAATGACTCCCATGGGGTGTTCCCATATATCGAGCAGTGAGACCAATAACAAAGGAAATATCGAGATGGGTATGATTCAAATACAAGAGGTTTCCAACAAACTATCAATATAAAGTGGCATCTACTTTGGGTATTATATAGGTTTCAACATGTTGGACTCCAAACTAGAAGGGATAAGGGGTTGTTTTACAATATTCCATGTGAAAGTGGCTAAGAATGTTGCATGCATACTTAGACTGGGAAGGGGAAATTACTTCCTTAGTTTGCAATACTTGGAGGAAAAAGAAATAATGCAAAGAACCTAAGTATGATCATTTCAAATTTATTTAAAAGGTTGGATTTAAAATAATTTAAATGTTTTGGGGATACCATCTTTGAAAAGACATGGTATTTTTACATGGCACAAACACCTTAAGGAAACGTTTACAAAATTATATTAAAGATTATTACACAAGTTTTTTATGTCGTTAAAACCCTTAAATAAGGAAATGTTGCATGGACCCAACCAACATGACCAATTGAGACAATATATAAATGCAAAAGAACAATATTGTACATACAATTTCTCACAATTGATCTTTATCACACTTTACCTACCACACTCTTTAAACATATATCATGGACCAACTGATTGTTAAAGCATAGATAAATAAATCCATTAGTAGTGAGGAGAATATGGACCATTATATCGTTTTGTGTATATAGCATATCATGATTATCAAATTACATAACTACAAATGCATGCTAATACACTAAAGAAATATACATTCTCCTGAAGACACACTAGACTAATTTTATCTTAGCTAACTCCTAAGCATATAACTATCCTATCATCCCCCCTTAATACCAACCGAGGATAAGACTGAATGATTTATATAGATGACATAATAGAAGAAGGTTAGAAACATTAGACTCTTATTCCCCCTTAATGACAACTTCCTAAACTCCTAACACATATCAAAGTTTGGAAAAGACTTCTTTTGTAAGAGATTTTTTAAAATGTCTACAACTTGGTCATTTACAGGGAAAAGGAGCACTTCAAGATTGAGATCTTGAATGAGCTTCCTAATTAAGTGCATTTATAGTTAAAAGTGTTTGTTGGATTAATGTTGAACTAGATCTTGGAAATCTTGATGGAACTCTAATTGTTACACCATAGGGTGGTTGGATGTTGTTGATGGAATTCAAGCTCTAAAAGGATTCAATGAAGCCACAAGGATTATTAAATTTCATTAACAGTTGCATGATACTCTTCTTATACTAAAAAAATAACAAGATCTTGTTGTTTCTTTCAAGCACAGGTGACAGGTTTGGAACTAATAATGAAAAATAACTTAGAATAGACTTTCAACCATCATGGTCACTAACCTAGTTAGAATCAACAAAACCAACAAATAAAGGAGTTACCCTTAAATGGTAATGTATCGCAAACTAAATTGTACCCCAAACATATCAAAGTAACATTTTTAATGCTTTCCAATGGTTCTCATGGGGTCTTTGTACCCCAAACCAAATTGAACCCTAAATATATCAAAGTTGCCTTTTTATTGCTTTATAATGGCTCTCATGGGATGTATGCATATATAGAGTAATAAGACTAACATCAAAGTAATTATCATGATGGATATAAGGCAAATACACAATGCTACCAACTAACTAATAATATAAAGTGGCATCCACTTTGGTGTAGTATAAGTGGCAGAAATTTTGATTCCAAACTAAGAGGAAGAAGGGGTTGGTTTACAATTCTATATGTAAGTGGAGAAGAGGTCACATGCATCCTTACACTAGGAAAGATAATTTTATTCATTGGTTTGAAATACCTGGAGGCCAAGGAAATCATGCGTATAAGCTAAGTCTATCATTTATAATTTCTTCTCAATGTTGGATTTCACATGGTTTAAAATTTTGGGGTCATTATTAGTGATACCATGTTTGACAAATTAGGGTACTTCTATATAGGATGAACACCTTAAGAAATTATAAATACCATATTTGACAAAATATGGTATTTCCACATAGGAAAAACACCTTAAGCAATAGCTCATGCAACCAAATCAAATATCAACACACTAGTATGCTTAAAACCCTAAAATAGGGAAACAACTCAAGGTCTTATCCAACATGACCACTTGAGGCCATATATATATATATATATATATATATATATATGCAAAAGAAAATATTGTACATAAGGGTTTCTCACAATCAATCTTCAACAAATGATCCTCCAAGATGTTTAATGGATTATGGGCCAAACCATCAACCAATATAGTTGTTAGTATTAAGGAGAATATGAACCATAAATTAATTTAAGTCTAGAACATATCATAATCGTTAAATTACATAAGTACAAATTCATATTAATGCATATTAAAAATGCACACATCTACCTAAAGACACAAATTTACACCAAGTCGATGTTAACTGCTAAGTGTCTAAATATCCTAACAAAATCCACAAGAAATACATCCATCTCAAACCCATTTTCAGTACAATTGGAGCCCATGTTTATGTCTAGCCAAATTCCTAAATTACAACCCCTTATAGGCCAAACTTCCTCCAAGTTTAATAAGGATTTTTTTGACTTCATCAACAAAATTCATAATCTCCATCTAAATGAGCAAGACATCATGATTAAATTTTCCTTAATCATTAAAATAATATTCGAGAAGTTCTTGGCCTCATTGCCAAGTTGGTTGACCTAGAGACCTTAAGGCCATCGATATTTTCCTAACATGCACTCATTAACCAAATACACAAATATACACTAAGTGGATCTTAACTCCTAAGTGTCTAGATTTCCTAAGAATATCCACAAGAAAGACATCCCTCTCAAAACCATTTTCGATACAATTGGAGGCCTTGTTTATGCCTAGTCAAATTCCTAGTACAAAAACTTCAACCCCTTATAGGTCAAACTCCCTCCATGTTTATTAAGGATTCTTTAGACTTCATCCACAAAAATCATAATCTTCATATAAATGAGCAAGACATCATGATTAGCTTTTCCTTAATCGCTAAAATCCTATTTGAGAAGCTCTTGGTTTGATTGCCAAGTTGGTTGACCTAGAGACCTTAAGGCTCATTGAGATTTTCCTTACATCCACTTTATTTACATTGAAAGGAAATTTTAGTGAACAAACTAAATGCATAGTAATGGGATATTACTTGTCCCCTTTAGTGGCCAAAATTTTCAGGGAAAACTTTGAAACTATAACATTCAAAAATTTCGATCTAAACCCCAAGCATTGGTTTTGATTTGTGGATGACACCTTCAACATCTGGCTCAATGGACATTATTTCCTCAATTTATTATTTGACCGCCTTAATAGTCTATCTAGGCATTAAATTTACCATTGAAACCTAAAAGGATATCTCCCTCCCATTCTTGGATGTTCTACTCACCCATCAACTAGATGGCTCCCTTTCCCATCATTACCAAAAGAAGACTTGTATCGATAGATGCCTTCATGCCCAATCCCATCACCACTCTTCCCAAAAGTCTATGGTTTTTGAAACTCTTGCAATTTGAATTTATGATTCTTGCCTCTTAGACAACATAAAATCCTATTGCCAAAGCCCTCCAAGCTAATGATTATTTTCTTTCCCAGATAAACAAAGCCTTCTATTCGTCTCTTCATATGAATCGAAAAACCCCCAGTCCATTTCTAGCCCCCCCACCTTAATTTTGCTTCTTTACATTCATCCAATCATTAACCATATTTCTAAGATCTTAGCCCACAAGAATTTAAAAACTCTTTCCAAGTCCTTAAAATCCCTAAAGCAATTATTTAGAACTGTTAAAGATAAATATACTCCCATGCTTCCTCAAGAATTTATTAAATTCTCTGCTCTTTTTGCAAATCCTACATATGAAAAACCAATATATCTATGTAAACCAACCTAAATGAACACATTCCATAGCTATGTTTCTAAATCAACTATTGCAAAACATTTCTAGAATGTTGAACAACTTCTAAGTTCCTTAAATATGCATGGTGAGTAGTAGGAGGCAAAGGCTCTGTCAACAATTTCAATGAAGAAGATGGACATAAACTTAGAAGTTTTAAAGTGAATTTGAAAGAATTTACCAAATTCCTTACTCTTGTGGAAAATCCTACATGTGTAACTAATAGGTCTATTTAAACCACCTCGAAAAAACATATTGTGAATGCATTCCACAACCACCTTTATAAATTAGCTATTGTAAAATATTTTATAATAAATAACGACTCATAATCTTTGTCCTAAATACTTATTACACATAACATCCTAACAATTTCAATCAAGAAGTGGATAACTTAGCTCCATAATTAATTCCTTTTTCACTTATTTCTCTCTTTCGCTTTAATTTTTTTTAAATATTCTTCCCATTACTTTATAAATATGTTATAATTCATTCATTTTATCTCAGTCTTTTAATTTTTCACTTAGCCTTTTCTTTTTCCCCAAAATATATATTTTTAACTAATCATAATTTTTTAAGTATTGATATTATCACCATAGTTCATCAATGTTGGTCGTCTTTCCTTAAACATAACATCCTAACAATTTCAATCAAGAAGTGGTATAACTTAACTCCATCATTAATTCTTTTTTTTTTCTTTTTTTTTCGGATTAATCACATCATTAGGATTTGGTCAACGTTTGCAACCAACTAATGTGACGTTTCCAACCAACTAATGAACCACATTAGTTGGTTTGAAACGTCGACCAAATCCTAATGATATGATTAATCCGAAAAGACATTTATCTCATTTAATTTATCTCAATCTTTTAATTTTTCACTTAACCTTTTCTTTTTCCCAAAAATATATTTTTTTAACTAATCATAGTTTATTAAATATTAATATTATCACCATACTTCATCAATGTTGGATTCTCTTTCCTTAAACATATAATCATAACCTTAACCCTTCTTATATCCCACAACCTTTTAACCTCTCATATATCTAATTATCCCATTCCATCTTATAATATTATACAGTGCTATTTTAATAATACAAGGCATTTAATATCTTTTATTTGTCTCCTCTTAAGTATGGGAAACTTTCACGGTAAATGAAATAACATTTCATTAAAACATAATAACAAAAAATTATATATATATAAAAAGTTAAAAAACATACCCTGGATCAGGGTGTGAGCTGGCAACCATTATCTTTGTGGGTGATCGATGAGGGTCAAATCGAGGAGCGCCTGCCACCCTTCACATGCATGAAGCATATGGAGTAGTAGCTCTCTGCATGCGGGGATTTATTTTCCTCGAAGGTGGCAAAGGAATTTGCAAGCAAATGATTTTCAGAGAATTCTGGTGTGAGTTTGGGAAATTTTTGGTGTGCAGTACTTGTTTCCTGTGGCATTTGGTTGCTTTGTTCATAGGTGTGGAGCAAGCTCAGCAAGTGAGGACTCACCAGACGCGAGTTAAGTCTCGGCCTTTCCTTATTCTGGTTAATTGGTATGTGTTTAACTATTTTAACAGTGCCCCCATGGTTCAATCTCTTTATCTGTTGACCTTTGGGTTGTGTGGTTTTATTCCTCGAGGTCGCAAAGGAGGATGGTTTATGCGGAAATGTTTGTGTTTGAATAGGATATGGAGATGGTCTTCACTCTTCATGGTCTCTCTGTGTCTGTAATTTTCATAATTTTATTATCCCATATAGGGTCATGTCTGTGCATTTCCACCATGCCTCCAGGGCCTTTTGTTGTGTCCGTGGGTCAGTGGTCTAGTTGTAACACTCTTGGGGCTCTGCCATGAGGTCAATTCAGTTTATATTGATTCCCTTCGACTCCTTGGGAGGATTGGGTATCCTAGTGGTTTCATAGGGTCATTGTATTTATGGTTGTACGTATGCAGTGTGCACCGAGAGTCTGAATTGGAAGAGTAAATGGGTGATTCACCCGGTTTCTTTCTTGCGGTCTTTGGCTTCTTACCTATGTCCTCTGGAATCCTCGCTCAGTGGCGACCCCTGGAAGCCGAGCGCTCCTGGGTTTTCGCTGCCATCAGAGTTGAGTAAGGGTTTGTTATTAGTTTCTTGAAGTAACTGCGGCCTCCAGAAAAGGCAAAGCATGCCCAAGCTCGAGGCGCTGAGGTAAACAATTTGTTAGGTCTACGACGACCAACCATCCTAGCTCCTCTAGGTGCAGAGCTCGGGGTCGCAAACCGGTTTCAAGTATCATCAATGATGCGGCTACGACGTACCATGAGGGTACCTCGTACAAGGTCTGCTAGTTAATTGAAGAATGGGAAGAGGATTTGAACAAACGGGAAGGTATGATGGACATATGTCGAAGAATGGCGCATCTTGGTGCCTGATCTAGGTCACACCCGAGGCATAACCACTCATTTAAACAAACCCTGCACCTATATTGGTCGATGAAGAGCCTTCTGGCTAAAGCCTTGGAGAAGATTTCGACATACGTGGTTGCGGTAGGTCAAGGGTTTCCAGACTACAACAAGGAGTTTCAAAAATTCCAATTCCAATTGCAGATGTAAAACGGATGTCTACGCCGTAATGAGGAGCATATTCCATGCATTCCACAAACCAAGCTCTCAAGTTCCAATGCCAAGGACCCGACTCCGATTGAGTCTACTGATGATGACTAGTTTGTTGTTTGTTTCTTTAGTTTGTCCTTTATTCTATGCAAAAAAACTATAATTTTCAATATGTTTCTAGTTATGTTTTCAGGTATCTAGAGTTTAGGCAATTCAACGACAATCAAACTTATTTGGCATGGTTGGATAGAATTATTATTTTTTGTTTCTGGATGACTTATCATGCCATTAGGTGGCCAACAATCTTGGTTTCCCTCTGGGCAAGTTGAGGCCACCTAACATATGCATGTGAATGTAACTTGCCTTTTTTATAATTAATGAAAAAGAAAAGTTCTACCAAACTTACAAAAAAAAAAAGTTATAAAACACACACACACACACATATATATATTACAAATTTACACTTATAATAAATAATTCATTAAAATTTCACCAAAAGCAAGTGCCTCTAATGGAAGAGGTGTTAAGAGTCACCCAACTAACACTCCAAAATTGGAGAGTTGGGAGAAATTTGGAGAAATCCTACAATGGAGAGAGCTTGGGAAAATTTGGAGAAATCCTAAAACATGTGATCGCTCAATTTTTAAATTTAATTGAAAACATGTAGATTTCTCAATGTGCAAGCATTTCTTTAAATTTTGCACCTAAAGAGATTGGATTCCACTTGGCACTTGATAGATCCAGGGTTAAGATGGATTAAGATGGATTTTCTTCTCTTTTCTTAATCGAACATTAATTAAATTTGATTTGATTTTACATTGGTTCTAATGATAATAACATTGTCCATTCAAAACACTAAGGTGTATATATACACTATTAAATTCCAAGAAATTCATCACAAAAAAATTCATGAACAAACTCTCCTCCATGAAAGTGTCATTATGAAAAACTTGCCTCCCTAAAGGCCTCCTAACATATGCATGTGAATGTAACTTGCTTTTTTGATAATTAATGAAAAAGAAAGGCTTACAAAAAAAAAAAAACATTATATATATATATATATATATATATATATATATATTACAAATTTACACTTACAATAAATAATTCATTAAAATTTCACCAAAAGCAAGTGCCTCTAATGGAAGAGGTGTGTTAAGAGTCATCCAACTGACACCAAGAATGGGAGAAATTTGGAGAAATCCTACAATGGAGAGAGCTTGGACAAATTTGGAGAAATCTTAAAACATGTGATCGCTGGATTTTTAAATTTAATTGAAAACACGCAGATTTCTCAATGTGCAAGCACTTCTTTAAATTTTGCACCTAAAGAGATTGGGATTCCACTTGGCACTTGATAGATCCAGGGTTAAGATGGATTAAGATGGATTTTCTTCTCTTTTCTTAATTTAACATTAATTAAATTTGATTTTATTTTACATTGGTTCTAATGATAAAAACATTGTCCATTCAAAACACTAGGGTGTATATATACACTATTAAATTCCAAAAAGTTCATCACAAAAAATTCATGAACGACTCTCCTCCATGAAAGTGTCAATTGAAAAAATTGCCTCCCTAAAGGGATGGAGACAGAAAATAAGAAACCTAAGCTCACAACAAGTTCACCAACTTTATGAAACTACCATTCCAAAAAACTTTTGTCCCTAAAAAGATGGGATCACTATGAAGAATACTTGAAAGGTCTTGGATCCTGACACTAGAAGTAGAGATCTACTGCAATGACCTTAAAGGTGAGGGTTACAAAAATGGTGTTCTTTACTAACATTGTGTAAATATTAGATACATATCCCTGCAACAAAGCCTATGTTCATATCAAGCCTGCTAACTTTAAACTTTTAGAGTTGAAAATACCTATCACCACTCTTCCCAAAAGTTTGGGTTCTTTAAACTGTTGCAACCACAGTCAATGTTTATTCTCTTTCCATAAACTGTTGCAACCACAGTCATTATTCTCTTTCCATATACTCTTCATTTGAATCCCCTCTACTCTTTCTAGGATCTTAGCCCATGCCCCACACTAAATTTGCTGATCTTGAGGTGGTGGTTTCCTACATCCAGGAAACCACCTCAAAGAGTACACCACTCTTCCCAAAAGTTTGGGTTCTTTAAACTGTTGCAACCACAGTCAATGTTTATTCTCTTTCCATAAACTGTTGCAACCACAGTCATTATTCTCTTTCCATATACTCTTCATTTGAATCCCCTCTACTCTTTCTAGGATCTTAGCCCATGCTCCACACTAAATTTGCTGATCTTGAGGTGGTGGTTTCCTATGTACTCAAAGAGTACATACATAACTACCTTTCTAAATCAACTATTCAAAAGCATTTCTATCAACTATTTAAACCACTGCTCATAAGCTTTGAGCAAGCCTTTCATCATGCATAATTAATTCAGTCCGTCCTCAAACTGAGGAACAACATAGCAATTTCAACTCAAGATGATGGGTATAAACTTCGAAGTTCTAAAAAAAAATCTGACCCAATGGTTAATGATCTCTTTATTAATTAAAGAAGTCCTCAAACTGGAAAACAACATAACAATTTCAATCAAGATGATGGGTATAAACTTTTGAAGTTTTAAAAATAAATCTGACCCAATGATCTCTTAAAGAGTCTACCAAAATCCTACTCATGTGGCAAATCCAAAACCCACATCACAAAACATGTCGTGGACACCTTCCATAACCAACTTTTTAAATCAGCTATAATACTAAACAACTCATACTTTGACCATGCCACAAGCAATTAGGAACGTCACACACAATTAGGGAAGCATGAAAAAGGAAGTAAAGATCCATAAAAAGCACATCACAGTCTGAGATGTCTGATTTTTGTTCTGTTCCTCTGTTTTACTCTCGTTGAAAAATATTTATATTGAAATATTTAACCATTATAAAACTTCCAGCACTCCCACAAGCAACCTAGGAGATTTCCCCACCGGCTTACCAACTGGACAATAAATACTTTTCGCCTGCAGATAAAGCTCACAGAGAGCCCACCCTACTTAGCACTAACAAACCTACTGAGTCTCGAGATCCACTGCAGCGACCTCTAGGAACTTTCCTAGAGGCATGCCCCCGCAACAAGGACTTTTCTGAGGCATGGATGGAGTCAATGACAATAGTAAGAGCAAGCCCACCAACTTTGACCATGGCACAAGCAATTAGGAATGTCACACACAATTAGGGGAGCATGAAAAAGGAAGTAGAGATCCACAAAAAGCACATCACAGTCTGAGATGTCAGATTTTCGTTCTGTTCCTCTGTTTCACTCTCGTTGAAGAATATTTATAGTGGAATATTTAACCATTATAAAACTTCTAGAACTTCCCACAAGCAACATACGAGATTGCCCCACCAATTGGACAATGAATACTTTTCGCCTGCAGATAAAGCCCACAGAGAACCCACCCTACTTAGCACTAACAAACCTACTAAGTAGATACACTGCAGCGACCTCTAGGAACTTTCCTAGAGGCACGTCAGGAGTTTTCCGAGGCAAGGAGTTAATGCAGCAGTCAAACACACCTACTTAGGGATGAAATATTTTGTTATTTTTCTCTGCATCTCCAGCTGAACTTCCACAATATGCATTGATTAAGATTTGTTCATTTCCTATATAACATAACCATGCATTCATTCATTAGGATTTGTTCTTTTCCTATGTTTCATCGTGGAAAACCTGTAAAACTTCCAGCGTTCCCATAAAGCACGACAGTCCGGATGAGAGTTTTGTTTTTCCCGTCTGTTTCACTCCAGTTGAAGAATATTTACCCGTAAAACCAGCATTCCCCTAAAACTGCATCAAAGGGTGAAAAATAAATACATTGATTAAGGATTTCCCCTAATATAGGTTTGAAATCCAAAATAAATACGTTTATATTCTTTATGCAATTCATTTGGCCCAAATTTCTTTTGAAGATTACCAACACCACTACTATGCTTTTGGATCATACTCACAAATTTCAAAACTCTGGCCCAGTTACTATTTACAATTATACCCCAAAGCCCATGAAACTCAATATATGCTACATTTTGGTGCAAAATAAGGTGAAGCCAATTCAAGATGTAAACCATAAAAAATTAATATGTATTACCGAGGAATAGAAACTTTTGAAATCTATTATATTTTTCTAAAAGTTAATCCAATGAAGAGTATTTACCCATAAAACCAGCATGCAAATATTAAGATAAAACTTCCAGCATTCCCCTAAAACTGCATCAAAGGGTGAAAAATAAATACATTGATTAAGGATTTCCCTTAATGTAGGTTTGAAATCCAAAATTTAGCTGGGACCCGGGAATAATTATTTCTATTGGTCAATTTATTCGTTTATATTCTTTATTTAACTGTGGAGATATGCAATTCCTTTGCCCCAAATTTCTGATGAAGATTACGAACACCACTACTATGCTTTTGGATCACACTCACAAATTTCAGAACTCTGGCCCAGTTACTATTTACAGTTATATCCCAAAGTTCATAAAACTCAATATACGCTACATTTTGGTGCAAAATAAAGTGAAGCTAATGTAAAATGTAAATTATAAAAAAATTAATAAATAGCAACATTAAGAATACAATATGTAATATGTATTACAGAGAAGAAGAGAAACTTGATTAAAATCTATTATATTGTTCTATGAGTTACCCATTCATACAAGCAAAACAAAGCATGGAATGTAGAATGCAACAACAGAAGCAACTGGATGTTGCACTACCCATGGAGAAAGAGCATTAAACTACATGTCATGAAGCGCTTCCTCTTCATCATCAAAATCTCCCTCTTCGTCTGCAGTTGCATCCTGATATTGCTGATACTCGGAGACTAAGTCATTCATGTTGCTCTCTGCCTCAGTGAACTCCATCTCGTCCATGCCCTCTCCTGTGTACCAGTGCAAGAAGGCCTTCCTCCTGAACATGGCCGTGAACTGCTCGCTCACTCTTCTAAACATCTCCTGGATAGATGTTGAGTTCCCAATGAAGGTGGAGGCCATCTTCAGCCCAGTCGGGGGTATATCACACACCGTGGACTTCACATTGTGGGGGATCCACTCCACAAAGTACGAGGAGTTCTTGTTCTGCACGTTGATCATCTGCTCGTCTACTTCTTTGGTGCTCATCTTCCCTCTGAACATAGCTGATGCAGTGAGGTACCTCCCGTGCCGAGGATCCGCAGCGCACATCATGTTCTTAGAGTCCCACATCTGCTGAGTGAGCTCTGGAACGGTCAGTGCTCTGTACTGCTGGGAGCCTCGGGAGGTCAGGGGAGCGAATCCCACCATGAAGAAATGAAGACGAGGGAAGGGAATCAGGTTAACTGCAAGCTTCCTCAGGTCCGAGTTCAGCTGCCCAGGAAATCTCAGGCAGCATGTCACTCCACTCATGGTCGCAGAGATTAAATGGTTCAAATCTCCGACTGCAAAACGAAAAAAAAACCTGTTAAGCCCTAAACACAAAGCTAAGAATTCCACAAACCCTAAGCCCAATTGACTTTCAAATCTCCGACTGCCAAACAAGAAAAGAACTGTAAGCCCTAAAACCAAGATAGAAAATCCACAAACCCTAAGCCCAATTGACTCATCGATAAACCCTAAGCAGTCAGTAAACCCTAAACCCTAAGCTCAATTAACCCATCGAAAAACCCTGAACCCTAAGAATGAGAAAAATTAAAGTAAGATACAATGCTACTTACAGCTGGGAGTAGTGAGCTTGAGTGTCCTGAAACAAATGTCGTACAGGGCCTCATTGTCAAGAACCATACACTCATCTGCGTTTTCCACCAGCTGATGAACGGAGAGGGTAGCGTTGTAGGGTTCCACTACTGTATCAGAGACCTTGGGAGAAGGGAATACAGAGAATGTGAGCATCATCCTATCTGGGTATTCTTCTCTGATCTTGGATATGAGCAATGTACCCATTCCAGACCCTGTTCCACCCCCCAGGGAATGGCACACTTGAAACCCTGCATGCATCACAAAACCCCATGACCATTAAATCAAGAAAATCAATACACAACAACAATGAGAACCTGGACTATTGACATAAAGAAGCATTAGTTTGAACATTAAATCAAGAAAATCAATACACAACAGCAATGAGAACCTGGACTATTGACATAAAGAAGCATTAGTTTACCTTGGAGACAATCGCAGTTCTCGGCCTCTTTCCTGACGACATCCAGCACAGAATCAATGAGTTCAGCCCCTTCAGTGTAATGGCCCTTGGCCCAGTTGTTACCAGCTCCAGACTGGCCAAAAACAAAGTTGTCAGGCCTGAAAATCTGACCGTAAGGGCCTGATCTGACACTGTCCATGGTTCCGGGCTCAAGGTCCATGAGAACAGCCCGCGGAACAAACCTCCCACAGCTCGCCTCATTGTAGTACACATTCACCCTCTCAAGCTGGGTATCAGTGGTTCCCTGATAACTCCCAGTGGGATCAATCCCATGCTCTGCACACACAACCTCCCAGAACTTGGCACCAATTTGGTTGCCACACTGACCTCCTTGGATGTGCAGAATCTCCCTCATTTCTTGTCCTCAAACACTAGTGGAGAATCAAGATGATGAACTTATGAATAAAAAGACTACTAACAGTAAAATTCAAGCCCAAACACTGGTGCAGATAGATCAAGATGATGACCTGATGAACAAAAAGACTACTAACAGTACAATTCAAGCCAAACAGTTGAACACAGAATGGCCTGCTAAGCAAAAGACTAGAATGAATCCATTGGAGCAGGGGATAGGAGGATATATAGAGTTCAAATGCCCAACGGCTATAAAATGTTCCAACTTATATCAATGTGAAACTGCTCCCGAGGTAGCCGTTGCGAACACCATGTCTAACGGTTCACTCGGATCTCTCCGATCCAACTGTATATTGTTGGTTCGCTCGCTCGTTTTCCAATTTGAATAATGTAATTCCTCCCTTTCGGTTGAAAACAGTACCATCCTTCTTTGTCGGTGGGATTGGAGGGAAACTGCCAAATCAAGCGGCGGTGTTAACGGCGAGGTTAATACCCAACTTAATTTCAACTGTCCCTTCCGTCCACTCCCACTCACAGTACCAGTTCACAGACGCTTGTTAAACGTCGAGCATGTAGTTGTTCTAGAAAATATATATTTTTGTAGTTGTTTTTAAGTAAAAAAAAATTGGAAGTTTTTAAGGTTTAGTTTCCAATTTAATTTTTCTAAAATTTAGTCAGAATTCATTAAAATTATAAGTTTGATAGATAATTCTTACATAATTAAAGTGTTTTAGACTTTTTCAAAGTATTAAATTTATATATACAATTAAAAATCAAAATACTTTAAAGTTTTTAAAAGTGATTAATCCATATATATTAAAAAAATCAATTTAAATAACACAAATCAAAATTTCATCTAGCATCTCAATTTCTGTGGCGTTGTTTTTTCTTCGGTAATTATGTACAGTTCAGTGCTTTAAAGTTGTATGGAACAATGAAAGTATGGTTAGAATAGTTGGCGTCCACTTTATTTTTGAGCATCAAGAAAAAGCAAAGAACCGAAAGTAACTAAAATATTATATAAATTATTACCAAGGTTTTAATAAATAATATTATATACTAGGTACAACGAAAAAAAATAGTTCACGTTTAAATTTAAAAAATAATAAATATATATTTTTTTAAATGTAAGACAAAGGTAATAATAAAGTCAACTCGTAAACCTTAGTATAGTTAGTTATTTTTAAAATTTATAAAATAATTTAAAAATTAAAAATAATAAATTTGAATTTGAATTTTAAAAGTGATAATTATTGCATTGAGAGTTTGATCTTTATAGAGTATAAGAAATATTGTAATGTAAAGTTTAACATTTTGACTAAATTAAATTATATAAAAATTAAATAAAAAGATTATATTGTTAAGAAAGAGATGTTGTAATGTAGTGTTTAACATTTTAACTAAATTAAATTACATAAAAATTAAATTAAATTAAATTAAATTAAAAGATTTTGTTAAGTAGCCCCAACCCACTATGAGAGAGATGTAATGTAATGTTTAACATTTTGACTAAATCAAATTGCATAAAATTAAAATTAAAATTAAATTAATAAAAGTAAATAAAAAGATTAATATAAAGTAATGTAAACATTTTAACTAGATCAAAATTAAATTAAAAATGTCCATGAAGTCTTGGATAGATGGTGATCATACTTTGTTAAGGCACTCTTTGATGTGAAGTCAATGGTTCAATTCTCCAATTCATGTTTAAAACCTTTTTAGGCTTTTGGGCCGAGAATGTCCCTCCAACTAATATTGGGAGATGTTGTAATGTTTAGCATAATCTCCAAGATCAAATCTAAGTTGGTTTTTTATAGAAATATATTCTATTGATTGCTCAAAATAGTGAAAGAACTTGTAATATCAAATTATATATTAAATTGTAAAGAATATAAAATTTGATTATAATATTAATAAATTTAAATTTATTTTATTTTTGAGTTATGGAAACAAAGTTTTTTTAGACATGTTGAGATGTATTACACCATTAAATTTATGATTGCTCAAGCCATTACTTCATGAAGAGCTCAAATAATTACTTTTTTGTGTCGTGCCACAGTTAGAGCTTAAAAACCACTAGACCTTGTAGAAATTTGTGAGTTATGGATGCTTGAGAAGTGAAGGTTTTTTGGGGTGATGAAGAATTTGCAAGTGCATTTAGTGGTTGATTTGGATATTACAGTTTTAATGGATATTGTGGTTATTGATGTGCAATATTCCTAGGGTATGTTGTTGTCTAAGAAGTTTGCTCATGATCTAGGCAGAAACTTGCAAATGGATTTGTATTTTGTCATAGTACATTTGTCACATTTCATAGGGAACCACTTAGAAAGTACCATGTCAAAGACCACAATGATCCTAGAAATAAATTTTTTATGTGTTGTAGATGATAAGATAGGGAACTATGCAATTCTTTCTCATTCCTTAGCACCTTGGCTCGTTGAATAGGAGATTAATGACCAATTATGTGTTGGATGGTGTTGTTATTGATGTCAACCCATGGAGTTGACTAGGTTTGACTTCGGCTAAAAACACTAGTCATTGATGTCAAAGGGTTAATGATTGCTTCCTAGTAATTTTTGGATTACATCAAGTTGCCAGCTCCTTTGTTAGATGGTTGAAAACCCAAGTCCTAGGATTTGGGTTACTTGGCCTGAGGATGTACCCCTCTTTTTCAAGGGTTTTTGAAGGGTCAAGCCATTTAGTTTAAGTTGGAGATCTAGGTCATTATATTCTCCCTGAAGATATGTTTCTTTTGATATGTAGTACGCCCTGAGAGGCCTCCTGGTTTGAGAGATATTCACTTTTAAAGTTAGGGACACAAATTTTTAGGCTAAAACCACAAAGGGTGTGACATGGCATAATTTTATTGGTTTTGGGCATCAAAACTCAAGCAAGAAGGGTTACTCATGATGACTTGTGGTAAACTAAGGGCTCCTCATCATAATTTGTGAAATTAACCTCTTAGCTAACCTAATTTCCTCTTTAATAAGGCAAGCCGGTTTTGGTTATGGCCTAAGTAGACATTTTAATGATCCTAATTAAATAATTCAAACAAATTAATAATAAAAAATATCCTAAAAGACCAACTCCAATGGTCACCTAAAAATCCCCTGACCAGTCTAACCTATACACTATAAAAGGACACATATCAATCCTCAAATCATATATCAATCACAACGAATTCTCTTTAGCTTTATGACTTTCAGCCTAGCTGTAGATGAACAAGTTCCGAGGAAAATAGGGTGTAACATCTCCCGACCCCTCAGGTTACCATTAGAGGAATGGGGTAATTATATTTACTTTTTTTTTCTTTAATAACACATATATATATATATATATATATATATATATATATATATATATATATATATATATATATATATATATATATATATATATATATATATATATATATATATGCTATGCCAGCCAAAACCCAAGTTGACATTTCTATATAACCCAACAGGCCTTCGTTATCCGCATTAGCCAAATTCTGTTGAAAAATCAACAAGAAATGTGTGTCCAATTTAATTTTCCCTTAATTAAATTGGACAATAAATTGTAATCTTATCTCATAATCACTTGTAATAGTTAACTAAGTGTGATAGACTCGATTAGCTCATGAAATTCGAGTTGAGGGTGGTTGGTGAGGCATTTAGAGTGATTCTATTTGTTTTATATTCCAAGTTGTAGTTAGTGTATTAGTTTAATGCATGAGAAATCAGCTAACTCAATTAAGTGAGTTAAAGTCAATCTAACTAATTGTAACTAATTGTTGCACTAGTGAGAGGTCAAGTGAATTAAATCAGATTTAATTCACATGCAGTGATCTGTCAAATGACTGATGATTTACTATTAATAACTGCATTCATGTCAGTTCTGATGAAGACCCAGTTGAGACATAGGTTAAAGGGATGTTATCTATCAGTTGTATTATTGGTAAATTGTTGGCACGCAATTAGACAACCATAGGATTGCCCATGATGTATTGTGCAGTTTTTAAAGGGTGAATTTCCTAATTAATAGGGATCAATTGTTCTTAGAATTGCGCAAGCAAGGCATGTTGAGCAGAGGCAGGAAATTGGCTAAGTGTTGGTCGATTTTGTCTGGATTAGTGTGATACAGTTGGTAGAGTGCAACAGACTCTTGTGAGAAGAGTGCATTGTATTGTTTCATGATTCCTTGGTTGATTATATAATAAAGATAGAGGGGTTTTGAGCAGCAAGCTTTCCCCAGGAAAAATATCTGTGTTGTGCGATTGATTTTATTCTTTCTCTTACTTGGTGTGATTGTGCGATCGTGTTTATTTTCCGCAAAGATTGTAGAAGAATTCAGTATATTGTTTTAGTATATTACATGATCGGATTGAATCCATTGGTGTAATTTTTACATCGTATCAAAGTGCTAGAAATCACTATAGCAGAGAAGAAATTGAGTTTGTGTTGAACAACATTCGAATTTGCAAAAATATTCTTTGGTGCGATAGGCGGACCAAGATGGCTTTCAATGCATTAATATTGGAATATGCACTCGAGGGAAGTTCTAATTATATTGCATGGAAAGACAGAATGGAGGCAGTTATGTACGACAATGGGTTGAAAGAATTTATCGACATTGATATTCCAAGGCCCACAGCAGCAGACGTCGCTCTTCTTGATGCTTGGAAAAAGAAGGTTGCAAAGGTGAGGAGGATCTTATTAAAGGGAGTTCAAGATCAAGTTGTCTTGAGTATCCATGGCAAGGTGACTCCATATGCAATGTGGAAGGCCTTGATAGATCTGTTTCAGAACAATAGTGACCACAGAAAATTGGCACTGAAGGAAAAGCTCAGGAAAAATAAAATTTATCTAGATTTATGCAGGAACGCAATAAAATACAGAAATAGACATAAACATAGAGATGCAGCGGAAATAATACTTCATTTCATTAACATCAAATAATAGAAATATGCTTACAGACATAATGGAAATAAACTAGCTAGGGCGCTAGCAGCTTATCTCTAAGAAGATATGTGGCGGCTACAGGCCTCTGAACTGTGTTACAATGACGCTCAAATGTCTATTTACTGTTGAGAAACAATAGACAA
Source organism: Pinus albicaulis (assembly GCA_034641835.2). NCBI lineage: Eukaryota > Viridiplantae > Streptophyta > Pinopsida > Pinales > Pinaceae > Pinus > Pinus albicaulis. The sequence continues at coordinate 624,057,689 of CM076581.1, forward strand.
CCCTAAACATCTAAAAAATAACCCTAGGAGATGAAGCGCCAAAACTATGGGCCCAGTTTGGGTAAATTAGTGTTTCAACTTCCCGGGGACGTAACTTTGGCATACGATCTATGTTTGACGCACATCATACCTCCTTAGAAAGATCTATCTGAGGAATACAACTTTTTATGTAAGAAATATCAATCCATAGACTGATGTTGCTCCCGATTTTCCCAAAAAACGTCGTTTAGGACCTCAAAACAGCTCTGGAAGTTCAGGACCCGAAAAACTGCTAAAAATAGTAAGTTGTGCTGAAACTGAAAAACTGAAAGAACTAATGGTGGGGGTTCAAATGGAATAGGTGGGTGGCCACCAATATCCACCTGGATCGTTAGGGCCTCAAAACGGCTCCGGAAGTTCAGGACCCGAACACCTGCTAAAAATAGTAAGTTGTGCTGGAAGTGAAAAGCTGAAAGTACTGATGGTGCGGGTCCAAATGGAATAGGTGGATGGCCACCAATATCCACCTGGATCATTCCTTCCTCCTTAGGAAGCAATGGTCCCCATTGCATTAAGTTCCTCCATGAAAGGCAAATTCTGCTGAAGTTGGTATTGGATCTGTCCAGGATGTCGTGGTACTGTTGGTGGACGTGTTGGATGCGTTCAATAAATTTGGTTGCCTCAGATAGTACATGTGTGGATTCTGTCTGTGTAGTCGCATGAGGTATGGCAACATCAAGCAACGGTGCACCGGGGGTCAGATCGATGGAGTGCTTGTCCTGACAGTGTAGAGGTACCTCTCTGGGTGACGAGAAAATTTCCTCGTATTCCTCCATGACTTTGATTATCTGTTGCAGCTGTGCAGGGGAGCCCTGTTTCGAGGATGTGGCCATAATCTTCTTCTTTACTTGTGAGCAAGTTGTAAGGAAAATAAATTCCCTAGTTTGGGAAACAATCTTACTATGTTATTTTGCAATAGTCAAGGAGATGGCAGGAGGCGGTACTACCTCCAGTATCCTGTAAAATTTATTTCCCAAAGTAATAACAACTGAACGAGGCTTAGAATCATACATAGCATGTCACCTCCACAAGTATGGTTGGCCCAAATAATACATAAGCTACATCAAGAGGAGCAACATCACACAATACTTCATCCATGAATGGCTTGATGTTGTACGGAAGACGACACTGCTGGAGGACGCGAAGATCTCTCCCTGGGTGAAGCCACCCGATGGTATACGGTTGCAGGTGTGCTATGGTCGATAGGTCGAGCTGCTTCACAACCTCTGTTGAAATGAGGTTCTTTTAGCTTCCGCTATCGACAAGAAATTGCAGTGGAGAACCCTTCACCCACATCTACGAATGAAAGAGGCGCCCCCCCTCCTCTAGATCCTTCGGATCCTCCCTCTGTAGCTTGGTGGTGGCAACAATGGCACTGGGGAATGCATCAATGATTTGCTTCCCTTTTTCATATCCATTGTCTAGTTCTGGCTCAGGATCAAAACATGCATCTGATTCGGGTGCCTTCAGTTTGGCCACCAGCGACTGTTTGGCCCAACACTTGTTTGTGCTGTGAATGGGGCTGTTATGAAATTCACACCACTTCCCCGTGTCCTTATTTGGATTTGTGGTGGTGTTCTGAGTTTCCCCACTTTGGCTCTGCCCCCTGTTTTGTGCTTCGGGGGCGCCTTTCCCTGGCTTCAGATTCGTGGATCCAAAGTCTCGCTTATTCTGCTTAAATTTCTGCTCAATCTTGGCGGCATAGCGATATGTCGTGCCAAGCGAGGTAATGTCAAGGAACTCCATTTCCTCATGAATGTGTCTATGCAGACAGCTGCGGTACTTGAGTACCAAATTTCTCTCTAGATCTTTAATACCCAACATTGTGTGTAGGGTATGGAACAAATTCATGAGTTCATGCACATCTTGATCCCTTTGTTGCTGCAGTGTGGTCCTTTGGATGTACTTGTCCTCATAGCTCCCAATGGGGTAATATTGTTCCTTGATGTCATCTCATAATGAATTCCAAGTGCTTGTGGCTAAGAATAGAGAGGGTTCCCCCTTGTCCTTTTTCTCACAGTAGGTTTCCCACTAGCCTTTGACATGGGGGGTGGCTTTGAGGAGTGCAAAAATAATATTTTCTCGATCAGATAAAACATGGACCGAGAAATACCCTTCTAGAAAATTCAACATCTGTCTACAACGTCTGCATCTATCTAGCCTTAAAATATAGGAATTTCAAAGTTTACGTGTACCTTGAAGGGAGTGGCGCCTCCAGAGTGGTTTTTGGATGCAGATGTGCCGTAGGTGGGAAGTCGTTGAAGGATCTGAGCAAAGTTATCCATCATCGCGTTCCTTTGTTTCTTGAGGGCCTCCTCAAGCAATATTTTGATAGGATCTCCTGCTCCCTCGTATTTATTTTCTTTCGCCATGGGAGGCCATTAGGGTTTGCGAGGCTGATCTTGTAGGGATTCAACTAGATCAAGCCCTAACTTCTTATACCCTGACCTCATTGGGGACATGCAAAGAAAAACAGAGAAGGAGCATACCACTCTGATATCACTTATCCAAATTTATGTAGGAAGCCAATAAAATACAGAAATAGACATAAACGCAGAGATGCAACGGAAATAATACTTCATTTCATTAATATAAAATAACATAAATATTCTTACATACATAATGGAAATAAATTGGCTAGGGTGCTAGTAGCTTATCTCTGAGAAGAGACGTGGCAGCTACAAGCCTTTGAACTGTGTTAGAATGAGGCTCGAAGGCCTATTTATTGTTGAGAAACAATAGACAACCCTAAACATCCAAAAAACTAACCCTAGGAGATGAAGGGCCAAAACTATGGGCCCCATTTAGGTAAATTGGTGTTTCAACTTCCCGGGGATGTAACTTTGGCATACGATCTCTGTTTGACGCGCACCATACCTCATTAGAAAGATCTATCCGAGGACTACAACTTTTGATGCGAGCAACATGGGTTCATGCACATGGGTCCATGGGTCATGGACCCATATTGCTCCTGGTTTTCCCAAAAAACGTCGTTTAGGGCTTCAAAACGGCTCTGAAAGTTCAGGTCCCGAAAAACTACTAAAAATAGTAAGTTTTGCCGAAACTGAAAAACTAAAGGTACTGATGGTGCGGATCCAAATGGAATAGGTGGGTGGCCACCAATACCCACTTGGATCAAAAATGGAGAAAGGAGACACTATTTCGAAATACTTGACCAAGTTCATCCAATGTCGAGATGAGCTTAGAAGTGTCGGGATTACTATAGCAGATGATGACTTGGTGAGCCTAGCACTTTTGGGCCTTCCCAAGAGCTGGCATAGTTACCAGGACTCTATTAATGGGAGGGAGAAGCTACCAAATTGGGAGCGACTTTGGTCGGATTTGGTACAAGAAGAATTCAGGCGGAACACCAAGGATGGATCCTCATCCAAGGCATATGATGAGGAAAATCGTGCCTTGGCTAGTAAGGCAAAGAAGGAGAAGGGAAAGAAATCATATTCAAAATCTGAGACTGGCAAAGAAGGCAAGAAGCGTGACATGTCTAGAGTGAACTTTTTTCACTGTCATGAGCATGGACATTATGCCACTAATTGTCCATAGAAGAAGAACAAAAACAAAAAGGCTTTAGGATCTACAGTGGGTGATGCTTTGGCTTCACAATTTGATTTGGAATTCTCACTCATCGCATGCATGGTGTCTAGTGTGATGGGATCAGTGTGGTACTTGGATAGTGGTGCATATTTCCACATGACATGAGACAAAGAACTCTTTAGTAGCTTGGAGGAGAAGGATCTTCAGATGTGCATCGAGATTGGTGATGATGGGAGGTATAGTGCTACCAAGATTGGTACAGTTACTTTCTAGAGACAGTCAGGTAAACCTTTCTTATTAAAAGATGTCATGCATGTACCAGGCTTGAAAAATAATTTAGTTTCAACTGCTATGATGGAGGATAGATGATATGATGTGGTTTCAGTGAAGGGAAAGCATTCCTTCGTCACAAAGCCATAGGACAGGTTAAGAATATTGGGGTTCGTGTGAAGAACCTCTACAAACTTGATGTAGATGGCTGCGCAACATTGATGAGTAAAGCAGATAGAGTGGTGAGCTGGGATGAGGGTGAGTTATGGCACAGGAGATTGGGACATCTACACCATAGTGCTTTGAAGGTCATGCAATAGATTTCTATGGGGCTTCCAAAGGGTACTCTTGCGCATATAGATACATGCAAGGGATGTACCATGGCAAAGTATACAAAGGCCACTTTTCACGAGAAGGAGAACCAAGCAGTGGAAATCATTGAGAGAGTTCAGTCAAATGTGTGTGGACCATTCTCTATAGCTTCTACAACAAAGCACGTGTATTATGTGATTTTTGTTGCTGATTTTTCTAGAAATTGTTGGATCTACTTCATGCAAAAGAAAGATCAAACGTTCTCAAGATTTTGTGAGTTCAAAGAACTAGTTGAGAAAGATACAGGGAAGCAGGTGAAGGCTCTGCGGAGTGACAATGGTGGTGAGTACATCTCCAATGAATTCAAGAACTTATGTGCCAAAGAAGGAATTCAAAGAGAGTTGATTGCGCCTCATAACCCACAATAGAATGGGGTTGCAGAAAGAAAGAGAAAAACAATTGTGGGTGCGGCGTGAGCTATGTTACATGATCAAGGCCTACCATTGCATCTGTGGGAAGAGGCATGCAACATAGCAGTATTTGTGCAGAACCACAGTCCTCGTCGGATACTTGGCATGAGTACACCAGAGGAGGATTTTTCTGGTAAGAAACCTGATGTTTCATATTTTAAAATTTTTGGCTCATCTGTCTATTGCCATGTGACCAAATATTCCAAAAAGAAGCTAGAACCAACAACAAATATTGGGATATTTGTGGGGTACACTGATACTCCCCACAACTATTGGTTGTATTTTCCGAACAACAGGATGACAGTTGTCAAACGAGATGTAAAATTTGATGAGGAGAAAGCCATGCAATTGTCCCTTGAGAGGGAGCTTGATTTGCATGCAGATGAGCAACTCTTGGTTCCAAAGGATGAACCTCAATATGTGGAGCAACCACATGAGGAGGATTATGGAGTGGCAGAAACCACTCATGCAGAGCACCACAAACACTGGCAAATTGAGACTTGATGCGACAGAACATGTAGGAGCACCTACATCACAGCAGAGACAGAGACAGTCACCAGACAGGTATACTGGATACATGGCTCTTATGAGTGAGTGTATTGTGACAGAACCATCCTCTTTTGAGGAAGCAGTGTAGCAACCAAATTGGGTTGACGCCATGGTTGAGGAGTATGACTCCATCGTTAGGTGCATGGGATGTTGTCCCAAGACCAGTCGGGAAGTCGGTGGTTGGATCTAGATGGATCTATAAGGTGAAGCAGGTAGCGGATGGGAGTGTAGAGAAGTACAAGGCTATATTTTTTAGCCCAGGGATTCTCACAGGTTGAGGGAATTGAATATGAGGATAATTTTGCACTGGTTGCAAGGTACTCATCGATTAGATCTATCCTTTCACTCTCAACGTAGATGCAGTGGTAGATACATCAGATGGATGAAAAAAGACTGCATTTCTCAATGGAGTTATTGAGGAAGAAGTGTACATTGAGAAGCCATGAGGTTTTGAGACCTTTGACAGGGAGTCGCATGTGTGCATACTCAAGAGAGCACTATATGGGCTAAAGCAAGCACCTCGTGCTTGGTACACCAGGATTGATAGCTATTTCATTGGGTTGGGCTTCACAAGGACTGAAGCAGATGCGAACCTGTACAAGATTGTAGTTGATGGTAAGCTTTTGATTATCGTACTTTATGTTGATGATATTATTCTAGCAGGTGATGAGAAGCTCATAACTTCTTGCAAAGAAGATCTTGTAAGAGAGTTTGAGATGAAGGACACGAGACTCCTTCAATATTTCCTTGGTTTGGAGATATGGCAGCAGGATGGGGAGCTATTTGTTTCTCAAGGCAAATATGCCAAAGAGACTCTGAGGAAGTTCCACATGGAGATCTGTAAACCCATGGAGACTCCTCTTGTAGGAAACTGGAGGAAGGAGGTGCTACTTCAGGTGAGGTAGTGGATGCTACTATTTACAGGTAGCTTGTGGGTTCACTCATGTACTTGGTGAACACACGACCAGACATATGCTACGTAGTTAACCGACTTAGTCAAGCTATGGTTAAGCCGACCAAGCTATTTTGGAAGGCAAGAAAACATGCCTTGAGATATCTCAGGGGCACTACAGAGTATGGATTATGGTACAGACGGACAAAGGGAGTGAAGCTTCAAGGCTTCACCGATGCATATTGGGCAGGCAGTCCATAAGACAGGAAGAGCACATCAGGAGGGATCTTCAGCATAGGATCGACAATAGTTTCTTGGTACATCAGGAAGCAGAGATCAATTGCACTCAGTTCAGCCGAGGCAGAGTACATCGTAGCTAGTCAGGAAGCATGTGAGGCCATTTGGATAAGGAAGTTACTTGTTGATTTGTTTGGACATCAGATGGATCCGACGATGATACATTGTGATAACCAGAGTTGCATAAAACTCTCGATTAATCTAGTAGTCCATGACAGGTCCAAGCATATTGACATCTGGTACCACCATCTCAGAGATTGTGTTCAAAGGCGCATTATGTTACTTCAGTACATTCCCATGGAGGATCAGGATGTAGATATTCTGACGAAGGAACTCGCCAAGAGAAAATTCGAATACCACAGAGGCAAGATCGAGGTAGTTGATAATCCATTTCTTGTTGAGAGGGAGTGTTGAAAAGTCAACAAGAAATGTGTGTCTAATTTAATTTTTCCTTAGTTAAATTGGACAATAAATTGTAATCTTATCTCATAATCACTTGTAATAGTTAACTGAGTGTGATAGACTCAGTTAGCTCATGAAATTCAAGTTGAGGGTGGTTGGTGAGGCATGTATAGTGATTTTATTTGTTTTAGAGTCCAAGTTGCAGTTAGTGTATTAGTTTAATGCACGAGAAATCAGTTAAATCAATTAAGTTAAAGTCAAACTAACTAGTTGTAACTGATTGTTTCACTAGTGAGAGGTCAAGTGAATTAAATCAGATTTAATTCACATGCAGTGATCTGTCAAGTGATTGATGATTTACTATTAATAACTACATGCATGTCAGTTCTGATGAATACCCAATTGAGACAAAGGTTAAAGGGATGTTATCTATCAGTTGTATTATTAGTAAATTGTCGGCACACAATTAGACAACCATAGGATTGCCTATGATGTATCACACAGTTTTGGAACGTTGTCCTAATTAATAGGGATCAGTTTTTCTTAGAGTTGCACAAGAAAGGCAGGTTGAGCAGAGGCAGGAAATTGGCTAGGTGTTGGTCGATTTTTTCCAGATCAGTGTGAGACAGTTGGTAGAGTGCAACAGACTCTTGTGATAAGAGTGCACTGTATTGTTTCATGATTCCTTGGTTGATTATACAATAAATATAGAGGGGTTTGAGCAACAAGATTTCCCCAAGAAAAATATTTGTGTTGTGCGATTGATTTTCTTCTTTCTCTTACTTGGTGTGATTGTGCGATCATGTTTATTTTCCACAAATATTATAGAAGGATTCCACATCTTGTTTTAGTATATTACATGATCGGATTGAAACCATTGGTGTGATTTTTACAAATTCCTTTCAGGTGGGTCCCACTTGACACGTCACCCTGCTCAATATTTCTTGGTGGCTTCCCAAACAATGTGTTTGGTTACCCGCTAGCTTCTCTGCTTTGGGCTATGCATTTGGGCATATGTGGGTTGTGGGCCAACCCACCCACCAATAAAAACACCATCGGGCATGTGGCATCCTGCTGCATCACCCCAGTGCTTCCATATTGGCTCTCCCTTGCCGCACCTTTAGAGATGTTCTGGGAATAGCCCTCTAGGCTCCCACCTCAAAGCCACATCAATTACTCCACAACCAATAGTGAACTACCACTGGTCCACTTGGGATTCCTCAAACTCGGATCTTGACCCTCTAGTTAAGTTCTAATTCACATTTTGTTATGGGATTCTAGGGTTTTGACCTCCCATAACTTCTGACGTTAGTTTTCCTTTATGAGATTTGTATGATGATGATCCCTAGTCTATTCGAAGTGATAGGCTTCCTAATGACTGATTAGATTAGCTTACGGGGATCAACCCATCTGGGACTTTTATACCATGTCGTCATTCTCTCGACCAATTGTGTGAAAGGAGAATACTACCCCTCCAATAGGAAGCCTTCCGACCTAGGGTTCTGATCAATGAATGTATAAGGTTATCCTACCTTTTCCACAAGGTAAAGGCTTCGCTCCTTTGTACTGCGAAAATTATCTTTTCCTTAGCTTTCCTGGTATGGCCCGATTGATGAGCTTCAACTCTGCCTCATGCAATGTCTTGGACAAAGATCTTTGTAACTTCCCCAAAGATGAGCTCCATCATTGCACAGGATTCCTAAAGCTAGTATTCTCAACCATTGCTTTGTCTCAAAGGTCTTGCAGACCTCTAGGGTCACCTCAAGACTTCGACACTCTACCAATGTCAATAAAAATCATTCCACGGTGTTACCCCTCCTGAGCTTGGGTGAAATCCCCTAACTAGTCTAACCTATACACTATAAAAGGACACATATCAATCCTCAAATCAAATATCAATCACAACGAATTCTCTTTAGTTTTATGACTTTCGACCTAGTTGTAGATGAACCAGTTTTGAGGAAAATAGGATGTAACATCTCTTGACCCCTCAGGTTACCATTAGAGGAATGGGGTAATTATATTTACTTCTTTATCTATATATATATATATATATATATATATTATGCTAGCAAAAACCCAAGTTAACATTTCCATATAACCCAATGGGTCTCTGTTATCCGCATTAGCCAAATTCCTTCTAGGTGGGTCCCACTCAACACGTCACCCTGATCAATATTTCCAGGTGGCTTCCCAAACGACGTGTTTCCTTACCCACCAACTTCTTTGCTTTTGAATATGCATCCAGGCTTATGTGGGTTGTGGTCCAACCCACCCACCAATAATAGCACCGCCAGGCATGTGTCATTCTGCTACGTCATCTCGACGCTTCCATCTTGGCTCTCCCTTGCTGCGACTTTAGAGATGTTCTAGGAATAGCCCTATGGGCTCCCACTTCCGAGACACATCGGTTACTCCACGACCAATAGTGCACTGCCACTGGTCAACTTTGGAGTCCTCAAACCTAAATCTCGACTCTCCAGTTAAGTTCTAATTCACATTTGGTTATAGGATTCTCGGGTTCCAACCTCCCAGAAATTCTGACGTCAGTTTTCCGTTACATGATTTGTTTGATGATGATCCCTAGTCCGTCCAAAGTGACATACTTCCCAACGACTAATTAAATTATCTTACAGGGATCAACTTGTTCGGGACTCTTATGCCACATCGTAATTCTCTCGATCAATTATGTTAAAGGAGAATGCTACCCCTCCAATAGGAAGCCTTCCCACCTATGGTTTTGATCAACGAAGGGATAAGGTTATCCAAACTTTTCCATAAGGTTGGGGCTTCGCTCCTCTGCACCGCGACAAATATTTTTCCTTAGATTTCTTGTTATGGCCTAATTTATGATCTTTGACTTTGCCTCATGCAATGTCTTGGACAAAGATCTTTGTAACCTCTCCGAAGATGAGCTCCATCATTGCATGGGATTCCTCAAGCTAGTATTATCAACCATGGCTCTGTCTCAAAGGTATGTCAGACCTCCAGGGCTACTTCAAGACTTCGCCACTCTATCAATGTCAATCAAAATCATTCCACAGTGCTACCTTGCTTGAGCTTGGGTGAAATCCACTCTAATGAGTTCTCGACCTTTAGGTGTTCCTTGTTTAAGGACAGGGAATTCCACTCATGTCAGCGTTGGAAACCTTTTAGTCACCCTCTGCTAAGGACATGAAGTGTACGCCTAAAGGGACTTCACCTCTCCAGCCACATGCCAGGGGTTCCATGCCCCAAATCAAGCCTGCAAGTAGCTCCACCGTGGCACTCATGGGTTTCTGGGACATTTGGCTATTGCCACGGACATGTAGCCCTCATCACCAAAGTCTTTGTGGAAGGAATGAAGGTTGTTATGAATACAAGGTTGGAGTCCATTTAGGTAACGTTGCAAGGCTTGACCAACCTCAGGGAAACTACCCTTAACATTCATACATTTCTTTCCTTCCAATAGAACAACTTGTAAGAAAATGCATCAATTGTATACAATGATCGACTCTGCCAGCAGAGGGTATTTTACGTAAATTGTACATTGATAAAAGGATCTCAGAACCCACTTGTTTTCAAGGTTCAATTCAAGCTTAGTTATGGCTTGTAACATATCAGAGGTTCTTTCACTGTTATTACTATATTATTCTGAGCACAGTTGAGCATTTCATTCAGATTTAGATTCAACCTCGACTCCATAGCTTAGGCATTGTTTTTATGTGGTTTTATTGCACCTCGTATACATCATATACTATGTTTTTTGCCCTATTGAGTTATTAAACACATTTTCCTTCAAATTCAAGCACAAACACACACATATATCAATGGGATATTCCCACGAGATGCACCACATTTGAAAGCACTAATGACACAAATGTAGTCTCTAAATCAAGAACGATTATTAAGAGAAACACAATGTGATTCATTAGAGGTTAACAAGCATACATAGTTATTTATCTTAAGTTTGCAAGGCAACTGAGTCAGGGAAATGGACTTTCTACCCAACCATAGGCAGTTATAGCCACTTTCACTTGTAATTGCCACCCTCGAGCTAGATTTTATAGTTTGATGGGGGGAATGTTTGCTTCCTAGACTACACACCAACTGCCAATTGAATCAGGGACTCCATAGGAATCCTTCCTCATTCCCACCAATTTATTGCTTCTTTCTTTGCCACCACAGGGAGTCCAGAGGTGCCCCAACTCACCCCAAGTGCACTCATAATGATTCACCCCCTTCTAGGGATTTCAAAATCCACTGTACCAACAGGGAAATATCCAACTATATTTGCTCCAGTCTTTATTTGTTTTTGCTTCGGGATGACCTCTTCCCAAGCTATTATAAGGCTCCAGAGTAGCTACCTCAACGCATAGCCTTCAGGGGACCCAAGTTGTTACACGACTCTAGAGATTCCATCCCAACCCAGAGCTTCTAGGGACCCAAGCTATTATAGGGCTCTAGAGATCTCTGTCTCAACCCACAACCTCTAAGGACCCAAGCTATTACAGGGCTCCAGGGATCCTATCTCAACCCAGAGAATCCAAGGATTCCAAACTGTTACAGGACTCCAGAGACTAGCACTCAACCCAAAACCTCCAAGGACAGAGAACTAATCCCCTTCTCTTTAGCGTTGCCTACTGAAAGCTTCTGCTAGAGGCTTAATTCCAGTTCATTTATTTGTATGCCTCCCAAAAAAAAGGGTCGATGTTTCCATGCTAAAAGGAGATAGAACGAGTATCTCCCAAGAAAAAACCTCCTCCCTTCGAATGGGTCTCTCCTACTCTGATGCAGTCCTACTCCGATGTAGTGTTCCTTCACTCTGTTTGAATTCTCTTTCCCCTATTCGAATGCTTCCTCCCCATGGCCTGCATATTTGTCACATTATTTACTGCTACATCCTTGTTACTCTGTAGCCCTTCATAAATTCTTGTCCTCCTTACTTGTTGTGTTTTTTCAAGAAATCATGGGCCCGAGTACTTTTCATCAACCCATTCAATTTTAAGAACTAGCTCATTATCTTCATGCACCAACGAGTCTTCAATGTGTGTCCTACAAATTCAGGTTTCTTCTTTGAACAAGAAACCATAACATCCAAAGCAACAATTATCCTCCCCCAGCTCTAGAATCTGTGTCCCTTTGACTCAATCCCCCTTTTCATTTTGATTTCAAGCATTGCATAGTATTTACATCATATTTACAATGTGGCTCATACGAGAACCTTGGGTGGGGTTTTCATAGTCCCCTCCCCCTTGAGGGAACACCATCCTCAGTGTTCATTTACCCATATACAATGCCAGAATTAAAATAATACACATATTTCTTCACAGAGCTTTATACACACAAATCAATAAAATATTTACAATTATACATGTTGGGTGTGGAGCCTAATTATCTTCTTTATGTATCGTCACGTTGGATACCTATCCTTAACAGGGAGGCAACGCCGCCCGTCATTTAATCACCGTTAGGGGGGTCCATGGGGGGGGGGGTGACAACGATTTTATGAGCCCCCCCCCTTGGCGGGGGGTTTCAGGGGCAACGCCCCCGAAGCTAAAAATAGATGTGAAATTGCCATGTAAAATATTATAATTTCATAGTCAATGTGGTTTGTTCATTAGGAAGATGATCTAATGGTAGAAGTTATGTTTAATTTATGGTTTTTTTCCCTCGAAGGAAACCACCTATGTTGTATGAGGGTATTGTATTGCGACTGTGTATTGTCTGTATACACTAAGCGAGAGATAGCAAGGGGGATTGTGTGAGAGAGTAGAGGATATTACATCAGATCTATTGTAGGTTGTGTCTCTTCATTTTGTTAAATAATATAAAGGAAGGACTGGTTGTTTCCGTGGATGTGGCCCAAGCTGGGTGAACCAAATATATTTATGTCTCTCTCGTTTTATATTTTATTTCCATGTTTGTTTTTTCGCATATTTTATGTGTTCCATTGCTCTATAATATATAATTTTCTAACAATACACACTTGCTTTGACCATTAAACAATAAAGGATAACTAAATTCCATGGTATCTTCCATCTCCCATGTGGCCTCCTCTATCCCAAAGTGCTTCCACTGCACCTTGATTTGCATTATGGCTCAATTCCGGAGCATGAGACTCCTCTGGTCTAGAATGCACATTGGTTCTTTTTGGAACTCTCCCTCTAGTTCCACTTGTAGCATAGAACAATAAATCACATGATTAGAATCTTGCACATACCTTTTAAGTAAAGAAACATGGAAACCATCATGAACTCTAATTGATGGAAGTAAAGCCAACCTATATGCTACTGGTCCAATCCTCTCAAGAATTTCAAATGGCCCACAATACCATGGTGCCAACTTGGCATGTGTCCCCATTCTTAAGGAACTTTTCTCGGGTTTAGTTCTCAGGTAAATATGTTCCCCCACTTGGAACTGTTTGTGCACCCTATTCTTATATGTTAGGTCCCTATAATACTAGTGTAGCCCCCTTATTGTTATTGTTGGTGTATCCCCCTTATGTTATTTTTGTGCCCATGTAGCCCCCATATTATTATTGTTTTTCCCCATAGGATCCCACTGTAACATCCCTGGTGAAAATCCCATGTAATAAAAGTTAATAAAGGAAAATTAATAACGACGATGATGGGACACGTATTCCAAGTTGAATGGTGGGCTAAACATCCTGCCAGGTGTTCATTTCGGTTATTATGGCTAAAGGAAATGGCAAAGTCTTTGGAAATGCATGAGGCATTAATTGACATTTTATTTATAAAAATAATGGAAAATAGTAGAAAAGCACGATGAAATATCACATGTTGCATGTGAGGAGGAAAATGAAGGAAAATAACAGAAATGAATAAAATAGAGGCTTCATTAATAAAAAGGCTTCTGAGGATCAGTTGGTAAGCTTTTGCTAAAATTTTTCTCACACTTATGGCTCTCATTTTATTCTCTCTCTCTCTCACTCTTGTACACTTAGATTTTTCTTGGAGCACTTTGGCATTGGATCGATAAAGGCAAAGAAAGCAAGAAGAAGGAAGGAGAAAGCAAGGAAGAGCAGGATCAAGCAACTAAAATAAGATTCTTTGCAGGTATTGATTTACATGTGTGATTTCCTTGCTAGATATGGCATGCATGGTATTGCATGTGGTTCTTTTATATCATGGCATGGTTTTTGCTAGGTGTGACAGTGTTTTTAGCCTAGCCTTTCCATTTCCGGATAGCCTTGATGAGATGGGTTCTCATACTTCGGTTGAGTTGGATTTTTGGATGGATTCAAAACTGAGTGGGGTGAATCTCCAAATTGATATAACACATGGCCTAGTAACCCCTGAACTAGACTGTGGGTTGCGATAAAGATGAATAGTTGTTGCCTCGATGGGCATAGGAATCCTTACCTATGAATGGCGAGATATACGGTAAAGTCTAGAGGTGGTTTTCCTCGGTTTAGGGCCTAGTGATCTAAGTTTGGATTGCGGTAAATCCTTAGAGACGGGTGCTCTCCACTGGGCCTAGTAGTCCCGGGATGGGATGTATGGTAAATCTTGGAGAGTATGTCTCGATTTAGGGCCTAGTGATCCCTGATTCATATTGTGGATTGCGGTAAAGCCAGAGAGACTAGGAGATAGGAAAATTCCTCATGGTTTAAGGGGAGAACTCTGGTAGGATTCATGCTTGTTTGGTTATTTTTGGTTGGTTATGGGTCCCATGTTCATGCTTGGAATATGGCACTGGGGTGAATGGCTAAAAAGATATTTTGCTCAACTAATCTATGGTGGGTGGAATGTGGAAGTCCCATCTCCGGTTGGATTTGACATTCAGTAATGAATATTTCATTCCTTTGATATTTGGTATGAAAATGTATTGATTTATATGTGGATTCTATTATTGTTGTATCCATGGTATTTCTGTTGTTATTATGTTGGTTATAAGCATGTATTTTATCAGTGATGATGTATGGATCTCCCCATGATTTTATTTGTAAATGAATGTGCAATGTATCTATGGTCAAGTAGATTGTATTGCAACTAATAGTGTAAGGGAGAAATGCTTCTTAGCGATTCTCAGATAAGTATAAGACCCTTATGCTTAGTTTTTTTGTTTACACCTGTAATTTCCATGTTTGTGACATGTTTGAAAAAATGCTTATCATGGATAGGAGGGGTCCAGATGATTTCTTATTGATGTGATTTCTTCCATATCATTTTCCTGTTGTTATTTATCATCTCTAAATTTTTCATGAAGTTCTGGGCAGAGCACTAGGTTCTGGGCCTGAAAAGGTAGCTCAATTCCCAGGGACACTGGCACAGAACTGATGAATTGGGGCCCTTGACGTTGACACGTTGTGTTATGCCTATGTATATAGCCTCTTGGAAGCTGGCATGTAAGATTGTGCCCGCGTCTATGGCTCAAAGAGGTCAAAAGGTCAGTGTGACCCAGGGGTAAGAGTCCTGAATGGTTGGGTTACCTCCTGGGGGTGTTGTTGTTGTTGTACAAGGTCTGTATGTTGTGTTTCCGTCAGTTCCACTTCCTTAAGTTCACCTAGGAGGTTGAATCTCATTATAGTAGCCTCTCGTTGAATTTTTACCCTGGTTGGCTAGTTACTTGGGTAGATGTGGGAGGGGGTGCTAGAGAGTGGTATCAAAGCATGATTCAACCCTTGGACTGGATGTGCAGTGTGTTGTTCATGTTTTTATGTCGGTTTCAAATGTGTTTCTCATACCTATGGTGTATTTTCTTGTTGTATCTGTGTTGTGTTTTCCATGGTGGTAGTGGTGTCACCATGGAAGTTTTGATGGTGTTGTTGTCAAGATGTTTCCATGAGTGTATGAAAGGTTATGTGTTGCTCATGCTTGTGTATTTTTTGTGCACACTTTCTTACATATTTTACATGCATTGCTTGCTTATGTTAGGGTTACATATTAGTCATGCTTAAATGTTATCCGTGTATGCTTTCTTGTGTGATGCCATATGTTGAACATGCATTGGTCATTCAAGATTGGTTATACATGTCAAGTGGTTGCATATGGTAAATTTTGCAATGGTTTGATTGAGGTTGTTGTGAATAAGGTCAATGTATGCAATTAGGTCATCACGATGATATTGGTATGTTATTACGCTAATGTGTTGGTTAAGATAGAGCAGGAGATGCAGATTATTAAAGTGATGTCGCAATAATGAACTTTGGGGTAAGAGAAGATCGTCATACAAGTTGTATTCTTGGCTTGTAGGTATGTGATTCATGGTTGTTGTAAGCATTAGGGAAAATTTTAGGGGCGAATTTTATCCCAAGGACGAAATTTAAGGGGTTTTAGATTTTGAAGGGGAATTTTTTTTATATAAAACCCCTTTTGTATAGTTAGCCCCAAAATTATTTAAAAAATAATTTATTATTATGTTTTATCCCAAATAAATAAGGGTGCATAAACCGTGAAAGGCCAGATTCACCTCCTTTGGAGGTTGGATTGGCTTTCATTCGCCCCTAATTTACTAGTTTGGAGGGTGATTGGAATGGCATTCACCCAGATTTAAAGCGATGATGGAACACTAATGATGGAAATGATGAGGGCCTCAACCTCTAGAGTCATCACTACCCACCCACTGAATTTGAGGGACAACTTCATGAATTTTCTAGTTATTATGATGTTTTCCCCCCATCGGCCCCTCAAAATGGCCGGGTGAAGGAAATTCTGGTGCGATTGTGGGACAATGGTGATTGCAACAGTGGGAAAACGGTGATCGCAAGTTTAATTTCCCCTCGATTTACTAGTTATCGGTCATTTTTGGTTGCAATCGCCCCCTAGGGTTGAATTCAAGTTTTATAAATTTTCCAGTCACCTTGGGTGAGAGTTGTGTGTCTAAATTTCAAAAGTGAATGATTCAAAGTGTGGGTGTGTGCGTGTCTATGCTTCAAATTTAAAGTATTGGTGCTATGTGGGTGAAAAGTGCGGGTGTGTGAGTGTCTATGCTTCAAATTTAAAGTGTTGGTGCTCTGTGGGTGAATGCTTGTTGAATGTGATGCATTTCCCAAGCGGATTCAGTCGACTCCATCCCTCCAGGCAAGGATTTCTTCACCCAATATTTGTAATCCTCCATAGATCTTTGTAATATATGTTCATAAGTTATTTAGAAAAGGCTTTTTCTGATCCGAGACTCTGTTTTGTAACCTTGGTGCATATTCGGTCCTTTGCAATAGGGAAATCCAGTATAAGCAAGAAAAACATTCTAATTGGTGAGATACCAAGCTACGACCCCCACATAACATCTCTCCCTCCATGCATCCCTGGGTTGTGTCCATGTATCCCTCCATTTTTTCCATCAATCCTAGCCAGCCGTCAGCAAGCTTGACCCAACGAGGTAGTGCAAGCCAACAAGATAAGTGATCTCAATGAGCCCAGCTAGGCAATCTCCCTTTTCAACGTGTTCCCAGCCATCAACCATCCTTCATTGTTCAAGAAATATTTGTAAACGATGTTCAATGCCAATATTCGTTTTTGTAGCGTGTTTATTCAACTAGATGTGGGTACTTCTTGCCAAGGATCATCCAGGTGTTTATACAATCGATCCTGGTTGAAATAAAATGACCCCAAAGGCAGTCTATCATTCCCAAGAACAAAGGAGGTCCCAATTGATGATGGTCGTTAGCCCTAAAGTGTGTATAAATTGGTGTACTTAGTACCGCTCTAGGAATCTGTCTCTTTTCCACTTCGTGATGCAGCCATTGGGATGCACTTCAGGGTCTTTCTTTCTTTGGTAAACCTATGAAAAATCCACTTGTTCCTCCTCAACTTTAGGAATATCGATCACTTTATACTCAAGTATTGTTTAAAACGATGTTGTAACATTGGTTTTACTTCTTGCCATTCTTTAAGACCCTCATTGTGGGTCATCCACCAACATGATGGTGTGGATGGCCTGAACCTATATACAATCAGAGGTATCTTGAATGATCTATGACTTAAAATAATGTGATTTCATAACTCCCATTGATGTGAAAAGGCACCCGGTTCTAAGACTACAACTGTCATATATTCAATGAACATACCTCGGTAGGGTGAAAATTCTTGAGACATTGGTTTAATCCCATCATCTCTTTTAAATAAAATATGAGGTTCTATGAGTCATCTCTTGTATTCTTCAGTTGTGAAGGTTGCATTATACCTTGGTAAATCTCAAATTGTGTGTTCATTTGAAGCTTTGATCTAAGCACTTCAATTGAAAGTGTTATAGACTATAACAAGGTCAATCTCGCACAAATTTCAAAATATATTTCCAACTCTTAATTTGATATGAATTTACATTGAGATGGATAGACTTTTTTGGCATAAAGGTTTCATTGCATTACTCCTCATTGTGTGGACTAAATCAGAGTATCCTTCAAGTTATAAAATTTTCCACATTGGTTAATGACATCATCTACAACGGTGAAAACAAGGGCAGAGGCATGAACATTAGTAGTAGAAGGAAGACATGTTCAGACAACGAGTCATTCTGTTTATAGTCCATGGATTTTTATTAGATTTAGGACAACATAAGGGGAAAAAAGTAGAGAGTTTACATATATACTAGAGGCACAAAATCATGATAAAGGCAGATCAAGCAACAGAGGAGGACATCTTCAGGAATCTTCAGGTAAAGCAGTGGCACTCTTTGCTTCAACACATCAGTAGTATGATTTGATTGAAGAAATATTTCTAGCTTGTATACAAGAAGAAACTTGGTAGTGGGTTTTATGTCTTGTAGCGAAACATTTCATTAAACAATTTCAGAGCTTCATTGGCATACCCATTCAGTTTCAGAGCTTCATGGGAAGAAGACATGGGTTCAAGCCACCATATATATTATTAAATCTATTGCTCCCATTAAATCAATGTTCTATCCTCTCAAAGCCATATACCAAGGGTGTTTGTTCCTATTTTGTCATGCAAATAATTGGTCCAATTCATATTGGTTGGATATCCCCATCAAAATATTTGTTTGAGGAATTCCCTCCATATGTTACAAGTTGAAACAACAATTAATGACCTTTATCTTTGATATTGTAACTTGGGAAGAAACAACTCTATGAAAATTTTCAAACTGCTTGAAAAAACTAATGAATGAAACCTTTAAAATTTCTGAAAGATTATATGTAATTATTTACATGTTTGTTTAGTGGTGCATATACAAGTGAAGTACCTTCTTCTTTCATTATTGGAAATGCACACTTAATGTCCCAAAAGAATATAAACGCTTGATCCTGAAATATCTCATCTGTTGCAAGTGTTAATTTGTTTTCATTAGTTTTCACTCACACTGTTTGATAAAATGTTTGAAAAAATTCCTCTACACGAGCACAGTAGATTTGTATATTAGTCATTGAGCTAGAATAGTGACGACTTTTTTCTTCTTCTTTTTTTCAAGAATATTCCCTATAATTTCCTTAATTGTTATTCTATGCTCCAAACAACGGTGCCTCTACACTTTAGACTACACCATAAAATGCTCAAGACTGTAATGAATAACCATCCCATGGAAAGGGTTATCATCTTCAACAATTAGCTCATTATATGCTAATTTTTATGCCTTAATCCTATTTTTGGCCTCTTTCTCTTTATTTTGTGACTTGGCTAAAATTTTGATCTGCCTTTAATTTTCTTCTAGAATATTAGAAAACCATCCTCTTTGATCTCTCATTTCATTATCACTGAAGTTCTATGTTACACGTATATAGAATTTTCTTCTACTTAGAAATAATATATTATTAGATTTCATATAGATTGTCAATTTTTGACCTTCTGGTTTTCAATTATCAGGAAATGAAGGAGAGTGACTTCAATAACTTGAATTTTAGATAAAAATTTATTGGCATATGTACTTCATAGTCTATAGGTGAGGATGCTGATAAGGAATGTTGGTGGTAGTTCAATACTCCCATGCATCAAGAGTCAAATTTATTAAAAATTAGAATTATTCTAAAAATTCATCTGAATATACGTTACAAATTCAAGTGAAAAAGGCTCAAGTGAAAACCTTCAGTTACAGAGGAAATATGAGCATCCAAAGACAATGAATGACTTATGGGTATCGTAGATCCTATTTCCCTTTAAACATTGAATCTAGACGTGGAATATTGTAAGGAACCCACGGGATATCAGAATGTACCCATGGGATTTTGAGCCAGAAACCTTCACACAAGGAGAGCCTTAACAAGGCACATTGTTGCCAATTGCTCTACATCTTGTAGTGGTATGGAGGTATGCTACTATAGTATAATGAATTATTATTCTTATGGCCATCTCATAGATAATAACCACAAGCCAAAGAGGGCCCACAAGGCATGAAACAAAAGCCACATGTATTTTAGCACCATAAACAAAAACCATAGGTATGAATATATGAAATGTGCATATTTTGAGTCACTGTATGGTGGGGATACATGAAGTAAATATATATTTATGCTTGAGTATGTATAAGTTGTTTTATAAAGACATCAACCTTAAAAATTGTATAGTGGAAAACTATAGGTGAAAGCAACAACTATTCTAATTAATCTTTGATCTTGGAGAACATTCCCACCACACATACACACACACACACATATATATATAATATTTGGATGGAGAGGTGTCTTGCAAAGGATGATTTAATTTATTGTAATACTTTGTTGTTTTGTTTAAACCTTTCAAGTGTTCATTAGGTGATTTGGAGATATGAATTAATTTAATTGAAATGTTTATATATTTTATGTTTGAATGATGTTATTTGTTTTATAGATGATGAATCATGATGTTATTGTTTTGTGTATAATGATTTATTTTTTTCTTTTGGGCTTGGCAGAACATTTTAATAAAATATTGCTTAATGGTTTTTGTGAACATTACACTTATTTTACTTTGAATGCTACTTACAAATCTAGTAATTATCAACCCTTGGAAACTATTGATGTGGGTTTCTAGATCAATTTGAAATTTTACTTCTAAAATATTCAGTGAGTTATCAAAAGTTAATCCTGGGAAGAAACCATCAATGTAAGTGGATGTATTATCATACTTTCAAAATCCTCAATCCAATAATACGCATTCTCTTCATGCTTGAAGCTCCTTTGAATGATCTGTTACTGAGAGAGATGTTAACTCTTGTGAAAATGCATTTGATATCCATATGATGGATGAAAGAATAGGTTCCTCTAGTGACCAGGGTGAGATAAATGTAGTTTCAACAGAAATTGGTGATGAGAATCTTAAATATTTTTCCTTGGAAAGTGACACAAACCATTCACGAAAAAGAAAAAATGCTATTGGACCGTAGGGAGACAATTCCAATATGATTGGGTCTCATACCATTTATTAAAGAAATACTCCTACAAATGTGAATGAGGTTTTATGAGAATTTAGATGTATTGTGTGTAGTTGGAAAAGTTGCAAGGTAGTGAAATTTCAGATGAAGCTAGATATAGTACAAAAGCATGCAGGAAAGGTGTATGAAAAGAAAATTATAAATGGTAAAGTGAAATATATTGTTATATGAAAATCTTTTGAGGAATGTTGACATATCCAATGTGTGGAAGAATACAAAAAATATTTAATAAGTAAGAGGAAACTTAAGGCAAGTGGAGGAACCATCATATTTCTATTTGAAAAGATGATGGAAAGAAGTTTTTTATCCAAGACGATACAATTGAGCACTATATTTCACATCTTATGTAAAGGTCGTTCTCTGACAGATTATCCAGATCACATGAAATTTCCATCTTTTGTTCAAGTGCCAAACTTTCCATTTTCTCATTGGTTTGTAACTAGTGGTTGGGAATGGGAAAGATATCTAGCTCAAGTAGAAAATGATGATTTGAAATAGAAGATTGCAAATGCTAGGTTTTTGGCATTGTCTTTGGATGAGGTTATGAATATATATAATACTTCATGGATTTACATGAGAATTTATATGGTTAATGATCATATTAGGCATTTTGGTGAGCCCTAGTATTGCACCAAGAATGCTGCAACTCACAGAGGCTACCCTACTTTACTTTATCAACCTGGGGTTCATACAAACTTGGAGGTGATAGTTCTATATACAAAACAGATGCATTCTACTCATGTCATACTCTTCTGAGCTTTAAGAAAGGGTGCTACTTCTAGGGTTTCTGGATGAAGTCTGTCACACTTCTGAAATTATTCCTAGGGATACAAATGATTCAAAGCCATGGCGCTATCAAAAAGTTCAAAACTACACTACAACAAGCAAGTAAAACTATCTATTCTACAATGAGAGAAATCTACTCATTAAGCTATGATAAGAAATGAACGCAAACTAGGCATCTTGCATTAAGTAAATTGCTGAATTGAAATGGCATAAAGGAAACTAAGCTAATCACACTTTTCTTGGCCAAATGGATAAACACTCTCTACTTACTCTATGCTCTATCTATCATGCTTTTAATCATGCAACTACTCATGACCTAACTATGCTTGTAAATGTGTTGTTTTGCAGCTAGGAGAAGAAAGTGCTAAGGTGTCTTATGGAAGTCTTGAACACATGGGTGCAAGGCTAAAGTTGTATGAGTGGTTTTTTGTGAGGACCTAAATCTGAGATCTTTTAACTAAACCTAGAATTATCATTTCAATTAAACACAATAAGAAGGAAAATAGTCTATTTTTAGCTCAACATTTATTTGATGATAACATACAAGTAAAATTCATATGCAACATATTAAAAAAGTATGAAATTTCATTAAAGCAATTTAAATAAGTAATAAAAAATCAAAGAATACCTGTATCAATAGTTGGGTTAACATGCTCCTGATTTTTTTGAGACGCTCCTGTTGGGCTACTCGACTAGATTTACCTCCCAGCCAACTAGGAATGATTTCCTAGCCCAGGGAACCTCCATAGGTTCCCTAGCCCTCTGAGCCCAAGTCCAACTAGCTGTAGTGTCTCTAATTTAGAATCAACACCCTCCAATAGATCTAAGTTTTATTCCTCTCATTTTCTCTCCATACTCCCCCTTCTCTTTCTCCACATTTTCCCTCCAAAATAAATTCCTCCAATGCCAAACAAAGACCAAGGATCTTCTCCTATACTAAAACAAAGACCAAGGATCCTCCTCCTCTCCTCTCATCCTCCTTCCCTTTTATGTCTCTTCTGCTCATCCACCTCAACTACTTACAATTAATTCCATGACTACCACCTCATCCTTTTAATTTAATAACCTTGAATTTCTTACCATATCTTATCCAAAAGTAGATATGAATATATATATTTTATTCAAAAATAATTTGGAGAATACCATACATTATCTAAATGTAGATTTGAGAAGACATATTGGGGATACAAAATCTAGATATTTGATTTAGAAATAAATGAGAGAAGACCATACCTTATCTAAAAGTAGATCTGAGAAGGCATATTAGAAATGAAATAACAAATAATAAAATTCATATCAGTAAATATAAAATAAAATTACAAATTCACAAGTGTAGATATTACTCAAAGATCACTAGTCATTATTTACATATTAATTAAACACTAATCAAAATTTGCCTTATAGGATAAAGTGGGGCATTACATACACCCCTCCTTCAAAAAAATTTGTCTCGAAGTTAGAGTGAAAATGACACAAGGAGTTTGAAATAATTTTGAAAATAAGGCATACAAAAATAGAGAGATATATAGTAGTCAAATTAAGTCAAGAAATGATACAACCTCCCATCAAGAGCCTCCAATCTAATTTATAACCTAATATACTTCCTAACCTACTTCCACTCCCATCCTATCTGTCATTTGCTGCAATATACTATGGCATCGGCTATATTGATCTAACCACTAATAAAACCAATATGGTGGACACGTCAACTATATCGACCTAACTTCCCCAGTAGGAAACTGGAAATCATCATCACATGTATATGGGAGCATGTTCATCACTTCCCTCCCATGATTCCAGGCTTGGATGTTACACGGTGGGAAATGCCTCCACCCCTCCTCAAAACTAGGGTCAACACCCTAATATGGACCACACTACAAAGCTGGTTGGATACTTGTCATCGAATAACCCAGTCGGGAAATCTTGTCACCTATATCATTTACCCTTTACCCATGTCATAATAGTGCATATGAAGTAGATAAAAATATGTAATAGAATAATGTACATCATACCATTCCTCGTCGGATATGTCAACATTTCCCATCGGAGGTGTAGATATTGGTTATCATATTGTTCTTTCTAATTTGCAGGTTATTTCTCATTCATGCATATAACAAAAAAAACATATATAGATAAGTGATCTTAATCCTCATGTTATTAAATCCAACATACATGTCTCAATTTTGCACTTCATAAAAATATACTGGAAATAAATCTTACATTAGATAAACCATATCCGCTTAAGCCATACATCAAACAACAATAACTCTTAGAAGTCACACATTAGATAAATCATAACTAAGTAAGTTGTACATTAGGTAAATCATACATCAAATAAGTCATACATCAAATATTTTAATCAACAATACCAAATATATCTAATGATTTATATAAGTATTTTCATCTGTCCAACTAAAATGAAACAATATTACATAGCGTTCATAAATAAAATAACATGGAACTACAAATAGAGTCTTAGCATAGGTAGCTATCTAAGTCAAAATGGGCATCACAGATGCTCGAAAAGTGAGGGGTGGTCACGACGTATAGTCTCTGCATCCTCCCAGGTAGTAGATCCTAGGCTATACTTATCCCATTGGACCTTAACCTGGTCCACCATGCGACATCTGAGATGTCGCACCCTATGGTCCAATATGCATAATGGTTCGACCATTATGGTTCCCACGTCTGAGACCTGCAATTCCCTCCAATCTAGTTTGTGAGATTCATCAGAAACACAATGTCATAAAATATATACATGAAAAGCATCATGATTTTTATGCAAATGGGGTGGCAATACAAGATGATAGGCAATTGCTTCGATCTTCTTTTTGATTCTAAAAGGTCCTATAAACCGAGGTGACAACTTTGACCCTTTCCCAAACCGTATGGTGCTTTTGTTGGGTCGAATACGAATAAAAACTTGGTCTCCTACCTCATAACTACGATCAGTCCTATGTGCATCAACATAACTCTTCTGTCTATCTTGTGCTTCCTTTAACCTTTCCCGAATCTGTCTTACATGTTCCTCCATTTCTTGTACCAACTCCGACCCAACTATTACTCGGTCCTCTATTTTTTCGTAACTCAATGGCGTCCTGCATGGCCTCCCATATAGAGCTTGATAAGGAGGCATCCCAATTGAACTATGGTAACTATTATTATAGGAAAAATCTACCAATGGTAAGTGCCTTTCCCACTGAGTCTGATTATCCATGACGTACATTCTGAGCATGTCTTCCATAACCTGATTTACTCTTTCTGTCTTCCCATATGTTTCTAGATGATATGCTGTGCTTAGGTTCAACTGAGTCCCCAATGTTAACTGCAAACTTGTCCAAAATCTATATGTAAAGCGAGAGTCTCTATCGGAAATGATCTTTGTGGGCAACCCGTGTAGTCAAATAACTTCACTTATAAAAACTCGTGCCACATCAGTAACATTGTAAGTGTCTCTCACTGGAATGAAATGGGCAATTTTGGTCAATTTATCAACTACAACCAATATAACATTGTGCCTCTATGAAGTGAGTGGAAAAACCACAACAAAGTCCATAGAAATGACCTCCGATTTAGACATAGGGATGTTATGTGGATGTAGGAGTCCTGTTGGATGGCGATGATCAACCTTCACCCATTGAAATTCAAGACATTTGGCAACAAACTCGACTATGTTGTGCTCAATGCCTGCCAAAAAGAAGAGTTTCTTCATGTCATAATACATCTTCTTCACTCTAGGATGTGCACAATAGAGTGCTATATGTGACCCTTCAAGGATGGTTCTTCTTATACTCCCTTCCTTAGGGATGCACATTCTTCCTTGAAATCTCGATAGTCCATCTGGTTCAAGGACATAACCCTAAAAATTTTATTCTATCTGCTTCCTACTCTAGAGTGTTGATATAACCTTCAGATACCAACTATCTTCAAAGATTTTTTCCAACACATGTTCCCTCAAATTAACCCTCAAGGGAACTAAAGAGAAGGTTCGTGGCCTCCTGCTTAGTGCATCAGCCACCACATTCTCCTTTCCCTTAATGTATGAGATCCCAAAATCATACTCACTCATGAATTTACTCCACCGCCTTTGCCTAGCATTCAAATATCTCTAAGTGAAGAGGTACTTCAAGCTCTGATGATTAGTTCTTAACTCAAAGCTTCTCCCAACGAGGTAATGTCTCTAGATTTTTAATGCTAACATCACCGCTGCTAATTCTAAATAAAGGGTAGCATAAAATTCTTCATGTTTCTTCAAATTTTTGGATGTGCAAGATATTACTCTGCCTTATTGCATCAACACTGCTCCCAATCCTTGCTTTGAAGCATCTGTGCAGATAATGAAGTCTTTTTCCATGTCAGGCACTTGAAGGATCGATGCACTAGTTAGTAACCTCTTTATTTTGGTGAATTCAGTGTCACATTCATATGTCCATTCATACCTAACCCCTTTTCATTGTAATGTGGTGATGGGTTTTGCAATATTTGAAAACCCTTCCACAAATCTGCGATAATAACTTGCTAGCACCATGAAGCTACGCACCTTGTTGGCTTGTGTTTTTATAAACAAATAAGGCAACATGCAGAGTTAAGGAATTGAATATCGGGAATGGCTAAAATGAAGGAAAAGCAATTCAAGCACGGGTCGGGAAGACACCCCGCAGTCAAAAGAGGAAAGAGCACTCACCACTTACCTTTTTGCATCGTCAAATGCGTTTGCACTTACACTTTTAACTTCGCCTGCACCATTTCCCTGATTGCGATATAAATGGGACCCACCCTTCTAACACATCACCTTCCACTCATCGCACATCGCACAAGTCACAACTCATAACACTTACCTCCCGTTCCTCATAATAGCAAACTTCCGATTCTCCAATTGTGATCTATAGGTGGCCCCACCTCCGCCATGCCACATCACCTCTCCTCTCATCAGACATCGCATTTTGCATTGCATAACATTTTCCCCTTATTCCTCATAATAAAAAAATCCTGATTCCCCGATTGCAATTTGCGATATGAGTTTGGGCCCCACCTCTGCTATGCCACATCTCCTCTCCGCTCATCGCAAATCGCACATCACAAGTCACAACTTTTACCTTCGTTTCTCATAAAAAAACGCTCCCTGACTTCCGTTTGTGATTTTTGATATGAGTGTGGGCCCCACCTCCTTTCCACGTCATTAATATCCATTTCACGGCCTTTGTCTCGCTCTTTTCAGTGTTAACCATGTGTTAATTTTGCATGCCTCACTTTCAGCTCCACCATCTTTCCCTCATCTCTGCTCCCTATCACACATCCGATAACTCATGATCTAGTTCGGCCCCTCCTCGAGAACCCGGTCTCCGGTTTGAAAAGTCAAGCACATCATGGGGTTTTGGCAGGACAAACAAATCTATGGTATATTTAGTTTGTCCAAGAACTCCCCGCTAAAGAGCTAGGCACGTGCAACACGACTGGTCCTTTCATAACGGTTAGTGGAAATCATGAGAACAAGGGAGTGGAGGCTTTTGACAATAGGTGGAATCATTCGATGGAAGCCAGACTGCCCACCTATTCATGGTTACTCCTCTCCACACCATTTTGAAGATTCTAGGATTTGGCCTTCGTGGCCAACTATGTTGTTTCTTTTACTGTTTGATTATGATGTTTTGCTGTTAAAATCTCGATTTCACCTGATTCTGTTTTGATTTTATGATTATGGGAGTGATTGATAGATGAACTCTCTGTGATTTGGTTATGATATTTTGATTTTCACATGTATGGGTTGATCATGAAAGTTTATTCGATCGTAAACCCTCAAGGATAACTCTATATGTAGAGAGTTCAAAGATGAAAGAAAGGTTCTGAATTTTGGAGATTTTTTGCTGTAGTTTGTATGACTGTGCTCTTTATGCTCTGAGATACATATTTGGGAGAGTTTTTTTGAACATAATATGATATACAACATTTTTTATTTGGATTCCAGATGGAGCAATGAGTAGTATGTATCTACATTCTCTTGTTTATCAATAATCTCTTGTTTATGTATAATCATTTTTCAATGTTCTGCTGCTTTGATGATTCGTGTAATGTGGCTGCTGGTGGTATGCATTTTTATTCATGAATTCATGTATGAATAATGCTCATGTGTTAAAATTTCCGTGCTCCCTTAATTCGCGCTCCACGAATCTCTGTCCTCAGTCACGTTCCACTTACATTCGCTTCCTCTGAGTTCATGGGAGACAAATTCTTAAGACTTTTAAACCAGTCTATCGCATGTTCCTCCTCGGTTCCTTCTCAACACCTCTGCATAGTCTGAAAGCCTCTACTCATTTTTCATACTTGGAACATTTGAGAAGCCACCAAGCCATACAACCTCCTGAGC
The DNA here is from genome assembly GCA_034641835.2 of Pinus albicaulis. Classification (NCBI taxonomy): domain Eukaryota; kingdom Viridiplantae; phylum Streptophyta; class Pinopsida; order Pinales; family Pinaceae; genus Pinus; species Pinus albicaulis. The sequence continues at coordinate 624,085,926 of CM076581.1, forward strand.
CCTCTCACAGTATAGGGTAATTCACATGAATCAAAATCCAATGTCTTCAAATTTCCTGAACCACCACAATCATTATCCTCTTTATCCATATTCTATCAGAGGCACCATTAAAATTGTCTACATCTAACCTCTGATTTCAAGATGCCCTAGGCACTGGTCTTTTGCAACTTAAGGTTGTCTCTAGGAGCAAAAAAATATTTTTGGCGCTGTTCCCGGGGAGCGAATTAGAAAATATTTTCCTGGGATATGACATTATCTTCACCCTTCAATTAGGTGAGCACAAAGGGTTTAGAGTTGCATAACCCTCACCTTGGCGACTCCACTATTATCAAAGTTCAAATCAGTTTTAGTCCTAGCTTACACAAGGCCTCATACTCGAACATATACTTCCCAGCTGAAAACCCCTTCTGTATCTGATCCCGAAAATATCATATTAAGAGAATTTGGAAGGAAAATCAACCAAGCGAGGCTCACCTACCCTCATTTTCTCTAGAAGATTCACCTTCCTCATCTAAGAAAGTTGACATCTATGGCCCTGGATCCACAACCCGTGTACTTGGGTATTATCCAAAAGCCTCCGCTTTAGCCAATTCAGTCATAAAATATGAAGCTGAATCCACTGATACTTCTCAGCCTCCCTTTCACCCTACTCCCAAGGCTAAATAAGTTAAAGAAGCTGCAGTACTCCAAAGCTTTTTACAGACAAATATCTAAACCTCTACTCATCACATACCTGTTATACCCCAGCCAACTCATCCTCATAACCTACCACCACCGCCGCTCATGGTTGCACTTGGTTTCCTCCTCAACAAGTATGCTCCATTGGCTCTACCTCAGTTGTTGAATGACATGCCACAATATTATCTAAAGCTCCTGCCTCGGTTCACCGGGGAAGATAATAATTCTGCGCAGAGACATATTGAAAAATTATGTGCCTTTGTTGAGAATGTGAATGTAAAGCACTTAGATGTGTTGTTAAGGCTTTTCGTCCAGTCCTTGGATGGAGAAGCCCGAAAATGGTTCAAGTCTCTAACCGACAACACAGTCCACACTTGGGAAGAAATGGAAAATTTCTTCACATTAAAATGGGGAGAAAAGAGGGATCATGGATACGTTCTCACCGAGTTCAATGCTCTTAAAAATAGACACAATGAGGATGTAAAAAAATTCTTAAAGAGGTTCAATAAGCTCTATAATAATCTTCCTGCTAAAATAAAACCTCCCCAAGCAGCTGCTAAGGTGGTCTTCACAGGAGCTTTCGAAACGGAGTTTGGGTTCACCCTAAGAGAAAGAAAATCCACGTCTTTGGATTAGATACAGAATGATGCATTGGAGGTAGAAGCAAACTTTGATTCTACTGTTAAATTCAAGGGGAAGACAGAACATGAAGCCATAAGAAAGAACAGGGAGGAGGCTTCTACTTCAAATCATGAAAGGGAATCACAAGAGTATAGAATTGAAGAAATGAATAATCTAATCAAGAACCTTTCAAATAAGCTGATTAAGCTTGAATTGGAGGAAAAAAATTCCCGTCCTCATCCCAACCAAATGATTCCCAACCGGGGGTTTAATCCTCAATATCAGAAGCCCCCTCTGCAGCTATTGCAGTGAGAGAGGAAGGAACAACAAGACCACATTTAACCCCTTCTATACTTGGAGGGAGAATTGGAGGGACAGGCCGAGGAAGTCATAGAAAACCAAGAAGATCAATTCCTCGCCTACTCTGATAACGAGGAGGGTGAACTCATCCTTCAAGGGGAGAAAGAGGAGAAGGAAGTCCCTCTAGAGGATCAAGATATTAATAGTTACTGTAGACAGTTCGTGGATTTCATGCAAGCTCAAATCCACAAGAAATATGACTTTAGGTCCTCTAGGAAGATGACCTGAGTGCAATAACAAAATGAAGAGTCGATATCAAGAGAACAAACCCCTCCTAGTCTTACTAGTAAAGGGAAAAAACTATTATAAGGTTCAACCCCTCATAAGGCCACTGCATCCACTTCCAAAAAGAAAGAACTTGATCCTCCCAAAAATAAGAAGTCTTCATGTATACCCTTTAAAATTCCTGACCCTCCTAAAGAGCAGTTCAAAGAAGCCATTATAGAAAAAGGGCCCACACCCTTTAATCTCTAGAAAGAGCTAGAGAAGGTCAAGATCCCAGTTCCCTTGATCGAGCACCTGAAACAACCTTCATACAAATCTCAAGTGTCCCAATTCATGCAACCCCATAGTGTAAGCTCTCTGCCTGACAGCCTCAATCTCCAAGAAGAATGACCCATGGTGGTTTCTGGACCTCATGTAGAAGAGCAGGACTCAACCACTCCCCCGTTCTATGTGACTCTGGTGATACATGACTTACTATTGCACAATTGCATGTTGGATTTCAGGGCTTCACATAACCTATTGCCTTTGTCTGTCATAGAAAAATTGGGATTGCAGATTACGAGGCCTTATAAAGACCTGTATTCTTTTGATTGCAAAAGGGTGAAGTGCTTGGGTATGATAAAAGACTTATTAGTGAACTTAGCCCATGTTCTGGCCAAAAGTGTGGTAATGGATATTGTTGTAGTTGATATCCCAGCTCGGTTTGGAATGTCGTTGTCCAGATCCTGGGTTTCCAAGGTTGGAGGGTCAATAAAACTCGACCTCACCTACACCACTATCCCATTTTTCAGTGGGGAAGAAAAAGATTATCCCGTGAGTCCAGGTTTGTAAATATGGTCACTAAAGTTGATGGTTCATCCAATTCTCTAGTGTATGGAAAGGAGGGTGAATTTTCCTGTCTTATGCTCGAGGAGGATGGAAATTTCCTACAAGGAATGAAGGTCTGTCCCCTAAGATAGGGGGATCCCATAAATAGAGTGGAGAACAAGATTTGGACCTTTTATTTTGATGGGGTTTATTCACGAGAAGGAAACGGAGCCGGGGCACTCTTGATATCGTCAGAAGAATGATTAGTGCCTCTCTCCTTCAAGTTGGAATTATAAGCCACAAATAACGTGGCCGAGTATGAAGCCCTGATGGTGGGATTACAGGCAGTGCGTAACATGAACATATAAAACCTCAAGGTGTTTGGAGATTCAGAGCTAGTAGTGAGGCAATTCGGGAGCCAATGATAAGCTAAGCACTCGCGACTTCGAGCTTACAAGAACGAGGTATGGGATTTGGTTTAGAAATTCTTCTCGACTTTTAACATTCGATTCATGCCGAGGGAGAAGAACATAATGGCTGACTCAATACCTGTGGCTGCTAGCAATTTTCTCCCTCCGCAGAATCCGTTGCTTAGATACGAGGTGGAAGTAAGATATTTCCCCTCCACTCCGGACAACGTAAAAAATTGGCAGGTATTTGAGGACAAAGAAAAAGTCAAGTGTTTTATGGAGATGGTGGGTGAGTTATCAAATTTGGTGATCGAATCAGTGACCAAGGATGATAGTGAAGAGCCCAAAACAAGATGGGAGGAGACACTGGTCGGGAACCATGTCTTGCAATTAAATGGAAATGTTATTCCCAGGGGTCTTGTGCCATTGGAGGGATTGTTTGATAAAAATGATATCTCGGTGAACCCCAACAAACCGACCCTTGATGAGCCAGTCAGGGATAGAGGAAGACCCGAAGGTGGTGAAGCTGTCGAAAGGAGTCCCTGAAGAATATCAAGGACAATACTTGAAGCTCTTTCAATCATACAAAGATGTATTTTATTGGTCATACCAGGACTTGAAGACTTATGATATTGACGTTATACAACATAATATACCCTAAAAGAAGATGTTAACCCTCATAAAAAAAAGCTGAGGTAGATCAATCCTCTTCTTCTCCTGGATATTGAAAAATAAATAAAGAAGTTGTTGCAGGGAAAGATCATTGTCCCTCTAATGTACTCCGAATGGGTGGTGAACCTGGTGCTAGTAAGGAAGAAAAAAATGGAAATTAGGCTTTGCGTGGATTTCTGAAATCTGAATAGAGATTCACTTAAAGAAAACTATCCCCTCCTGAAGATGGACAACATCTTGCAAAAGGTGGTGAGATCCTCCCGCATGTCCATGATGGACAGTTTCTCAGGATATAACTAGGTGGCGGTGCTCCTTGAAGACCAAAAGAAGATTATGTTCACTACGCCTTGGGGAACCTTCATGTACACCCGAATGCCTTTGGGTGTGATCAACCCCAGCACCAAATTAAAGCATGTGATGGACATCGCGTTCGTAGGAGACCAGGATAAGGTTGTGGTGATTTATCTGGATGGCATCACCGTCTTCTCGAAGAGCGACGCTGAGCATATAGAGCATCTTTGACGAACCTTTGACAAATGTAGAAGGTATGGTCTGTCCCTTAACCCCAAAAAATCGATGTTGCCCCGGAAGAAGGGAAGCTATTAGGGCATATAGTAACCAAAGAATGGGTAAATATTGACCCAAAGTGGGTGGAGGTGATAAACTACATTTCTCTACCAAGAAACAAAAAGGAAGTACTCATGGGAAGAATAAATTTTATCAGAAGGTTCATACCAAATTATGCCGAGATCATCCAAAACATCACCGAAATGCTTAAGAAGAATAGTGAAGTGAAATGGACTCCTCAATTTAGGGATTCTTTAAACATGATCAAGCAGGCATTTGCATAAGCTCCAGTGCTGGCGGGTCTAGATTATGGAAAGTAATTCATGATTTTTTATTTTTCCTTCCCTCACACAATAGTTGCAGTGCTGCTACAAAAAAATGATGAAGGGCATGAACAACCTATTACGTTATTCAGCCAAGTCCTCTGAGATGCCGAACTAAAATATAACATCTTGGAAAATCAAGCATAGGCTTTGGTCAAGTCACTTAAGGCATTTCATATGTACATGTTATAGTCTATCATAACAGCTTACGTACCCACTGCAGCAGTGAAGGATATTCTGGTGCAGGGCAACAGTGAAGGAAAAAGGGGAAAATGGATAGCTAAGATTCAGGAGTATGAGATGGAGATAAAGCCCACGAAACTCATCAAAGGCCAAGGGCTAGAAAAAATTCTATCTGAATCCAACTGTCAAGCTCTAGGGATAAATCTTTCCATGACAGGAGGAGAAGCACAGGAGGATACATGTGTACATCAGGGCATAGAATATTCCACACAAAAGACACATGTAAATTACCTTCTATCCTTATGGTAGAAATATATAGTGGAGTACCTTTTGACCCTGAGGTGTCCCCCTAACTATGACAAGACCAAGTATCACACTTTAAGGTTAAGATCTCAAATGTATACTGTGGAAAACAGGAGACTATATTGGAGGGACCCAACTGAGATTTTACTACTATGTTTAACAGAGCAAGAGGTTGACGAAGTGATGACATAGTTCCATGAAGGAATATGTGGTGGGAATTACAACTGGAAATCCACTATTCACAAGATCTCGAGAGCAGGCTTCTTTTGGCCCAAGTTGTTTGGTGACATACATGCTCACGTCTGGGCCTGCGAAAAGTATCAGACATTCGCTGAAAAGCAAAGTTTCGCACCTCTCCCATTGATCCTAGTTCATGTTGAAGAGTCGTTAAAACAATGGGGAATCAACTTCATAGGTGAGATTCACCTGGCTTCTAGCAACCAACATCGATGGATCCTCACTGCCACAGATTAATTCACTAAATGGGTTGAGGCCGTGCCCGCAAGGAATGCCACAGATTTGGTGGTGATCAAGTTCTTGGAGGAAAACATAATAGCTAGGTTTGGATGCCCTGCTAAAATCATAACAGATAACACCCAAGATTTTAAGTTGGCTAGGTTCGTGAAGTTCTGTCAACATTATAATATCAGTCTGGGACATTCCACTGCATATTACCCATGGGGGAACGGGCAGGTGGAGTCATCTAAAAAGACACTGGTGAGGATCTTGAAAAATACCATCAACAAAAACCAAAATAACTGGGATTCCCAGCTCAAGTTTTTTCTCTGGGTGAATCACATCACCACTAAAATATCCACAGGAAAATCCCCTTATGAGTTGGTGTACAACAGAGCAACAGTCTTCCCTATTTATCTCGCATTACCCATGGCCCGATTCTTACAAGAAAGCGAATAAGAGCCAAACGAACTTATTAGAAGAATGAACCAATTGGTTGAACTAAATGAAACACGGGAATAGGTAAGCCTCTGACTAGCAGAGTACTAGGAAAAGATGAAAGGCTTATTTTACCAAAGATTTAAAGACAAGGAAATCCAAGCAGGGGATTTGGTGCTGCAATGGGATGTCAGGCGGTTAGACAAAGGGAAACATGGGAATTTTGACCCCCTTTGGTTTGGTCCATTCAGGGTTTAGAGGTCAAAGGCAACAATACCTTTGTGCTGGAGAACTTGGAAGGAGACATACTCGAGATGCCTGTCAATGGACAGTTTCTCAATCCTTACTTCCAGCATTGATAGCGGGCTACGATGGCCCATTGTACGTATCCTCAAAATTGTATATATGTCATTTTTTATTTTCACATGAATTCCTATCTTAATTTTATTAAAATTGCTTGAAAATGTTTTTAACGATGATCTCGAGCATATCAAGAAGAACAGAAGTAAGTGGTCTACGAGTTCTTGACACACTCGAACAAGTGCGTCATCCCCAATGGAGCCAATGTGGGCTTGTGTTTTTATGAATGGATAAGGCAACATGCAAAGTTAAGGAAATGAAGATCGAGAATGGCTAAAGTAAAGGACAAGCAATTCAAGCATGGGTCGGGCGAACACCTCGTAATCAAAATAGGAAAGAGCACTCACCACTTACCTTTTCGCATCGCTAATTGAATTTTCACTTACACTTTTAACTCCACCTGTACCATTTCCCCGATTGCGATGTAAATGGGACCCACCCTTTCGCCACGTCACGTTCCTCTCATCGAACATTGCACTTCACAACTCATAACACTTACACCCCGTTCCTCATAATAGAAAACTTCTGATTCTCTAATTGCGATCTGCAGGTGGCCCCATCTCCGCCATGCCACACCACCTCTCCTCTCATCGCACATCACATTTCACATTGCTTAAAATTTACCCCCTGTTCCTCATAATAAAAAACTCCCGATTCCCCGATTGCGATTTGCGATATGAGTTTGGGCCCCACCTCCGCCATGCCACGTCTCCTCTTCTCTCATCGCAAATCGTACATCACAAGTAACAACTTTTACCTCCATTTCTCATAACAAAACACTCCCCGACTCCCGATTGCAATTTGCGATATGAGTTTGGGCCCCACCTCCTTGCCATGTCATCAATAGTGCTTCCATGACCTTTGTCCTGCTCTTTTCAGTGTTGACCATCTCGCTGTGTGTTAATGTCGCAGGCCTCACTTTCAGCTCTGCCATCTTCCCCTCATCTACTCTCCCTATCACACATCCGACGGCTCATGATCTAGTTCGACCCCTCCTCCAGAACCCGGTCTTCGGTTTTGCAAAGTCAAACACAACATGGGTTTTTGGCGGGACAAACACAACTATGGTATATTTAGTTTGTCCTAGAACTCCCCTCTAAAGAGCTAGGCACGCGCAACACGACTGGCTGTTTCGTAATGGTTAGTGGAAATAATGAGAATAAGGGAGTGGAGGCTTTCGACAATAGGTGGAATCATGCGATGGGAGCTAGGCTACCCACCTATTCATGGTTACTCCTCGCCGCCCCATTTTGAAGATTCCAGGATTTGGCCTTCGTGGCCAACTATGTTGTTTCTTTTACTGTTTGATTATGATGTTTTGATGTTAAAATCGCGATTTCACCCGATTATATTTTTATTTGCTGATCATGGGAGTGATTGCTCGATGCACACTCTACGATTTGGTTGTGATATTTTGATTTTCACATGTGTGGGTTGATCATGAAATTTTATTCGATCGTAAACCCTCAAGGATAACTCTATATGTAGAGAGTTCAGAGATGAAAGAAAGGTTCTAAATTTTGGAGAATTTTTGCTGTAGTTCTGTATGACTGTGCTCTTTATGCTCTGAGATACATATTTGGGAGAGATTTTTTGAACATAATATGATATACATTCTATTTATTTGGATTCCATATGGATAAATGAGTAGTATGTATCTACATTCTCTTGTTTATCAATAATCTTCTGTTTATGTATAATCATCTTTCAATGTTCTTCTGCTTTGATTATTCGTGTAATGTAGCTACTAGTGGTATGCATTTTTATTCATGAATTCATGTATGAATAATGATCATGTGTTAAAATTGTTGTGCCCCCTTAATTCGCGCTCCACGAATCTCTGTCATTGGCCACATTCCACTTACATCCGCTTCCTTTGAGTTCACGGGGGACAATTTCTTAAGACTTTTAAGTCTGTCTCTCTCTCGCAGGTTCCTCCTCCGTTCCTTCTCAACACCTCTGCATATTTTGAAAGCCTCTGCTCATTGTTTCATAATTGGCTCATTTGAAAAGCCACCGATCCATATAGCTTCCTGAGCCCTCTCACAATATAGGGTAATTCACATGAATCAAACTCCAAAGTCTTTATCATTCCTGAACCACCACAATCATTATCCTCTTTATCCATATTTTGTCAGAGGCACCATTAAAATTGTCTACATCTAACCTCTGTTTTCAAGATGTCCTACGCACTGGTATTTTGAAACTCAAGGTTGTCTCTAGGAGTAACAACACACCTCATGAGCATTTTTTGGCACTAGCCAATCCATTATGGCCTTTACTTTTTCTGGGTCAACTGAAATCCATTCTCCTAAAATGATGTTCCTAAGATAATGAATTTTAATTTGAAAGAAGGAACATTTTGACATTTTTCCATACAATTGATTTTCCCTTAAGCAGGTTAACACAACCCTTAGGTGCTCTTCATGCTCCTTTACATTCTTGGAATATACCAAAATATCGTTGAGAAATACTTGCACAAATTGGTCCAAATATTTCCTGAACACACCATTCACGAGACTCATGAAGACTACTGGTGCATTGGTCAAACCAAATGGTACAACTACGAAATTGTAGTGCCCAAACCAAGTCCAAAATGCAGTTTTTGGGATGTCACTTTCCTTAATCCTCAATTGGTGGTATCCAAATTGTAGATCGATCTTTGAGAAAATTGTTTCTCCCTTCGTTTGGTCAAATAGGTCATTTATTCTAGGTATTGGGTACCTATTATTTATTGTGGCTCGATTCAAGTCCCTATAATCTATTGATAGCCTTAAGGAACCTTCCTTCTTCTTAAAAAAAATCACTGGTGCACCCAAGGTGAAATAATAGGTCTAATAAATCCTAACTCTAAAAGCTCTTTTAACTGCATCTGCAACTCACAAAGTTTTGGGGTTGTCATCCTGTAGGGTGTCTTGGAGATTGGTTCTGCACTAGGTTTTAGGTCAATTGTGAAATCAACCTGCCTCATAGGTGGTAATCCAGGCAATTCCTTAGGGAAAACATCCTCAAATTATGATAAAACTGGAAACTGATCTAGGGAGGGTCCTTTTTGGTCACTTACAACGTCAGCCACATATAGTTTACAACCTTGTCAGAGACAACGTTTTAAATTCATTGTAGGGACACTCCTCTCATGATACCATAGATCTCAGTTGACCTACCTTCACCATCTAAAAAAATCACCTTGTTTTTTAAACAGTCCACCAAGGCTTGATGAGATTCTAGCCAGTCCATTTCGATGATTACATCGTACGTCCCCAGTTTTGTGACGTATGTCTTCAACTTAGTTGTACACAACCCTAGGTTCACTTGACATTGGTCAACACTAGGTCCTACTGCTTGTTTTATCCCAAAAGCCATTTTGACTTGTTTAAATTCAACGTGCTCATAGGATGCCAACCCACATTTTTCTATTGAAACTGGTGAAATGAAACTATTTGTAGCACCGGAATCAATTTTTTTTTTTAGCTTTCACATTGTTTATCATACCAATGGTTTCTACCATGGAATACTGGTGTTCAACTTGTTGGTTATTAACAACTGCATATATTTGATGGTCATTTCTTTCTTCCCCCATTGGTGCTTTTCCTTATCTACGATTTTTACCTATTTGTAACTTAGGACAATCACGCTGGTAATGATATTCCCCACATCCCCAACATGTGATGCGAGGTAAAATCTGAACATAATGTTGTGGAGTTATTTTGAAAGAGCTCCTTCCCCTGAGACTCCTACCCTTGCTTAGTTCCTCTCTTCTGACCCTTATTTGCACGAGTCCTCAAAGCTAGTGGTGAAGCTGCACTGGAAACCATTAAAATCCCCATTTTCGGTGTTCTGGACACAATCCTGTTTCCATATGGTAGTAGCCTCAAACTTACTCCCCTAGAGAAGGTACGAGGGGCATTCCCCATAAACCTTGGTTTTTTTGGAAAAATGGTTTTGTTTCCACCTTTTACGCTTAAGTTTTCTTCAACATAATGGGCATGTTCAACAGCTTTTGCAACTGAGGATGGTTTCCACTTCCACACCATTGCCCTAATCTTAGGGTTCAATCCATAAATGAAATGATCTGCTTGGCATTTATTAGTGTCCATGTAGGATACATTCTTGACCAATTCCATGAATCTAATCTCATATTCCTCTACTGTGTGGTTTCCTTGTACCAAAGCATGGAAGGCTCCTGCTTGTTGTTCTTCACAATATGCTGGTAGATACTTTTTCCTGAATCTCTCCTCAAATAACTTCCAGGTAATTGTGTTAGGAGTGAGGTGTAGTTGATAGTCTAAGTTACCCCACCAGTTTAGGGCACTATCTCTAAGTTGGAAAATCGATATTTTAGCTTTTGAATTGGAAGTATAATCTCTTAGTGTGAAGCACCTTCTTATTCCCTCTAACCAGACTTCTGCTCGTTCGCTGGCACGACCTCCAAAAAACTCTAGGAGCTTAATCTTTTGGATCTCCCTAGTAATGTCCTCGATTGGAGGTCCTCTTTCAGAGTCTCTTAATCCCTCAATATTTCTCAACCTTGATGGAGGGTTCTCCACTTCCATCTTAGTTGTTTGAATCCCTCTTAAAATCTCATTAATTGCTTATAGGGAGCATAAGATAAGATCCAAATATGGCGATGGAAATGGGTTATTTGTAGGAGTTCCTTGTGATGAACCTCCTTGACCTCTATTTCCGTACATCCTCACCATTTTGAATTGTCCAAATATTTGTACGACACACAAGACTTATTAGCATAACTTACGACCTTGTCAAATTATTTCTCGGCTCACACATGTTTTGTGAATTGATAGGTGTAAGTTTTCCTTTTAATATGATTGTAAACATGTGTTACTAATACTAAGAAGATCCTCATGGATCTACTAAATCCTCTCTCATCATTGGCTAAGAAAGTGCTACGATGCACCACTAGTCATTCTCAAATACCTTCAGATATGTGTAAATAATAATCTTAAATCCATCTTATATGTGTTTTGAGCATTCACATAAACACCAAATTACCATTCTTAATCACATTATTATAATTAGGTATCCCCCTGAAATCCCATCAATAATGCTAGATGACCATTTTTTTTTGTAATCTTGGGTTTCCAAATTAGGTGCCTAACAAATTCAATCACTCAACATTGACATTATTGTTAGATATTAACTATCCAATTTACATATATAGAGTGACTAGTGCTACATGTTTTAAGATAACAATACCACATATTGTCTTAAAAGTGGTCCTAACGTAGTAATTAATTGTTGTTCACCTTTGACAACTTTAATGTGTTGACAAGTTGGATTTCTCTTTTATAAACATATGCAGATCAACATTATGAAAATACCTAATAGGAGTCTATGACTTACAAGAAGTTACATCTAAGTTCGTCTCATGAGAATATTAAGGTTTGTACAATGATATAAGACAAGAAAGATGCATGGCATCAAGCAACCCCCCCCCCCCCCCCCCACCCCCCTTTTTTTAAAACATATTGTGAGAAAATTTGTATAAATTGCACTTATGTTAATTTAAATTACAGGATAGTATTAAGGACGTATGGACTTACAAGGAAATCACAAATAAACAACTTGTGCCAATGCAACTTAGAACAACAATGTCACTAAATCTAGTCCTATATGAATTAGTATGGTTGTAAGGAAACACATTTTCAACAAATAATATTTCTTTGTATTAATTTAAACTCAATTCTAAGAATACATTTTCAAAATATCCACTTAAATTGCCATAAACTTTTAATTTATAATTTTTATTTTTTTTAAGGGACTTAACTTTATAGGAAATTACAACCTTCTTAAAGACATAGATGAGTTATCTTTGTTTACAAAGTCAATAATTATTCTATTTAAATATTTTTCTCTTACCTCAATATATGAGGTAAATTGCATGAATTATTCTTTGTATTAATTTTAAACTCAATTCTAAGAATGATTTTTCAAAATATCCACTTAAACTGCCATAAACTTTTAACTTATATATATATATATATATATATATATATATATATATTTAAGGGACTTAACTCTATAGGAAATTACAACTTTCTTGAGTTATCTTTGTTTACAAAGTCAATAATTCTTCTATCTAAATATTTTGCTCCTACCTCAATTTATGCAGTAAATTGCATGAATTATGGTGGGTAGTAACTCTTGGTAAACTTATTTGGTGATCTAAGTGTAAAAAAAATTCCTAAAAACTCTTCCATTGCATAAGGTATTCCAACTATTTAATTCTCATGGTTGGGTCAGTTTAACATTTTGAACAGGATTAATTTATTTGTTTTGTTTTTTTTTGGTAATAAAATTTGTTTGTGAGTTTATGTTAAGGGGAAGATATGAATACTTAAGAGAACATAGTTTGCTAGTTCTAAGTACCTTCCTAGCTTGGTATGGCATTTGGTGGATTCATTAGCATACAAAATTTTAAAGAGCATTTGTCTCATTTTACATGAACTTGAAATATATTTTTCAATAAACACGACATGTCTCAATTTTTTTTTCTTGGTAATTTGTCTTTACTTCTTTTATATATATATATTTTTTTTTTAACTTACTATATTTCTATATTCATTTTAGTATATATATATATATATATATATATATATATATATACTCTTTTGTATTATTTCTTATTTTCTCCTTTTAGTGATGCCAATTTTTGATCTAAGTCAAGTTAAGCATTCAACACAAGCACCATGAATGCTATATTAGATGAAAAAAATTTCTTAATTTTAACACAATTTTTATTTAGGTAGGTGGAGATCAAGAAGTTCTAGTGTTCTATTAAAACATCATTGATTCCATTTATACATTAATTCAAATATAGTACTTGGATATTAATGGATTTTCCACACATTACTAAAACAACTATTTGATTGAGCCACTTATGAATAAATTAATAAATTATTGAATAAAAATAAAATGTAACTGATTTATTTAATTTCAAATTCGATTATATCACTAGGTAAATTAATAAATTATTGCATAAGAATAAAAATAGATGATATTACTAGGTAAACCAAAATTGGGAATGTTACATACCATAATAATATACAATAATATTTTACCAATCTTAGGCAAAACTGGAGTTACATACTGTAATAATTACACAAAACCCAAGTTACATACTATAATAATATATCATACTATAATATTATTTTACCAATCTCACACAAAAGTGGAGTTACATACTGTAATAATATATCACCCAATTAAAAAAAAAAATAAAAAATCCTTAACACAATTAAAATCCTTAACGCAATATCATAAATTTTATTTGTTTGCGTTGTTGGTAATCGTTGAATGGATTTTATCAACATTTATTTTTATGCAGTAAAATAAACAAAGTCAATCAAAAGGTCTTCCATCAGCACAATTTGTAGCAGGTTTCCGAGAGGAGAAGAGAATGAGGAATAGGTCATTCATTTTCTTGCATAGTTCCAAGATGAAAGTGCTTCGCAACTTATTCTCAACTCCCACAGATCGGCCAAACCCTTAAATTCATTGCTGAATTCAAATGTTGGAGGCTTCATTGAAAGGATTTCTGGATTATCCACAGTATTATAGAACATTGGTCAACGATGAATTAGCTCATCGATATTCCAAGCTAAATGCTCCTCCTCCTGTATTTTGTATTTACAACTTCTTTTTCCTCTTGGTAAGAATCATTTTTAAATGGAATGGGATTGGATCTAGGTCGCCAACAAATATTTGTGCAATTTTCTAGGAGAATTTTTGTTCTTTCAATCATGGTCCTAATTCTCCATCCATTTCTATGGTCCTAGTTCTCTATCCATTTCTATGGGCTTGGATTGTAATTAGAAGAATTTGGTTCACCATTGTAAGAAATTTTCTACCTGAAAATGGTAAAATAAAAATGCGGCTTCTTAATATAGAATTGTTGTTCTTTCAATCATGGTCCTACTTCTCTATCCATTTCTTTGGTCCTAGTTCTCTGTCCATTTCTATGGGCTTGGATTGTAATTAAAAGCTTTTGGCTCACCATTGCAAGAAATTGTCTACCTGAAAATGGTAAAAGAAAAATGCGGTTTCTTAATATAGTTGCTTTTTGGTTTCTAGAATTATTTATATTGCCTACATTTCTACTTAGAAGTGGTTGACGCAGAGGCAACCACCTCCATAAAGAGCACAAGTTTTTTTTTTTCTTGAATTTAGGGTTTTCGGTTGATCTTATCACAATGCCTGATTAAGCACTCATAAATAAAGAATATCACTTTTAATGGGAAATTACTAGTATGTAATATTCCCAATTATCCATGAGCTAGTTGGAATATTAATTTTTGCTTTTGCTTCTTAATTTGTTGAATAAGAGGGTATGGAGACCCATAAATCTCCTTAGTAGGAATAAAATCAATGCTAATATGAAAGGAGGACATCTTAGCAGCTTAATTGAGCACCCTTATGTGTGAAAAGGGGCTAGAACACATAGACTGGGCCAACTTTGACCAAATCAATAATGTTGTCATGGAGGAGTGGCATTCATTATGGGACAACGCAGTTTGGGTTGGAGACTCCATGCATGGAAGTAGTGCCTTTAATGAGTGGGGCCAAGGGTGAGGAAGCTCATCACTTATATAAGGAAGAGGATGGCAACTATAGTTTATTATGTATGATGTTTATGTTTTGATATTATGGTCTATTTAGACTTGTTTCTCTCTTCAGCTGTTTAGCTAAGATTGCAGTGTTGTTTAGCATGGGGTGTTCCCGAGTGGGAATCCCACCTCTATCCTTGAGAAGCCTCAAAGGAAGAGTATTGCACTACCATTCCAAAATCAGGCATTAGGCTAAAACTTCATTCTTGTGGTAAAACACATTTTTTGTTGAGGGTTGTGTTGTGTTGCAGGTTGCAGCAATGGAGAATAGATACGAGTGATTTCCGATCTGTGTTTCAGTGGAAGAAGGTTTCCTTCCATTTGGAGGCTGGTGAGGAAGGCCCTTGAGCTTATTTTCAGCATTTGGCATCAGACCACTTGATCATTTTTGTAGGTTTTTAACCCTGAACAGAAATTATTTACACACGAATCTTATAACAGAAAATAAACAATAGCGAGAGCATAAAACATAAAACAGATAAACACAGAGATTTTCCCTTGGATCCCAAATTGGGATGACCAACTTGATATTTCATTATATTCCTGTTAGTGCTACAACACATATATATACATGCAGAAGCATACATAAACCCCAATCCATTAACCCTGGATTAGAACATAACTGTAGTTCCCTTGACCAGATCTACAAAAATACCAGGGGCCAAAAACCATCATACCCCAAAACCATGTGCAAAACCATGCAAAAAACCATGGGCGTAGATCGCCTACCAGAAATTAAGGACCAAAAAAATTTTTCCAGGGCACTGCCCCCGACCCCGACAGGGGGGGATACTGCCCCCCTTGTGACCCCCCCGTTGAGCCCAATACAAAGGGGGGGCTATCTCTCCCCCTCTTACCCCCCCACGCATGATTAGTCATGGAAAGAATATAACACATACCCAACAATTTCCCCCTACAACGCAGTTTCCGTCTTGGACTGCATTATTTTAGGGAGGAGTTACAGGGGTGGTTTCAGTACACCATTTGGGGAGGAGGTTTTCTATTGAAGGGAACAACCTTTCATCTAGAGGATCCTTTGGACGAGGCTAAATTATTTGGCATATCATATCAGCCACACCTTTCCAATTTATTTTTTGCAATGAATCTTCAGCCCTAGGGCTTTGATTCATATCTTGTATATTGGTGTATTTCTAAAAACCCATTTGGGTTCTTTGTTGGAGGTTGTATAGAGCCTAGATATTCATTTGTTGTATCTTTTGAGGCATATATCAACCATTTATATTTTGTGTACTCATTTTCTATAGCAGCGCTTCTATAACTGCGTGGTAGTAGTCTTCCGACATTTTGATATAGTAGTAACACCTCATTCTTGAGGGTTTTCTTCATTGGAGGTTTGTTCTATCTTGTATTATGGTTTGTGGCCCATTATATTACACATGTTTGCTATTGTTATAATGAATAAAGAAGTCCATATTGGTCTCATGTTTTTATATGATGTTTTACACTGTTATTCTGACATTTTGTTATATATTCCTGCTTTTCCCAGTATGAGAGCATAATCTTCGCTCAGCTTGTGCATCTTAAGCCAACATGTCATAAGAATAAGGAGATCCTCTCACAGATAGAGAAAAGAGGTATCTCATAAGAATCCTGAAGCATGATTATATAGATGATAGAGAAGACAAGGGTAAAAACCATTTATCAGGAGGATATGAGGAGGAGGAGTTCTCAAGACTTATTTTACAAACTATGCAGGGCATTAACAAAGACATTATAGAGATGCGGATGGAGAGATATCGAGATTCTCCAAGAGAGCTTGTACATAAAGAAAGCTCCAGTTTTTCACCTTGTGGGTGTGAGCATTCTGCTACACCATCAGATCTACAACATGGTACCATGCCTACATTCTTGGAAAGAGAAGAAGAGGAAGGAGAAACACCAAAGGAGGAGACTCTTGGTGACTATCTCCAAGAATATGAATCTCAGTCTAGAAGATTCATAGAGCATCTAAACTTCCAAGGGTTTTGTCAACTCAAAGAAGATAGAAGACCCAGTAACCACAATAGAAGAAGAGGGTGCATGCAACACACTTTGGGTAGATTCTTTCTACCTATTTTTGATGGGTCACCCAAGAGAACAAACAAGGTTTGGGTAAATAAGCTAGACACATAGTTCCAGCTGCATCAAGTTTAAGAAGAATAATCCATTGGAGTAGCAGTGCTGCATCTTGAAGGTAAGGCTTATGCCTAGTGGTTTTATAAATCTTATTCATTAAATAATGCAAATATATCTACTTATGCAAAGTTCACTAGGAGGTTAGTGAAAATATTTGATCTAAAACATTCTGAAACTTCCTTGGGAGAGCTAACGAAGCCCAAGAAATTAGAACCTTTGCATGAGTTGGAAGGATCCATGAAACCAAATCCATTTCGGAACATTTTTGAGGGGGTTAAAGATCTACAACATATTTTTCCAAGGGAAAAAGCCCCACTTCAGCAAGAAATTTCTTCTCAAGAAGAAGACATGAGGATTCCTCCTTCAAAAGGATATCAAGCCAAAGGATCTCTTAATGATGAGGTATTCTCCAGTGATGAGGAGAAGGAAGAGAAAGAGAAAGAAAGAGCCTCTAGTGTTGTAAAAGCAGCAGGAGATCTACCACCATTTGGAGATGGAGATGAAGCAATTTCTTCAACTAGGGGAGCTCTTGTATCTTTGCAAGAAGTTCCAAAAGATCTTACATATGAAAATTACGAGCATCATGTGTCTATGTTGATAGGAAATGAGACAAAACAATGAAGGAAGTGTGTTCCAACATTGAATATAGTCTTGGGGACACACATTATGATAGATCATTCCCTTGTGATAAAGACTTTTCACACCAGTGAGATGTTGGGTGTACATGGGTTGATTACATTTGAAGAAGACACCTTAGATTGTGAGATAATGTAGAAGGTAGGAGAAGATGAGAAGGAGGGTCAAAATCAAGTGATTGGGAACATACACACCCATCCTTTTTAGGAGGTTTATGCACATAAGCAGAAGGATGATTTGTGTAGTGAGAGCAGGGACAAATCAATCCACTCACATATACAACTTGCTCTAGGCCTTGATGTTTCATTACATGGAGGCATTCCACCAGGGAGACTCCATGATTGGAAGATGATCAAAGAGTTCTCTCAACATGTTGCACCACTCATAGATCCGAGAGGAGTGGGAATAGTGGGAGGTCATTGTACAGTGCATAGAGTCTTTGGTAGACTTAAGGAGGAGGGAGACATTCTCCCCACATCATCATTACCCACTCTCACCTCACATCTTGCGCTGAGAGAGGATGCTACAAGGATGGAGGATGGCACCATCATGGTGCAAGGTGACTATTCCTTGACTTTGGAGGCTCAAAAGATGTTCTCCCTTGGGGAAAAATATTCCACACATGGTAGAGAATGGTGGCCAGTCATGCATGATTTGGCCAAACTCAAGAGGTTTTGTATAGGTGATATATTCCCATGGAAGACTAACCTCCAAAAGCTTCAACCTTTACATGAGCATGAGCAGCAGAGGAAGGATGGTAGCCTTCCAATATGTGACTTTGGCATAAGAGATGTCAAAGAGGAGGAAAGATACATGACAAATGCTTTCTATGATAGATCATTAGCGCTGTCACTTTGGAGGATAGATCCATATTGGAAATCCCAATTATTGGTGGAGTATTCCAAGGATATTTTCACTTGTATGATACTTGATGACCAGCTTTTAGAGGAGGGATATTCAGTTAGAGATGAGGCCATCTACTATCATGGTAGGATATTCTTATCTAGAGCTTCCAAGCTCAAGGAGAAGTTACTACATGCATCACATGAAGAATTTCTTTTCATCCATACTTATTCCATGAGAGCATACCATACCATCATGGAGGGATATACTTGGGAAGGCTTTGAAGAGGAGATATATTAGCAATTGAAGAGATTCATGGATCATGTGGAGATGGAGGAGATGCATAAATCTTTGAAGGGAATATCACAACCACCTCTTTCATCTTTGGGAATGAGAAGGGATCTATCTATGAGCCACTCCATTTGTATGAACAAAACATATGATAAGGATCATGTTTGTATTCATAATGATTTATTTCATGAATATTTGCATTCCTTTATCATACATGTGCAAGCCATTGTTCCAAGGGGGAGCATTCTTCCTTATAAACTTCATGTCCAACTTGGGGCCATAAACATTGTTGAGCATGGCCACTCCCTTGGATGATATAGGGAGATAATTTACCATTTTAGGTTCACTCTAAAGGAACCAAACATTTCTAACTTTATCAAAACATGTGAGAAGACTATGGACGCAAGTAAGTGGTGGGGAAACCACTTACCATATCATGATCTGAGGCAATCAGGAGATATATTGCGCTGGTTCCACATGTGGGACTATGATCCACCTCCATTTTTGCATATTGATGTTTATGTATACTTGGTTTTGATCCCATACATTGATGATGTTCTTATTATTTTTATCGGAATGAATGGAGGGAGGATGGAAGGATTGGATGTGCCCTTTAGGAGAGATATTTTCCATTTTTCTTATGCTTCATGTTTTAGGGAGAACATTGGGAAAACCATGATTGCTACATTGGATCTTTTGCTTCCTTGTGAGATGAGTCATTTGCATCTCACGAGAACTTGTGAGGAGCATGTCATGGAGGGATGGATTGGGAGACACTTGGATTATGAGGAGATTTAATCACATGAAGGTGTCACCAATGGAGGAGGAGAAGAGTTGCAACAGTCACATTTACAGTTTCTTGAGGAAAAGAAACATTTGGGAGGGGAGGACTGTAATATTCCCAATTAGCCATGAGCTAGTTGGAATATTAATTTTTGCTTTTGCTTCTTAATTTTATGAATAAGAGGGTATGGAGACACATAAATCTCTTTAGTAGGAATAAAGTCAATGCTAATATTAAAGGAGGACATCTTAGCAACTTAATTGAGCACCCTTATGTATGAAAAGGGGCTGGAACACATAGACTGGGTCAACTTTGACCAAACCAATAGCGCTGTCATGGAGGAGTGGCATTCATTATGGGACAACGCAGTTTGGGTTGGAGACTCCATGCATGGAAGTAGTGCCTTTAATGAGTGGGGCCAAGGGTGAGGAATCCCATCACTTATATAAGGAAGAGGATGGCATCCATAGTTTATTATGTATGATGTTTATGTTTTGATATTATGGCATGTTTATACTTATTTCTCTCTTCAGTTGTTTAGCTAAGATTGTAGTGCTGTTTAGCACAGGGTGTTCCCGAGCGGGAATCCCACCTCTATCCTTGAGAGGCCTCAAAGGAAGATTATTTCACTACAAAGCTTTAGTCTTGTGGTGCAACATATTTTCTGTTGAGGGTTGTGTAGTGTTGCAGGTTGCAACAATGGAGAATAGATCCAGGTGATTTCTGATCTATTTTTCAGTGGAGGAAGGTTTCCTTCCATTGGGAGGATGGTGAGGAAGGCCCTTGAGCTTATTTGCAGCATTTGGCATCAGGCCACTAGATCATTTGCCCCTATAGCGCAGTTTCTATCTTGGACTGCATTATTTTAGGGAGGAGTTGCAGGGGTGGTTTCAGTACACCATTTGGGGAGGAGGTTTTATAGTGAAGGGATCAACCATTAATCTAGAGGATCCTTTGAAGGAGGCTACATTCTTTGGCATATCAGATCAGCGACACCTTTCCAATTTATTTGTTGCAGTGAATCTTCAGCCCTAGGGTTTTGATTCATATCTTGTATATTGGTGTATTTCTGAAAACCCATTTGGGTTCTTTGTTGGAGGTTGTATAGAGCCTATATATTCATTTGTTGTATCTTTTGAGGCATATATCAACCATTTATCTTTTGTGTACTCATTTCCTATAACAGTGCTTCTATAACTGCGCTGTAGCAGTCTTCCGCCATTCTGATATAGTAGCAACACCTCATTCTTGAGGGTTTTCTTCATTGGAGGCTTGTTCTATCTTGTATTATGGTTTGTAGCCCATTATATTACATATGTTTGCTACTGTTATAATGAATAAAGAAGCTCCATATTGGTCTCATGTTTTTATATGATTTTTTACACTGTTATTCCAACATTTTGATCTATATTCTTTCTTTTCCCATTTGGGAATATTACACAGTATGAAGGAAATTGCTATAATAATTTCAATTTCAAGAATGATGGCTCACAACACTTTTTAATGAGAAATTACCAGTATGAAGGAAATCACTATAATGACTGAATAATTTCGATTTCAAGAATGATTGCTCACATCATTGATAGAAAAAAAAAAATCTTGTAAGTCCAACGACATTGAGTCAATAATGAGTTGAGGAATTCTGGTCTATCCATGAAGTCGAAGTTTACCACCCATTCAAGAAGTTTAAGATAGCATTACATGATAGGTATGACTTCAATTAGGTAAAAAAAGTTTGGTGTGATTTCACTGATTTCTTGTTTTCTTTTACAGAAACGAAAAATGGAGATTTATGGTAATAAAAAAAAAGATACTTCAATAGAGCCAATTGTGATTTTGGAAAGGTAACTTTAACAAAGCCAATTTTGTTGAAACTTATTTATCTTTTAACTTCGTAAAAATATCATTTATGATAATTAAAATCCCAAAATATTAACGGTATTCCATAAAAAATATATTTTATTATGTAATTATTATAGTTGGGAGTCAATTAAATCGAGTTATTGTTAATCGGCTAAAATAATTGTACCTTTGGTTGGAAAAAAAAAATGGTTTTAATTCTTGATTGTACTTTTACATAATTCCAATATTTAGAGTTCTATTTTTTTTATAAACTTTAATTCCTCTTTAAATCAATTTAGTCAATTTTGTTATTTTTTTTTTATCATTAGACACCTAAAGTCTACTTTTATGGCCTCATGTTATTATGAAATATATTTATATTTCAAACTCACATTCTCTATTCTCTGAAAAGTAGAAAATTATTTGGATTTTTTTTTGTATATAAATAAAATATATATTATTTGGCATTTTATTATTATTATTATTATATATAAATTTGTAATGGGTTGATGGGTTTTAGGCCTCATATTTTGAATCTGGGCTCTGATACCATATGTGAGGAACTAAATACGAGATCTTTTAACTAAACCTAGAATTTTCATTTCAATTAAACACAATAAGAAGGAAAATAGTCTATTTCTAGCTCAACATTTATTTGCTGATAACATACAATTACAATTCATTTGCAACATATTAAACAGATACGATATTTCATTGCAAAAATTTAAATAAGTAATCAACAATTGAAGAATACCTATATCAATAGCTAGGTTAAGATGCTCCTGATTCTATTAAGATGCTCCTGCTGGGCTACTCGACTAGATTTACCTCCCAGCCAACTAGGAATGATTTCCTAGCCTAGGGAACCTCCACATGCTCTCTAGCCCTCTGAGCCCAAGTCCAACCAGTTGTAGTGTCTCCAAGTTAGAATCAACACCCTCCAATAGATCTAAGTTTGATTCCTTTCATTTTCTCTCCATTCTCTCCCTTCTCTTTCTTCACATTTTTCCTCCAAAATAATTTCCACCAATGCCAAACAAAGACCAAGGACCTTCTCCTATGCCAAAACAAAGACCAAGGATCCTCCTCCTCTCCTCTCATCCACCTCAACTACTTACCATTAATTCCATGACTACCACCTCATCCTTTTAATTTATTAACCTTGACTTTCTTACCATATCTTATCCAAAAGTAGATATAAATATAGATAATTTATTCAAAAATAATTCGTAGAAGACCATACATTATCTAAATGTAGATTTGAGAAGACATATTGGGTATACAAAATCTTGATATTTGATTTAGAAATAAATGAGAGAAGACCGTACCTTATCCAAAAGTGGATATGAGAAGACATATTAGAAATGAAATAACAAATAATAAAATTCATATCAGTAAAAATAAAATAAAAATAAAAATTCACAAGTGTAGATATTAATCAAAGATCACCAATCATTATTTATAGATTAATTAAATACTAATCAAAATTTTCCTTATAGGATCAAGTGGGGCATTACATTTTTGCAGGTCTAGAGGATGTTGATGGTGGTTTCTGGGCTTAAGGAGGGGCTCACTGGTGCAACTTTAAGTGATGCTATAGGTTTCCTGTAGTGCTGCAGGAAAGTCCTAAATTGCTACAGGAAATAGTCTGAGGGCAATCCAAGGCCACAAAATAGGTGTGAAAGGGGTAGGGAAGAAGGTGGATTTGAATGAGTGTAATGTGGCCCACCCCTTGGCTAAGCTCAGAACCTCTTGGGAGGCCTATCTTGCACCCTTAGGGTTTCTCACGGTGTAGGGATGAAAAATCCGAAAACATGGCTAATGAAGGGTGAGAGATGAAGCTGAAGGTGTTGGTGA
The DNA here is from genome assembly GCA_034641835.2 of Pinus albicaulis. Lineage (NCBI taxonomy): Eukaryota > Viridiplantae > Streptophyta > Pinopsida > Pinales > Pinaceae > Pinus > Pinus albicaulis. Next base: position 624,109,342 of record CM076581.1, read on the forward strand.
AGTTCTCCTTGGCTGTGCTACCTATACCTGCAATAAAATTACCTGTTCATCCAATAAATATGGAAAAATTCATGATAAAGGCAATGAAAAATATGACTTGAATTTGGAAATAAAATATAATTTAACCTACAAACATAGATATAACACAAAATTTTGAACATATCCATGGAATCACAACAACCTAACTCATCCATTCTAAGAAATCGTAAACTAAACAACAATTTGGTATGTGGGTGTTGGAACAGGGTCTCCTAAAGTTGCGAATATTTTCCATTTTTGTATAATTTTTTTATTATTTAGTCTAGCGCAGGGGTTTTGGGGTGGGTCAAAGCCCCGAAGGCATTGTAATGGGTCAAGGGTAGACCAAGAGTCCGAAAACCATGGTTTGTAGACCATTGGATGCGTAGGCTAAATCGGTATAAATAGATGAACCTTTTTGAGTCTTAAGGTAGGAAAGAATTGAGATTGATGCTAAGGGTGACTTGTTAGATCTGTTGTCAGGTTGTTGGGTAAAGAATCCTACTAGCTGTGTTTGCGGATATCCTCAATCCTGCTGTGTGCAGACCCTACTGGCTGTGTGCGCAGGCGGTATTTTGGGATTGTCAGTGGATTTTGGTATTAATATATATGTGAAGTACTGTTGGATATATGATGTTATCTGGATCTGTTTTGTTATGATTGATGCAAACCTGGGTTATATTATTAAGCTGTGGAAGTATCAGTTTAATTTCTAGGAACTGTGAAAGTATCTATGTTTTTGGTATATGTATCTATGATCGGTTAATTACTGCACTTATAGTGTTCTGTGTTGATAATTGGTATTGCGCACGTGGATGTAGAGGTATTTATTAGATCTGTGCATAGGAATAGCTCTGTTATACTGTGGGTAATATTATTAATAAGCCTGTGAATAGATCTGTTTAGTGCTAACTTGATAAGTTGGAACGCAGATCTGCTTGACTTACCTACTCTCTCTAAGGGTATGGAAACCTGGTTCCAACACCCTCCCATATTTCTTCGGGTGAGACTTTGGCTTGCGCAAGTAGATCACTGCCGAAAGGGCCAGTAGTATAGGGGTTTGTTGGAAAACCTTAACTTCCGAACTTGGGTCAGGACCCCTCTGTTAGAGTCGGTCTTGTCAGTCCTCCGTCAGAGATCAAAAACTCTTTTTGCATTTCATTTTTAGGTGTCTCGCTCGATTCACTCAGTTGCATTCCGCTAGGGGGCATGCCATTATCTGACGGAAGGGCCTTGTTATTCATTCCCCTCATGCCTTATCCTGCTGGCTTAGGTCTGTTTTTCGAATCAATTTTAAGGTCATTTACAATCCTGTTTGATGTCTAAGTCAGTAAAGAGTTATTTTAGTCATTAGGTCTAGGGTTTAATACCAGCAGGCCAGAGGGAGGTTCCAAAGCAGTTTTCATTTCAAAATTTTCATCATCAATAATACGAGAATGATTCTTCCTCAAAACCCTGTTTTGAGGAAGAAATCGTCAAATTTGTTTTGGTTTCGGCTTCAAAGTTTTTTCAAAGTTTTTCAAGTTCTACAGCTCTTCAATGGTAGCCCTGTTTCGGCTTTAGCAGCTCCTATCCCTGCAAAAGCACAAACAGAAAGGAAATCATCAGCACAAAGAGTCAAAGCGAAATCAAGCAAAACAGAGTTTGCATTCAAATTTCAAAATGCCAAAATTCTACAACTTGGTTTGCCAAATCACAAAATCAAAGTCATTGAAGCATTAAGATATTTTCAGTGTTTATACAATTCGTTTGCAAGCCAAGAGACAAGCATGGAAAGATGAAGTCAGTTGTTTGGAAGGAAAACTGTGTGTGAAATCTAGGCGCGGTGTGTTGGGCAAGAGCACAGCGCACATAGGCTGCGCGACGCATTGGGCGTTTTCCCACAGTGTATTTTTCCTCTGGCGCGGCGCATCCACAGGACGCGGCGCACTGGAGGTGCACGCAGCGCACAGAGTCGACAGGAAGATTTTCTCATTACCTCAACGAAATTCCAAATTTCGTGGCCCCTCTGCTATAAGTAAATCAAATCATCTTGTAAGTTTCCATCGATCGGTGTTTGGTGCGGTTGGATAAGGAGAGTGTTGGGAATTTTGTTAAGTTTATAGATGAAAGCAAATGGATATGTGTTCGCTGGTATTGAAAGTGATATTGTTTAGTTTAGCAAAATTATAGCTAGACCGTGGACTGGGATTATTACAGAATTGCCGCTGTATAGGTGAAATGTTGGCATTCTTATGGCAATCCAATTCATGTCGCCTATGGGTGCTTTGGTCATCAAGCATATTACACATCTTTTCGACATTTTTTTGCTATCAAAGTGCTATGATACATTCTTCAGTTCTGAAGTAGAAACAATCTTGCAAAATCCATATCCTTATATCCTGTTGACAAACAAATTTTTGTTGTATTTTGCCCTTCACTAAAGGCCAAATCTTCGTTCAAAGCTATTTTTGTTAAAAAGTTGGTTTTCATTCAAACGGAAATATAAAGGGAAAAGTCAAAGACCGAAAGCCAAAATTAAAAAGAATACCTACCACAACAGAGAAATAGGATTTAATTACCTATTTTTGACTTCAGTTGCAATTCAAAGGGTCTCCGCTACAGTTTTTGCCTTTTAATTGGTCATCAGAGAAATTCAAGTGGAACGTTGTTCTGTCTTTAGAACAGATGAATCACTCTTTTTCTATCTTCATATTTTTAGTTGAAACAACTCCCTATTTTCATCGATCTGTTTTCCCACCTCTGAGTTTATTTATTGTATTGAAAATCATTTGTAAGGGGTCTGAGTTCTGGGAAACGTGTGGGAGAAAAAACTCAGCGCTTCACTGTACAGTTTTGATAGAGAATTAATGAAATGATACAACTTTGATTCATGAGATTCATGTGGTGTGAGTTTAGCATATGTCTTTCTTTCTGTTTCATATGTATCTCGTTATGTTTTACTGTTCATTCATAATCATTGTTAGTTGAATGCTTTTAAGTAAGAAAGGTAGAATCCAGTTTATTTCTCTGCCTTGGGAAAGCGTTCATTTTCTGTGTGTCATCTTGTTTCTGAAAAGGATTCATTATACATGCCCTTTTTGGCCTCTCAACAGTCTTTCCACTCCATATTATTTCAAATTTGATTGCTAAACCTCCTGCCTATCTTGCCTCATGAAATAATATGTGTCTTTGATTTAATTTCTCAGCTCTTCCTGTTCCTTGTCCCATACATCCCTGAAACCCATTCATTCATCAAAGTACCTCTTTCCTATTTATTTACTAGCCTAAAATCAGTATTCATTATAGGTCATCTCAGGCCCTATTGGACATCTTTTGACGAGATAGACCCGGAGAGAGCCCTCTCATGTCCTCGTAGGGCTAGCTACGAGACTGAGCTTGGTTTGATGTTACCTTGAATTTTGCTTTCCTTCAGCCTAAGGAAGATTCGAGCGCTAACACCCTCGATCCAAAAAATGGTTTCGTTGCCGGGAACGGGAGAATTTTGAGAGAGAGATCGGGTAATTCCAAGACCATATTGGAAACCTGAGAAGAAATAAATCGATGAGTGGTTTGAAAATAAATTTTAGGAATTCACAGTAAAAGAAAATCACAGTGCGAAGTTGATCGCAGAGAAGTGGAAGAATAAGTACATTTTTAGAGTTCTACGAAATTTTCTTTGTGACATTTGCGACCAAGATACAGGAGTGGCTCACAAGGCTTGTAGATTTTCAGAAGTGTTGGAAAGATGAGCGGATCACGCAGTGGACCCCAGAGTTGATCCAACAGTTAGAGAAGACTGATAACACCATCACTTACACGATAGATCACTAGGTGGACAATGTGATGGGAGGATTTGTGACAGAATTTGCAATCGACCAATTTGTGTCCTATTCAGAGGCAGAGCGGAGGTTCTTCAAGGGATTCTAGGGTAAGTTTATGAAAAATTTTCCATTACTGGTTAAGACCTTATTGTGTGAAAAGAGCATTTTGTGTAGTCATACAGAGTGAATGAGCTCCGATCAAAGTGAGGGTACAACACGCAGTGTTAAATACTACAGAACTAATCAAGAAGGAGATCGATCTGTCTACCATCCAGTAAGAAATTATGTTGCGCATAGCCCTCCATCGATGCCACCTTCGAACCCTCATAGGGGTAAGAACTCACCTCCACCACCACCAGAAGACGATATGGCCTCGCACATGAAGCTACCCACCTTCAAGGGCGTAGGAGATGAAGATATGGATCAGTTATGGTTTGTCGCAGACTTGGTATGGACTACGCAGAATGTGGCCAACGATGTTGTGAAAAGGGCGCAGCTATCCCTTACCTTTGAGGGAAGAGCCTTGGACTGGTATATGGGATACATCGACCAGCATGCGAATCTGACCATTGAAGAGATTAAAATTACTTTGAAATCATAGTTCAAGAAGCCTAATTCCTACTCTCAGATAGTGAAAGATCTTAAAGATTTCAAGCAAGGACCATCCGAGTCTGTATGGGAAGCTGACTAGCGGCTAAAGAAGGTAATTAGAGAAGGAGGATTTCTGTATGATGACAGACATCACACAGAGTGGTTCATTGCTATGTTGCTGCCCCACCTACGCGTGCCGATGGGTCATCAAGCCATTGAGTTGTAGGAGAAGGCCTTGGACATTGCTATGAAGCTGGAGGCTGCACCAAGGGACGATACCCAGTTAGGAGTACAACAAATACAAGGCTAGCTAGAAGAAATACACATGGAGATCCAGAATCTGCGAAAGGAGCGAGGAACAGAGGCTAGCCCTGAAATATGGTGCATACGATGCAGGGTGAATGGCCACACCAAGGATAACTGTCCTCTGTTAGCAGACTACATGCAGGTTGGGGGACCCAGCCCGTTGCGTCCTAGGGAAGCTACAGGACCAAGTGGGCCGGTGCTATGGTGCGATGATTATCGCATTGCTGGGCTGCATGATACCAACCACTACCCCCGCCTTGCCGCATATGTCCCAAAAATAAAGCAAAAATGGTGCAGGTTCTACAGATCTATAGGCCATGATGAACAGAACTACCAAACACATGATCTGATGATAGATCAAGGAAAACTATATAGGCTACAGTTGGATCTGTCCTTACCAAGATCCCCCTCGGGCATAGGTGGCTCCCCAGCTAGGGGCAGGGGAGGGCGCTAAGGTGGAAGCACAAGTAGGGGTAGAGGAAAACTGATCTGCTATAACTGTAGGGAGGTAGGCCACTTTGTAAGGGACTGCACGAATCCAACAAGGTAATCCTGTAGATACTACAGACAGTTGGACCATGTGATCAAAGACTGCCCGATTCTGGTAGCCAAGATGCAGGAAAAGAAATAGACACCTATGTAGAATGTACAAAGGGTTAAGGCAGAACCTCGAGATGAGGGGCCAAGCGTTAATGTGATAACACATAGCGACATGGCCATCGGAGGGCCTACGAAGAAGGCTGAGGTGGAGCCTCTTATCCGTAAATCAACCACTAAACAAGAAGGTTTAGACTTACAAAAGGAGAAGGAAACCTTTGTCGCAGCTCGTCAAGACTTCGCTAAGGTTGTGGCATTTGACCCGCAAGCCTCCATGAACCTCAAAGTAGATGAGGAAGTTAAAACATTGCTTCAGGCGTGTATGAAGTTGCTGCGCAATCAAAGGGTTATAGAAAACATCCAAGCTTTAATCAACAGTTGTGTAGAAAGAACAACCCAGCCATGGAAGTTAAGGATGTGCAAAAACTATATAAGCATAAGAGATGCACTGGTAGGGAGATGCAGTTGACCACGCAGAATGGTGATTATGAGATGGATCAGGTTATTCTAGACCAAGGATCAGATGTGAACGTACTACCTAAAAAAACTTGGCAGTGAATGGGAGAACCTAAGTTGGAATGGTCCACTATCTAGTTGTGCATGGCCAATTAATAGAAGATCATCCAGTTGGGAAGAATATCAAAGATCATGGTAGATATCGCAAGAGTTAAGGTCTGGGCTGACTTTGAAGTCATTTAGATTATAGAGGATGCAGACCCCTATCCTACACTCCTAGGATTGGATTGGGCCATCGATAGAGGCGGTATTATCAATTTAAAGAAGAGAAGCATGGTGTTTGAAAGTGAAGGAACATGGGTGATCGTACCACTAGGCCCTGCAGAAGGAGAAAGGTATACAGAGCCAGTGCGTGAGGAAGAGGAGGTGGATCACTTCTATAAGTTAACTATGAGGGACGAAGACTGGATCAATCCTATAACCGATGGTGTGCTTTGCTCGGAAAAAGATAGCGAATGCTCCTCAAACTCTGACGGAGAAATAGAAAACTAGAAAAACCGGCTGCATGATGTCTCTACGCTGCGCTGCTTGTGAATCACAAGGGACTTTGGCTGCATATCCTCAGAGGTAAGAGAACTACCCTACTTTGACGGTTTCGGTAGTATAAAAGATTTTTTGCGAAAATTTGAAGCTGAGGTTCCCAGAGGAAGAAGTTTATGGGCCCTTAATCTAGCCATGCGCACAACACTTAAAAGATGGTGGGATATGCATAAGGAGGCATTATAGGACTAGGAAGAATGCCAGGACATGATGATCTTGCGATTTGAGCCTCTGGTGGATGTGCATGTCAAGACGTTCCTTGGCCTAGGGAATCCGCATGAACACGTGTTCTCTTGGATGGAGAAGTGGTACGACCGAACTATAGAGGAATGGGTTCACTTGTTTATTCATGCAGTGGGACCAATCCCCACTGCATGGTACTTGGATGCGTAGCTACATCAACGCACCCGCCACTGGGAAACTCCAAAGGATTTATTCATAGTAACATTCGGATTAACAAGGGGCTCAAAAGAGCTTGACGACGCTATGCAGGATATAGACACCTTTGTATTTGGTGAATCCAACCCCTACACAGCATTGGGGGCACCAACGTGGGAAGTGCAGATGCAGGATATTGTCAATTGTCACAATATAACTATAGAAGAGTGTGATGAGGATCTGCGCAATGTCTCTATCCCAGAGTCAGAGGAAAAGTGCACAGTTGCATGACCTCCACTATAGATTGTGGATGTGACAAAGCCTCTGAAACTGTGGGAAGTCAACATTGGCACGACAGAGTAGCCTAAGTTGGATAAAATTGGGGACTACTGGGATGATGAAACTGTAAGCAAAGTTGCAGAATTTCTCACAAAATATCAAGACTTATTCCCAACTAAGTTTTCAGAGCTCAAGGGGATCATAGGGGACCTAGGGGTTATGTGCATCACGCTAAAACCAGATGCGTGCCTTGTAAAGTAGCGGCCTTATCGGCTGAACCCTAAGTATAAGCATAAGGTTAAGGAAGAAATCAATAAAATGCTCGCCGCAGGTATTATCAAGCCGGTTGAGCAGTCGGATTGGGTAAGTCCGATGGTGGTTTAGGAAAAGAAGACGAAGGGGGAAATCCAAATCTGTGTGGACTTATGCAAATTGAATGACACCTGCATACATGATCCCTTTCCGACACCATTCTCATATGAGATCCTGGATAGCGTATGAGGCCAAGAAGCGTACTCGTTCACTGACGGGTTCTCAGGATACCATCAGTTCAGAATTTCACCAAAAAATTGCAGCAAAACTACGTTTGCCGCTGAATGGGGATCCTTCCAGTATAGAGTCATACTGTTTGGACTTAAGAATGCCCCTGCTATCTCCTCACGAGTAGTTGTCATAGTGTTCAAATAATTTATCCACGAATTTCTGGAGGTGTACTTCGATGATTGGACTATCTTCGGCTTAGTAAATATGCACGTCTCAAACCTGTGCATGATGTTGGACACCTACCGAAAACACCAAATTTCCCTGAATATCAAGAAATATATCTTTTGCGTACCCTTCATAATCTTGCTCAGACATATAGTCTGTCGTCAGGGGCTGATGGTTGACCTTGCAAAGGTTGGAGTTATCATTAATATGGCAGTACCTACAATTGAGAAACAACTGCACTTGATACTTGGACATACGGGCTACTACATAAATTTCATTCAGGGATATGCACTGATCACAACACCTCTAGAAAAGCTTCTTAAGAAGGATGTTTCATTTTTTTGGGATGACGAGTGTCAGAAGAGCTTTGAGCTACTCAAGGAAAAGATTGTATCTATGCCTATCCTTATTTTTCCTGATTGGGCGAAGGTATTTTATGTTCACGTGGATGCTTCAGGAATCGCCCTAGGAGTGGTCCTTACGCAGCCTAGAGCCAGAGACATTGATCACCCAATTGCATTTGCTAGTCGAAAACTCTCGGGCGTGGAGCACAATTATGCCACCACGGAGAGGGAGGGGTTGGCCATGGTCTATGCATTACAGAAGTATCAACACTATCTGTTAGGGGGGCACTTCAAAATGTTCACAGATCATTCGAATTTGAAGTACCTGGTGAATAAGCCTGTGTTGGGGGAGAAAATCTGCCGACGGCTTCTGCTCTTCCAGGAGTACGACTTTGAGATCATTGTCAAGATGGGGAAGTTGAATACTGGGCTAGATCACTTGTCTCGAATCGAGAGTGGTGAGGACCCAACCAACCTGGAGGAAGGGTTTCCTGATGCATAGCTATTTTCTATTAAGGTGGTTGATGTGCACTTCACTGACATCATTCAGTTCCTGACTATAGGTATGGAACTTGTGGAGTATTCAGTGCAACAAAAGAAAGAGCTGGTAGCCCACACTGCAAGTTTTACCATCATTGCAGGACATCTATATAAGATGGGAGAAGATGAAGTGCTGTGCAGGTACGTCCTGGAGCATGAATGGCATGATATCTTGGCAGAAGCCCACGATGGGGTAGCAGGAGGTCACTACGTAGGGAAAGCAACGACGCACAAGATCTTAAGAGCTGGCCTATGGTGTCCTACCCTGCATACTGACTCTCACAACTATTGTAAAGCCTGCGATACATGCCAACGAACCGTATGACCATCCCGAAGAGATGAAATTCCCCTTCAATCGCAATTGGCCTTACAGGCTTTTGACAAATGGGCTATCGATTTTTTCAGACCTATCAACCCCCCCAGAAAGAAGAGAGGTGCGCGTTACATCATAGCTACCATTGACGATGTAACCAAGTGGGATGAAGCACAAGCGATGAGGGATTGCACTACAGATACTGCTGCCCACTTAATCTTTCAGCAAATTCTAGCTAGAATTGGGTGTTCGAAAATCTTGATGAGCGATAGGGGTACGCACTTTTTTAATGAGACAATACAGGTCTTAACAGAGGAATTCCAGATCCATCATGCGAAAAGCACACCATATCATCCTCAGGCAAACGGAGCGGTTGAAGCATTCAATAAAGTCTTGGAGAATGCACTAACTAAGGTCTGTAATGCCGATTGCAGCGATTGGAACGTGCACATCCCGTCTGTTCTTTGGGCCTATCAAACCACCTGTAAAAAGTTGACAGGGAAAACACCGTTTAGGATGGTTTATGGCAAGGAGGCCATTATGCCCATGGAATATATTGTTCCTAGTCTATGCATCACAACCTTTACGAATATGGCGGAGCCTGATATCCTGAAGGAGTGTTTAGCGTAGCTTGTCGCTTTGGAGGAAGACCGTTTTGTTGCAAACTTCCATTAGCAGGTCTAGAAGGCATAGGATAAGGCATAGCACGAATGACATATTCGACAAAAGTCCTTTGCAGAGGGTGACTTAGTGCTCCTTTATGATAGCCAGTTTGTGAAACACCAGGGAAGTTCCGACAGCACTGGCTTGGACCCTATACAGTTAAGGAAATCACAGATGGCGGAGCTGTTCGGTTAGCTACCCTGCATGGCGATATGCTACCCGGCTACATCAATGGCAGTCGGCCCAAACCTTATCGGATCAAAGGACTATATGGCTGGAGTAGCTGTATAAAGGAGGGTAGACCCACCAAGGAAGGTAAGCACTGCCGGTACCATGTTACGCGCAGGAGTCAGCTGTGGGATTGGAAGCCTGGAGGGATGCATCGGAGGTGCAGGAATAAACTCAGAATGCGGCAGGCATGCTGGGAGCACACAAGGTATGCTAGAAGCATAGGGATGTGCTGGGAGCGTAGGGGTGCTCTAAGCGCACCAAGGGTGTGAAAACTAGCCATTGGAACAGTCAAATCGAGTACAAAGAAAAAATTACTGTTGGAGGGAGCGGGCAGTTGAAATTTAATGAGGCAATTTCTGGAGATATTTTACCATTTTTTTGATGGTAAGTTCCAAGTGAAGTTTACCCTAATGTTGGGAAATCACATAAGCTATAAAAAGGGCAGGATAGATCAGACAAGGGTTTTGTATCGCTTGAATAGCTTGGAATTGGCATGGTTGTCCTTGATGAATTTGTGTTGTAAGAATTTATGTGCCTATAGCATTCCTTTCATGTCTGAGAGACCTACTCCTTCTGAAAATAGAAATCCCGAGTTTGTCTTTCGCGCCAGGATGACAACCACGAATCCTGCTGAAAGCTCGGAACCAGTGACCTCGGTGGAACAAGGAACTGAGGAAGTGGTGGAGATTGAGTCCGAAGCTGAAGAATTTTTCTCCATGCCAGTCACAAAGAAGGGAAAGGAAAAGGTAGAAGGCTCAGGGAAACCCCCAAAACTCACGAAATGGGCTGTAGGGAAGCCCCGTACTTCCCCGAGAAACATAAAATCCCCGCGGGCGACGCCCCAGGCGCGTGTTGCTTAGGAGGAGGCCCAACTTTCCGACCCCATCAACTGGTTACCTCCCTTCGTTCGGTCGCGCAGGCCCTCAGCACGCACGCCAAAGAACCTTGACCACATGATCACTTATTTGCAGATGCCACTGACCTTGGGAGAGGTCCCTGTCATTGGTGAACCTTTTGGAAGGCTCCATGAGATCAAATTTGACGATCACGACTTGGCCAGTTTGGAGGCCTTCCTTGAGCTGGCACCTGAGTTATACCTTGACATGATTTAGGAAGACGATGGGATAAAAATTGTTCCCCAACGCTGGTTACGTGGATTGGTTGGGTTCGAGCTCCTAAACTTGTTAAGGATGCCACATTTCGGTCACTACAACATCACAGACCAGCTGGCCATAATTCATGATGGATGCATGTGGATCCAGGACAGAATCCCTATCGATGTTGTGCTGGTTCATAGAATTAATGGCCTTCCCATGAATGAACCGAACCCTTTGGAGTGCGTGGGAAAGAAGTATGAGGGGGAAACTGCTGAGTATGTGTGTAAAACCTACCATGTGGAGTGAAATACTCAAGGCTTCATAATCAAGTCCATCAGCGACCAAGGCACGCAGTTGGGCACCATGTTGTTGGCATGCAAGATGATGAGAAAATGTCAGGTCACCTCTGTACCTGCATACATAATTTAGTTAGCGAGCCAATGCGGGAAAGGGGTATACTTCAACTGGGCCCAATATTTGTGCGATGAGTTTCTGGCTAATGTCCAAGAGTCCCAGGAGCATGGATGAGCCTTTTTTTATTCTTGGTTACTTTTCCTCATAGCGTTGGTTGCCTGGGAAGCCCCTACAGAGTCAGTCCTCCCTGAGCTCACCTCAGACATGTGCGAAGGGGCTTGTTATGCACACTTGTAGGACTCTAAGGATGCACAGCGCATCGAGGACAACCAAGTCTTCTGGGTCCTCTTCCAGAGCAGCTTGGCAGCAACTATCGATTCTCAACTGCACTTGTCCCCCATAGTATATGATAGATACAAGAGCATTGTGCCCTTCCAGGTAACTATGCACAACGTCCAACTTCCAGGCCACAAGGATAAAGCCTGGACCTCACTCCCTTATATGGTAGCAGACGAAGAAATTGACAATGTAATTGCACTCTGGCCTCCTAACTGGAATATCAGATTCAAAACTAATGCGAAGGGCACCGAAGGAACCAACATGATGTAAGTAATCCCACCTATCATCATTAAGGATACTGGAGGACCAAGAAATAGTACAGGGAAGGACACGAGCGCAAAAACACAAAAGGATGTGCCACAGAAACAATCCACCGAGAAGAACGTCGAGGAAAATACTCAGGTAGATTCGCAACCAGATCTGGGTACACAAGGATTAAATGTAGGAGGAACTGCCTCCCCCCGCGGCACGAAGCGAACAAGCGAGCCTGTCAAATGGCCCCGAAAGAAGCAGTGCTCTTAGCAAATGAAACGAGATGAGACAGTCATTCTGATCGAAGGAGACCTTGAACAAATTGCTTATGCAGTCACTTTGGCCATGGAGGACAGATGGTTGGCCTTAGAAGAACAACAGAAAGCTGGGATTGACACCATTCAGGCTGAGCTCCGCACTCTACAGCTAAAGACTAACACAATGCAGACCAACGTGAATCAGGTACAAATGCCCTCGGCAACCAGTAGTGCTGCACTAGTTACAGAAGAAAGCCACCTCTGTTCGTTACCTGGCACATCCCTTGTAATCAACCCACCTGAACTGGAAATGCAAGTTTGGGCCGGTGCAAAAGTATAGTTAAATCTGGCCAGACTGCCATAAGAGGCATTGCAGGGTCTCCACACCTCATTGTTTCAAGAAATCCAACATTGGGACCTACAATTTCACCAACAGCTTAATGTAGCTGAGCAGACGATCGCAGAAAAGAATGCTAAAGTATCCCTCGCCACCGCGCAACAAACGGAGCTAGAACATTTAATTCATAGGATTTGCACAGATGTTATAGTAGAAATTCCGGCCACAGCCACCCCTCAGACTAAGATTGAAGGGATGGTCACAAAATTGAAGGCCTCTAGGACGGAAGTTCAAGTGGTCAAGACACAAATGGAGCAGCAGATCGCAGATCTGCAGGCTAAGTTGTAGCCTGAAATGCCTTCGAAGGTATGGGCCCAGCGAGCTGCGTTGGTTACCGCAGCTACAAACGTCATTACAGGGCAGATCATGTAGGGTGCCCAATTACTGGAAACAACCATGCAGATATGGACCAAGGTCTAGGGTGACCCGATCCTGTGAGAAATAAACCAGGACCTGTGGCAGAAGGAAGAAGAGTTTGAGAAGATAGAAGCCACCCTGCCGACTTTGGTTCCTGCTCAGTGCTTGGCACGACTGCGAACCAGCCACACCGTCCAAAATGATATGGATGGAATTCGACATAAAAGGAAGGTCCTCGGTGACCACCTGAAGCCTTGGGCTGACGAAGCCCTCAAGCTCTCACATGATGCTGATGTTGCTGTTATGCAGATAAACCAAACTCTGGAGAGTGTCACCGCCGCGATGGAAGGCCCGATTTCGCAGAAATTGGTCGACATTGTGAAAAATTATGCAGCTCAGAGTGAATGTCTATTTCCCCCATTAGCCGAAGCGATCATACTGCTGTAGGTGCAGGTGGAGACCCCACCATCATAGTGACTTGGGACGAGTCACAAGATTGTGTTGGGGGACTGTTGGAATAGGGTCTCCTAAAGCTACGAATTTTGTCCATTTTTGTATATTTTTTGTATTATTTAGTCTAGCATAGGGGTTTTAGGGTGGGTCAAAGCCCTGAAGGAATTGTAATGGGTCAAGGGTAGACCAAGAGTCCGTAAACCACAGTTTGTGGACCATTGGATGCTTAGGCTAAATTGGTATAAATAGATGAACCTTTTTGAGTCTTAAGATAGGAAAGAATTGAGATTGATGCTAAGGGTGAATTGTTAGATCTATTGTCGGGTTGTTGGGTAAGGAGTCCTGCTGGCTGTGTGCACGGAGATCCTCAGTCCTGCTGTGTGCGGACCCTGCTGGCTATGTGCACAGACGGTATTTTGGGATTGTAAGTTGATTTTAGTATTAATATATATGCGAAGTACTGTTGGATATCTGATGCTATCTGGATCTGTTTTGTTATGATTGTTGCAAACCTGGGCTATATTATTAAGTTGTGAAAGTATCATTTTAATTGCTGCGAGCTGTGAAAGTATATATGTTTCTAGTATATGTATCTATGATCTATTAATTACTGCACTTATAGTGTTCTGTGCTGATAATTGGTATTGCACAGGTGGATACAAAGGTATTTATTAGATCTGTGCATAAGAATAGCTCTATTATACTATGGGTAATATTATTAATAAGCTTGCGAATAGATCTGTTTAGTGTGAACTCGATAAGCTGGGAACACAGATCTGCTTGAATTACCTACTCTCTCTTAGGGTGCGGAAACCTGGTTCCAGCACCCTCCCCTACTACTTCGGGTGAGACTTTGGCCTATGCAAGCAGGTCACTGCCGAAAGGGCCAGTAGTATAGGGGTTTATTGGCAAACCTTAACCTCCGAACCTGGGTCGGGACCCCTCAAGCCAACAGTGGGGAACGTATATCATCCTCAAGCTCCAATGAAAGAGATGAGAGGAGGTGGCTTGAATCACAAATTTATGAAGTTATAACCTATTCTACCAATATGGAAGCAAGATAAATCTACAACAAAAGTCAAATCGAAGCAAACTAAAAAAAATGAATGAAAATATAAGCAAACTAGCTAAATACTCATAAGAAAAACTAGCTAAAATGACATGAAAGTAAATAATTATTAAACAAGAAAGAATGAGGCACATGGATTGGGCCCTAACCCACAAGCCTAGCTCTCTGAAACTAGATCAGTGAAACACAATATGAATACTCATTTTATAGCAAAAGATAGTCTCATTACATCAACATGAGAGTCTTAAAAACTGATTACAAGAGCAAAGAGGTTAATGGATTTCTCCAAAATTCGAATCCTTATGAGCTCTTGCTCAACAATATTTAACCTAAAGGGTAGCTACCAACAACTCCATAAAAAGTAGGTGATGAGTCGACTTTACTGCAAGTGAAGTATGGCTTTAGTGCACTTGATCTTGAATTTGCTTGGCTGCCTTTGATTTCGAGTTGTTGGAGTGAATCTCGAGGATCCCTTGGCTGCCTTTGGGAGTTAAGGAGGGTGGAAAACCCCCTAGAATCTCTCCTTGCTATTTACTCTGAGTCTTAATGGCAAAATCTTCACAAAAATGCAATATCTTCATGATTTTCCTGCATTTAACTCATGTTAGGTACTCAAAGTATGATAAGCCTCAATCACCATCTACACTAGCATCATAAGACAATAATATAATTAAAATGCAAGAAAAAGAGACTTTATAAGGCAAAAAGGTGACCATTAACCCATCCAAATGAACTTAATGATGGAGCTCAGCATCAAACCCCTACTAAATGGTTGCTCATCCTCTGAGCAACTAGTTCTCCTTCTTCATTTATTTTAAGGATTTGATGGACCCTATGACTTCCCAAGGAATAAGTGTTGGAGTACCTTCAGGAGGCTAAAAACCATCATTCTTTTCTACTTCCTCCCATTCTCTGTTTTTGTCATCTTGGTCCTTTCCATCACTCATGCCCAACAACAAGGGTGGACTGGTCTTTAAGCCAAGCACTGAATATTTTTGGCCTGCATGGCCCTCTTGTACAATGGTGCTCTCTCTAAGGCACCAATCACTATTTCTGGTGTGTGGTAATCCATGTTTCTAAGGCCGTGAGGGAGGATATTCCATCTTATTTGGCTAGCCATTATGTGCTCATCTCCCAACAACCTAGAAAGATCATCAAAGTGAGCCATTGCTTAAGCTTGTGTGTGGAGGTATCTTTCTGCAAGTTCAGAATCCTTTTCAATATTTAGATGGTTATTGATGACTCCCCTAGGGTTGAACATTTCTACCCTAATGTGTAATGGTTCTATGTTTTCTCTTCTCATAACCCTTCTCATCTCTTGTGCTCTTGTCTCCTCATTAACCATCCCTGATGCCAATGCCATTAATTGCATATCCCCCATCCTAGGATTGGGGTCCCAAATATTTAAGTCTGTCAACACAAGGTTATGCATGTAAAGCTCTGTTATCTTTGCTTTGTTTGGCATACTAGCTTGGTTTCAAAAATAAATGAACTGTCTACAGTTTTGGAAAGGTAAGGATCCATGGGAAGCTAATTTTTTAGTTTGAAAGAGGAGCCACTGCTCCTTGAGTTATACTGCAAATGACTCTGAAGGATATATGTGTTGAATGGCCTCCATGCACAAATCTGCCATGGTGGCCACTTTTTTACCATTTTACTGAAGTTTCTTTTGTAGTGCTACATTCTCTGACTGTGCCTTATGAAGTTGATCCTTTAAAACTGACTCTCTAAGTCAAACATCAGATAAATCCTTCCCCAACTCAAGTAATTTTCCTTCCATGACCCATATATCATACACTCCTTTACATGTGGCAAGATTCATCCAATGATGAGTGCATGCCCTCTCCTCTTCCAAGTGATAAAACAAAGGTATTGTGAACTTTTGAGGAATTAATCTACCCCTCTCAATGTATGTGTAGTAGGAGCTAAGATTGGGTTGAGGGCTAGGGTTTGGCACTATTGCTACATCTTTAAGGAATGGATTTGGAGACATGTCCTCTTCCTTATCATATTTTCCTCCCTCTTTTTCATCTTTTTTTTTCCTCTGGTGCCTTGTCCTCATCTTCTTTGACCTCTTTCCCCTACATGGTTATCTTTTCCTCCTCAACCAAGTCCTTTTTCTTAAAATATGAGCTTGTTGGAGTTTCTATAGAAAAAAAAAATTTTCCTTTAGAAAACTCTGTTTTGCTTACTAAAGAACCTCTTTTCCTTGTTTTTCACTCTCTTCAGTCCTTGGAAGGTCTGTGGTGGTTGCATGAGGTGTATGGGATGCCAATCTGGCTGAATGCCTTTGATATATGTTACAGGGGTCCTTATAGGTGAAGTGACCTCTTGCACCCTTCCTTCCTCAAATATGATTTCTTCCTCCTTCTTTGGTGATTCTTCTTTGGTAATATGGATCTTGGTGGGAGTTTGTGGTTTTCCCCACCTCACCCTCTGAATCTTCCTATTTCTAAATTACATAGGTGTCTGCCTCCTTGTTTTTGTTTTGACAAGCGTCCTCAAAGCAGTTAGGGTATCAACTACCTCTTGATCTGTGATGTCTGGTGAAATGCTGGTGTTTTGATGGGAGGTTTCACTACCTAACATAGGGTATGGATATTCCTTTTTCTTAGTCCTTTCTTCCTCCTTTCCCTCAGCCTTTTCTTGCTCTATCTTTACTGTCTCTATATTTTCTTCCTCAATTTCCATCTCTTTTTTTTCTTCCCTTTTTTCTGCCTCCTCTTCCTCTTATTCTACCTCTTCTTTAGCCTATTCTTATTCTTATTCTTCTCTTTTTCTAAGGCTAGAAGAAGATTTTTTCCCTGTTTGGGTAGCTATAAAGGAGTCCCTATCCATGTCTACAAAATAAGACTAGGATACAGGTAAATTCAACCTTCTCAAAGAATCATTTATAATTAGTTTTATTAGGCCATGTTGGGCCAAGTGTTGATATTTCCTTTGCCTCACTTTATGGCTCATGTCAGCTATGGAGTTTAGGAGGAAGTGAGGGACACTTAATCTATGTTCAAGTGGGATATTTCCTTGAAACCTAAGTTCATTTAACAATATGAAATGATACCCATAGACCACACTAAGTCTGCCTTCGCAAGAAATAAACTTCATGATGTGGAATGTAGAAATTATATACAAGATGCATGCCTATATCCAGATTATCCTGATCTAACAATATTTATCATCTTGCTAAATATAGAATCCTTCCACTATTAATCTTTTGCGAAAATTAAACATTCAATTACAAACACATGAAGCAATAAAAAAACAATCGCACATAACATAGTTGTTTAACAGGAAAGCCTGAAGCTGAAAACCCCAACTATCATATATTATGTATCATGGAGATCATGTAACAATATCATACAATCTTCACACACTAATCAAAAGAAATCTGCAAATCCATGCACCGATTTGTTGCCACCTGCTAGCCTGCCTCCACTGCGGCGCAATCCCTGCTGAAGAATAGCTCTGAATGAATTCGAAATACCCTTGCCTTGACTACGCAATCCTCATTGGAAACTCCAATGTGTGTGTGATGCAATCAATGCATCAATATATTCACAACAGATAGTCCATCTTGCCCTTTCACCTATCTCTCCACTGGGTCTCCATTGGAATTGCCATGCACTGTAGTTAACTACTGTATTGTTCAATTGATTAATGAGTTATTATTTGTGAATTAATTAACTAATTAATTCACTCCACTCTCACTAGTGTATCATTCAGTTAGACTAGATACAACTAGCTCAACTAAGTTTAACTCCATTAATTGAGTTAAACTGAATAACAACTTCATGAACTACTCTTCCAAGTCCGTCATAACTCTACACTTCTGTTCTAACTGAGTCCTCCATGCATGAACCACCAGTAAACCCTAGGAATTGCGTAATTCCTTCAGCCCACTAATTTTCCAAATCTGCACACTGAAATTAAATGCTCCAAGATAATAAGTTGTTGTTTATTGTCGGATTATTATTAAGAGCTAATAATAATCGACACTTCTATTTTTAGATCGACGATCTATAAATAGAATTCGCCCAATATTCTAAAAATAGAATTTCATCTATTTTTCCAACTTGATCAACCATACACAAATAGCATCCTGCAACTTCTGAAATATGATCACCATGTCTAAAAATAGACTTGCGCCAAAAATAGCCTGCGGGCCCACTTAGTGAAGGCGACTCTTTTCACTAAGCTCATCATCTTGTTGAATCTCAACATGGAAGACTACTTCATCCCAAGGGTATGGAAGACTTTCTCTCCTCACTCCATTTTATTCTTCAATGTAATCCTCTCCTAGTAGAAATAAATTCTTCTTGGTTGTAGTGCTAAGCATTCTTTCCTTAACACATTTGACTCCTAAAGGAAAAGTTGTAACTCTGCTTATGAGTTTAGGAAACAGTGTGATGGATAGGCCTCTAATAAAAATGGTGGCTCTCTCTTCTGAATGTGACTGTAGAGCCACTGAAAAATTCTTTAGCTATCTCATCATCAAAACCTTTCAATAGATCAAAGAACCCTAGCCATGGGCGATTTAAAAATATTTCCATAGCCTGAGGGTGCTGCCTAATTATCTTAATGTCAGTAGGCTCTCTTCTGTTGAATCCCCCTCCCATTTTAATGGATGTGATATGAAGGTGGTGAGAGGTTTGAGAGTTATGTCTTGGAGATGGAGGTCTTGAAATAAAATGAAAGAAAATTTCTTTTACCCTTTAGCTATCAAATTTACTTTTGATGAGTGTGAATTGTATGGAGAAATTTTAGTGATGGAGGATGACAATCCACTTACCTTTGTCCTCTACTATTTTGGTTTGAGAGATGGAGGCTTTGGGAAGCAAATTCACCCACAGGTGAATTTGTGTTTCCTTTTAAACCCTTTTTGATTGCTTCTGAAGTTGCCTGTAGTAGAACTTAGTTTCCTATAGCACGATGGTGCATGCAATATCAAACCTCGATGCCACTCTTCTGATGGTTCCCACTACTCTCCTTCTCTTGCTGCTCTTCGACATTCTCAACGCAATGGATAAAATGAGACAAATCTTACCTTTATTGGATTTCTACAAAATTTGGAGCGTTGTGGTGACTTGTACTTAACACAAATTTTCCTCTTTGATATTGTTGGCCCCACTTCAGTTAATCATTTTTGAGCCTCGTGATCAATTCTCTTTGTACCCATCCACTCTTACTTGACTTGATTTGACTTTCCCAGGTGGCATACACTTTCACTTTTCCTCCTGTTATGCGGAATTATGGATTATGGATAAAACATTCTACCCTAGATAGGTGCTTATCTAGAACAACAGTTTAAAGAATTTGTGACTACTTTTTCTAACTGTAAATAGACACACAAAACAGATCAAAGAACTTACTTGGAGTCCAAGCGCTTCCTATTCTCCTTCTGTCGCTCTTGTTGTAGCTTCAAATCCAAGCTAGATGTCCGAAAATATTTCCTACAAAGATGAACACTAAACAAAAAAAGATAGCAATAATACATATGTCTATTCAAGTTATTTAGTTAAATCAATGAAACATAAACCATATACATCAGATAAGAATTCATAATATGGAAAACATGAGCTTATACAAATACATATGTGGGAAAGTAAGAAGCAATATTTATTAATGGATAGAAGGGGAGGTTACAACCCAGTGATTGATTTGAAGTGACCATCTCTAATAGCATCCCATCCTCATCACAATGTAGATCTCTCCAGCAGCATGTTACACAAATCAACTCCTTAATTGAAATTCCACCAGCATTTTTCTACCCAAATTCTTCCTTACCAAGCACTAGGATCTGTGCTCAATTTATAGAGGAGCTGAAGGTAGTTTTACAATCAATGACTTTCTAATAATAGGCAAGGCATGTTCCCAATCTTGTAGAGGTCAAATGGACACATGGATTCGAATTTTGACACATTTGAACTCTTCTAGAAGGCACTGGCCAAGTGGAGATTCCAGAACAATGAGAATTTTTCTCCCAATGTGACCAACGCACTTATGAGTGTCGAGAAGTGCTTTGCAGAGCAGCCTTGAATGGGGCTACCTGCATATGCAACACGCTTAGTCCCTTTAGAGGTAGCATTGGTGAGCTCTCATATGATACATTATAAACTTCAAATCTTAGACACCTTTGCAGGTGAAAGTCATGGATGATTTGTCTTGTTCTTTGTCTTAGGGCATATAACAACCGAAATGATAGGGGATGATAAACCCTATTCATTGGTCTTGGAGATGATGTCCACTTAATCAGGTCATTGGGAATGGTGCCAAAATTGACCTATAACAATTGCCCCCTAAAAGCATGAAGCCATAATAATAATAATAACAATATTTTGATTGAGATGCTTTACACTATGATGGGCTAGAGATGAAGCGGAGTGGCGGCCTGCATCAATATTAAAATACATTACATCATGATATATCCTCTTGATCATAATTGATGAGGGTAGGCATTCCCATGTTCAACACATAAACAATCTAATAACATGTACATAATTCAGAAAGTCATCTACATTGGAATGTTGCACAATACAGACATGCCTACAGATATAGGCCCATGTTCGAATGAAAATCTATATGTAAGGTCACCGTACAGATGATGTATACAAAAATCCTGAAATTTCAACCCAGATGGCTGAAACTAGATCTGGGGTCTTCTTATCTCATTCACTCGATCATTCGGGTACAAGTCTAGCCATGTGAATATATGATTTGTAGTTGAACATGGAAATCCATCATTTGATTACCAGCCAATGATGTGAGCTGTTAACAAACGTGAGAGAACCACCATTAATGTCAATGGCCCTCAAGGTACTGCAGTACATTTTGTAAGGAGTGAATATATGATTTGATGTCAAACACCAAACAAAATCTTTCGGTCAAAATTCTGGAAGCGAGGATCTTGTCGATGCTGTAACAAGCCTCATGGTACCGAAAAATAACGTTTCTAAGTGAACTTCCTGGATAATGATTTGTCATCGACAGGAAGTCACCTTATTGTGAAACGAGAGTTACTGATTTCAAAGACAAAGGTATGACTTGATATAATAATTTTCAGGGATGACTGTCATGAGAATGAAGTTTTATGATTATTGCAGAAGGATGAGCATTCACTGGATGACTTCTCTTGAACATATCGGTGACACTAAGATGAGTTGGCAACATTGACCCAAAATCGAAGTGAAGGTATGATGAACCATAGGTATGAATGAACCATCAAGAAGATTACCCAACCCAAACAGTCATGGTGATGGAGTGAAGTGTCATGTTCAAGAGCAACCTGCTACCGTAAAAATTTCTGTTCACTTTCCCAAATTTTCCCCGGTCATTTATCGACCAGTACCTCTTTATTTTTTAACAAGCTTGAGGAGGATAATGTATCACTATTAATTCAAGGGTTGATCTATAATTCAACCCTTCGGGTGAATAATGTATCACTATTTAATAATTTAATGAGTCTAGCGATGAATGAAACTCGATTCTTTCCATGATCGACAAACCCATCGCTATTTTATGTTTTAACGAGCTTAACGACAGTGATAGCCCGATTTTTTTTCATATTTAGAGAGTTTGAAAAGAGGATGAAAGAAAACTCCATAAGTATTTTTTCGTAAATTTGTCACTCATATTTGAAAAAGGGTAAAATAATATCTGAGAGAACCTCTTTAGTCATATTCGACCAAGGTATTCCTTTTTCATAAATAATCTATCTCAGTCCGGAAAGGGGTTAAACTTATATTGAGTAGATATCAATTCATTTACTTTTACGAGCTCAAAAAGACAAGTGCTCGACAATATTTTCACATTATCAGAGTTTGAAAAGAGCTAAAAGAAGACTCTAGGGGTTCCTTTTTCGCTGTTATCGAATCTCGAAAAAGAGATAAAAGTGCGCTTCAAATCCTTTTTCTTTTTTAACAAAGCTCGAAAAATAAGGAGAAAAGGTATGCTTTATGGTCAAATCATTCTTGAAATAAACCCACATGACTAATCCGTTCATCAATTGTAAAGCCCGTTCAGAACAACATCAAATGGATTAAAAATACCTATTTCATGATAAAAACATAATAAAACTATAGCCATAGCAATAAATGTAATTTTCAAATAATTAAATGACTATTAAAAGTAGTTTTACTATCCATTTTTTACCATTCCATAGTTACCATTTGCATTTTGGAGCTCTGAACTTGATTTTTCCCCTGAACTTTAGCTGCTGATTGTGATCATTTCTGTGGACGGATTTCGTTGCCGTTTGATCCAGGTTAGTGCCATGAACCTCCTCTTTCCTTCAATAATCATTTCATTTCCAATTTCTACAAATTTTTAGGGTTTTGAGGTCCCTAGGGTAAAATTCACCCCAAAAGAGGGCAACACACCCTTGGATGTCGAAACCTACATTGCATAGCAACTAAATTGAAGGTTAATTGCATACACATTGCACTATCTCTTGTTAGAGCCTGCATTGGTCACAGTCTACATTTTTTCTTTTTGTATTATGCCCAAAATTTGCCCCATTTTTTTCATTGAATGGAATCTAATCGTTCTTATGGTTTTATTTCAGGTTTCCATCGAATTACAATGATGATTACATGGAGGGAAAGAGAACATGAAGAACAGGATATGATTTCCCTAAATGATCCAGGTACAATAAGAGCCCTAAGAGATTGTGGACTGCTAAAGTACTTTAGGTTGTCAGGGATGAGGCAACAAATAGAACTCTTGGAGTTCTTAGTTCAAGCATGGGATCCAACTATCAAGGCATTTCATATTAAGAACCAAGTGGTTCCCATAACAGTCGAGGATGTATACTTTCTTACAAGTTTGTCGAGGAGAGGCTTGCCTATTTCACTCTCAGGGTATATTATTGGAGGAGAGACAGTGAGAGATTATGTTTTGCAACATTGTTATCCAGGGGTAGAGCCAAGAAAAGATAGAAAGAAAAAAATCTGGGATGTTAGAGATTTTCCTTTGAGAACTATCCTTTTCATGATTGCAAAACTTGTCGGCACCATTACACTACATGTAGCGAATAGATCATATATGCAGTATGCACTAGAATGCATGGAACCAATATTATTCAACTGGTCTGAAGCTGTACTTTCTCAGATAAAGGAACAACTGAACAAAGAAAAGGGAGGAAGGAAGAAGAACTTCAGTTATGGTTCGATCCTTATATCATTCACTTTAGAACGAATTCCGCTGATGGAGACACAACATGTGACACTGGATGTGTCTAATCCTAGAGATCCACGGATGCAGAGATGGGTAGAAATAATGAGTAGGCATGCAGGCCAATCGACCATTGTGTTCTCTACTAAATTCTTCGCCTGGTTCCAGTGACATATTGTTTCCATCAATGATTATGCATACGTAGGTGTTGATTTCCGAGGAGATCCAGATTTAACATTACCAGAAGGCACTCAGTGGGTGAAATAGGTAAGAATGTTTTGACCATGTTTTTTTATTTTTCTAAGGTTTATACAATGTTTTTGTATTTTTATGGTTTCCCAAGACTAAACTAAATGTTTGATGTAATGCAGATGTTGATCGTGTTCAACTAGTAAAGGAACTAGAGCGTGAAGCAGATGTGCCAATAGAGAGGACTGTCGAGAGAGCAATCCTTCAGGATCTTGATATGGCTGAGACTCTGGCTGAGCTTCAATAACACATAGAGGGTTTGACCTTAGGGATTTCAGACTTCCGGATTGAAGAGTTACCCATGGGACTGTAGCGACACACTATTGGGGTTCCTAACCATTGGATGCAGTTACTGCGTAGGATAGCTAGATCTATAACATGTTACCATGAGCACCACTAGTTTACTTTTGAAATTTTTGCATACATTTTGAGGTCAGATGACCAATGTGTCTTGGGCACAATTTTTTGTAAAAACCTATAACTATCTATCTACATGATTTCAACGTTTTCCTATGTTTATTGTGCAATCCTATTCAATGATGTGAATGATTTCTTTACATATGTTGCAAATATCTGTCTAAAATTAGATTAGCTAAAGAGTTAGTCAATGTGTTCAAATTTCTGGAAATGTGTTGATATTGAATAAAATCAAAGTGTCTTTCCAAAAGTCGAACTCTTAGGAAAAAACGATGCAATGTTGGATTTCTAACAGTACAAACACTAGTAAGTTGTAATACCACAAGTTGTGAATCTAACCTTATGATTATGCGGTTGATGCCAAATGAAATGGCATCAGAGAGAAGTTCAATCAACGTGATATACTCAACGATATTGTTCGTCCCTCTACCAATAAAAATCCCTTGAAAACTCACTAACTTGCCATTCGGAGTGAAAATGGCCCACGCTGTAGAGGATAGATTATGCATACTGCGAATAGTACCATCAACATATCCAACAAATGGTTATGAAGATTCAGAGATCTACGATGAAATGTAAGGCAGATTAATAACGTCAAGAAAAATCTAAAAACAAACTAAGATAGTGAATGCAAATCAACAACATATATATATAATATAATACAAAAGATTACTACGCTCATGATTAAGCATACTAACGTTTCAAATACAACCCATTTCTAAGCTGTGCCAATAGAATTCCATCATAATCAACCAACTCATAGGCACCCTTAGCAATAACTCTTTTGAAAATATAGGGGCCATGCCATAATGGCTCAAATTTTTCTGTACCTATTACATCAGCTTCTTGATCATAAAGTAGGACCAAGTCACCCTCCGAGAAAATGCAAGGTTGGAAATTTTTGTCGTATTTCACCTTTATACATCTCTTATGCGCTTCGTTGGCAAATTGGGCTTCACAACGCGTTTCATCAAGATGGATGAGGTTAAGGAGACACACTTCTTATTCTGAGGTGTTAGGTAACAAGTCGATTGCGAGTTTTAACGACGATATTTCACATTCGATAGGCAAGATAGATTCCAGACCATACACCAATTGAAAAGGAGTAAATCCAGTTGCATTTCTCACTGAGGTTCGATACACCCACAAGGTGGAGTACAGGATCAAATGCCAGTTTCTTTTATGAACTCCTATCATTCGTTGAAGCATACATTTAAAAATCTTGTTGATAGCCTCAACTTGTCCATTTGATTGTGGATAATAAGGAGTATAATTATCATGTGACAATCCTAACTTGGCAGTCAATTCAGCCATCATGTGGTTGCGAAAATGATTCCCCTGATCTGTAACTATAGCCTGTGGGACCCCAAACTGTGCAATAACATGATTAAAGAAAAACAATGCAGCTGTCTGTCCTGTGTTGTTGAATGTAGGCATCACTTCGGCCCATTTGGTAAAGTAGTCTACTGTGACAATAATATAACCTTGCCCCCCGGATGAACGAGGGTTACAATTCATGAAGTCAATACCCCACTTTGAAAATGGTCCCACAGAGACAACATGATGCATTGGCGCCGACGGTTTGTGGATTTTACGATAAAAAATCTGGCACACATGACAACTTCTCACCGCGAGGATGAAGTCGTGAAATATGGTAGGCCAAAAGTAACTGGCGAGGAGTATCTTCTGCGTGGTAGTGTATCCAGATAAATGTCCACCACAAGACCCAACATGATAATCATTTAAAACTTTTTTGGCCTCCTCATGAGTGAGGCACCTCCTTAAAATGGTATCGACACCATGATGATAAAGTGTATCGCCGATGATCAGATAATCTTTTGATTGGTATCGAATACATCGATGTTCATAGCGAGAGGTTTCAGGTCGAAAAGTTTGAGTTTGGAGATAAATGATGAAATATCCATACCAAGGATCAGATGATCCAATAAAAAACAAAGACTCATCAGGAATTGATGGTTCCGACGTAGTTGCAGTATTATAAGAGGGAAGGTCACAGAGAAGCTCAGCCAAAACTAAAGACTTTTTGACTTGGATTTGATGAATTCCAAATAAAATTCATGCAAAATGACAATCCATTTTGAATATTTTCACCCCAGAAATTGACGTGATAAGATATAAGTCATGGGGTTGCAATCCGAAACGATAGTGGTCTTTTGGAGCAGGATATAGTGGCGAAATATTTGGATAGCTTGAACAGCTGCAAAGGCAAGATTTTCTACGTACGAATACTTAAATTCCGTATCATTGAGAATACAACTCGAATAATAGATCGGATGTTCAATTCCATCTTCTACTTGGACCAAAACCATAGCAATGGCCATTTCAACCATGACGATATATAGGAAATAATCATTTTGATAATTATGGGGATACATTAATGACGCTCGGACAAGAGTATCCTTGACAACATCAACAGAAGCTTGCGCAACTTGGTCCCAATGGAAGGGAACCCTCTTTTTCAAGAGTCGAGTAAATCCTTTAGCCATTTCAATGTAGTTTGGAATGAACCTTCTTAGGAAGTTAGCCTTTCCTTGAAGTTTCTATATCTGAAGTAAATTTTATGGCATAGGAAAATCATGATGGCTTGAACATTCAATGGGCCGATTCAAATTCCTTCTTTTGAGACTACGAATCCAAGCAAACGACCAGAACCAACACAAAACACACATTTATGTGGATTGAGGCATATTTTGTAGTGTCAACAGTGTAATAAGATGGCTCTCAAATGTAACAGGTGATCAGTCCAATTTCGTGAATGCGCTGGTAAATCATCTAGATACGGTTGAACAATGTGCTTGATGTCATTGAAAGCATAATCCATTCCTCATTGAAAAGTCGCCCCAGCGTTCTTTAAACCAAACGGTATTTTCCTATAAGCGAATGTGCCCTAGGGACAAATGAATATTGTTTGATGTTGATCCTATGGTTGGATATTGATTTGATTGTAGCCGAAAAATCCATCCATGAATGAAAATATTTTTCATCCAGCACAATCGTCAATAATCTGGTCGATAAAGGGAGTAGGATAGTTATCTTTTGGACAAGAAAGATTGAAATCCCGATAATCGACGCACACTCTCATGGTTCCTTGTTTTTTCATGACATGAACGATATTGGAAACCCACTCGGTTAGCGAAACAGGGTAAATGAAACCAGCACACAAAAGTTTTTCAACTTCTACTTTGATGGCAACGGCTTTCTTTGGATGAATAGGACGAAGCCGTTGACACACCGATTTGACATCATGATACATATTAATAGTGTGTTCAACAATACTAGTATCTATGCTTGGCATTTCCTCGTAAGACCAAGAAAATACATCACAGAATTCATGAAATAGAGAGCGATATGATTTGAGTTCTGATGGAGAACAAGATACACCGACATGAATATTTTCTACAACGCCAGGTTTGGTCGAAATATCGATAGAAATGGTTTCTTCAATATTTGATAGATTTCGCTCGGAATCGATTGCACTAATAGGTAAAGAATTCAAAAATAAATTTTTAATCGATGGGTGATATAGTTCACTAAGATATTTTTCTTCATAATCAGGAACATGGGAACGATGATGATAATCTTCCCATGGTTCTCCTTCTAACATCATGGCTTCCAAAATATTCTCATCTATCAAGAAAATTGAGGAAAATGGATCAGATGGAGTACCAAATTCTAAGGAACGATCAACCCAAACAATCGGCAACACTGATTTTAGATTTGTCGCCCAAGCCAGATAGATTGATTGTTATGCCAACTCAATAGGGCTGGGCGGCAGAAAATCATCCAATGTAACAAATTCAGAATCATCCGTACTCTCCCTTAAGATAGATGGAGTGGAAGAGATAATGTAGCAGGTATCTATAGTTGTAATTTCTGTCGACGTCGCAGGCAGAGGTAATGCAAAGGTTCCCATGAGAGTGGAATCCTTTAAAAGTATTACACCAATGTTATGAAGTGGTAGTTGGGGCACATGAATGAATATAACACTTCCAGTTACCTGCGAAGCGGAGGCAAAGAAGGATAGCTGATTAATGATTGTGATAGTACCTTTATATGGAAAGGAAATCATTCTGAAATATGTAGAAACAATTGTAGTCATTGCATATACCCATGACCTTCCAAGTAGAATATTATAGTCAAGGGGTCTGTCAACAAACTCGAAGTCAAAATTCACTATTTTCCCCCCTAGTTCAATGTGTAGGTTATTAATAATACCACAAGGCTTATATGTTCATCCATCAAAAGCTTTCAACATTTCTAATGATTGTGATAAGCACGGCGAGCCAAGTGAATTCCAACAATTTAGAGACATAATGCATGTAGATTCTCCCTCATCAATAATAGTACGATGAACAAGGTGATTGAGAAAATTTACTTGTATGGAGAATGCCAATTCTTCTGGTAGTTGCAGCACATAGCCCTTATGATTAAAGACGACAAGGTTAGAATCAGTCGAATAAATTCCACCAATAATCGACAATAAAGCATGTTTTTGGGAGGGAAAATTTTGTAATACCTTAAGATCTGACATAGTTGAAGGGGATTGAGCCAAATATTCAACTATATTATAATTTTGTGCATCTCTTTCTAGAGGATTTTATGTCGATTTGTGAATTACTCCCTTTGGTGGCTTGATTGTCAATTCAGGAATAATAGTAGGCAATACTGATTCTGTAGACAGATTTGTAGTCGAGGTAGTAGGTTGATCAGTGGCTTGAATACCATAATATTTATTGTGCGTTGACACCAAAATATCTGTTGAAGGTTTTGTGACAGATAACATAAGTACTTGGGAACTAGAAGCTGGATCCGTAACAACCAAGTTTGTTTCCGGATTTGGAAATGGGTCTATCAACACAGTTGATGCATGGGAAGTCTTTATGATTTTTGAGACTTCAGAGCAGTGAGGAAAATCCCTAACAAAGTGTTTCTCATTAAAGATTATGCATGGATAATGAGGTTTCCTAGGTCCAAATGATTGATCAAATGATCTTTCCTGCGGGTTAGAAGTTTGCTTTTTCTTAGATTTCCCCTTTTTCTTACTTTAGGGTTGCTTGTCACTTTTTCTCTTGTTAAACGACACAACATTAATTTCGGAAGAAGGAGCAGGATCAGATGCAGTATTATGATGCGTGCTTGTAGTACCAATCAAGCCGTCTCTGGCATGAGAGTCCTTTAATTGAGGAGGAACAGTAAAATTAGATCTCGGCGCATTAGGAATTTTTTCATAGAGCGTGCCAGGTTGAGTATAAATCAAGTCTAAATATTGGGCACGAGCGATAACCTACTCTTTAATGATGACGCCACCCTTAGCCAAATCCTCGGTTATAGATGGTAACAGGGACTTAATGAACCACTCAGCAAGGAGCTGATCTAGAACAAATATCTTAACCATTCAATGACGATGATGCCACTCATGAATATGATAAAAAATGTGAGTAGCATTAGTCTGTTTGAAATTGGTCAAGAGTTCCGTTCCAGTTTCATATCGGATGGTAACTGGAAGTGAGTCAAAAAGATAGTAGCTAGGGTAGTGAAATTATCAAAAGAAGCTCTAGGTAACTCAATGTACCATTTTGCAGCCGGACCTGTGAGCGTACGTTGGAAAATATGTAGTCGAACAGAATCATCATTCAGGGAGTTTGATGAACACCATAAATGATAAGTCATGACATGAGTCGACGAATCTTCTCCAGGGTTTCCATTGAAATTAGGAATATCCGAGGGTAATTTGTGAGGTATCATCGGCCACCAAGGAGCATAGTTAATTGGATCATTGGTTAGCCGATTTAAATCTGGTAACACTAAAGTTGCAACAAAAGGAAATTGTCTATTAAGGTTAGGTTGAGCATAGCCAGGGTAAGATGGAATTGTTTGAGTAATAGGCCTTTGAGCACTAGCATAAGGAATATACTGCTGGTAGCCTAGTTAGGGGTTGTTTTGAAAAGCAAACGCTTGAGGATTCTGTTGACCAAAACCTGGATATGATACTTGTTGAAATAAAGTCTAAGGTATTTGTGCTTAAGGCTGCCAAGGGGTCTGTCCACCAATGTTATAACCCAAATTAGGATAACTTGGATTCGGTTGAGGATAATTATAACCTGGTTATGGCTGTGACATACCATAAAATGGTAAACCAGCTTGTGAATAAATGATTCCAGATACAGGTTGTTGTAAATTAACCAAAGGATTTGGAGTCTATGGACCCAATATTTGAGGGTATTGAGTTGAAGGACCCACTTGATAAGGTTTTTGTACAAAATTTTGATTCTGTAACAGGGGTAAAGATGTATTAACAAGTGGAAATGATGTGGGTGTAACAGGTTGAACTGGTTGATACGAGTGTACAACCGTTTGTGGTTGGATAGGCAGAGTGGGCTGCCATTGACAAAGATTCATTTTGACATTAGGCCGACCAAAAAGTGACGAAGTACTGTCATATTGGGTGACCAAAGGTTTCCCCCTAGCATGAAGAGGATAATAAGACAAAAAATATTACTCTCCAAATGCTAGGAGTCCAGTTGATATGTTACTTGAAGGAATAGACCCAGAAGAACTGGCTTGATATTTCCCTGATGATGTGTATAAAGAATCAAGTTGTTCAATACTCACTATAGGATTACCAGTTAGAATACTAGACGATGACATTGGTAAAGTCCATGGTTTTGAAGATGCACCAGAGAAAATTCCAGATAATGATTTGTAATTTGATGGGACCACAGGCCCACCATGAAAATATGACTTTGGTGAAGTTTTGAACATCAACGGGGTAGCGAGGGAAGGTGCTGACGTAATTGGAACATATTTCCCAATCGAAGATGTTGGTTCAGGCATGGTTACTTGACCAAATGTATACCCTTTTGAATCGACGAGAGTTTGAATAGAAACATGATCAACAAAAGCAGACGGTGATGATTGAGGAAAAGAATTGTACAGGTAAAGGTCCTCCCCAAAATGGGTTGGAGTTAAAGGTGTCTTGTCTTGTGGGATTTCTTCAATCATAATTAAAACAGGTGGAAGTATTTCACCGTCAGGCCCAAAGTATATTTCAGGAGGTTGATTGTGTGATATGGCAGACTCAATGGCTACAAAAATTTGTGGGATGACCAAGGTATTAACAACTTCCAGATTTTCAACTTCGGGATTCAGATGTTCTGGAAAATAAGAGACAGGATCTGGATCATATTCTAGTTGAACAACGTTGGGTCTAGGAGGTATGGTCTCACTGATTGGATTGATCGTGACCACGGGTAACTGTGAAGACTACGTATCTACAATAGTAGATGAACCAGGATGTGCAGAAACAACTTGAGCTAACTCTGGTATATGGGAATATGATGTTTCACCAGATGTACGAATTGTACTTGATTCGGTAGAGTGTGATAGCCTTCTCCGACCAGGAGTAACTTCTGTTGGTAAAGGTGGTTTCAATGCTAATCTACGCGAACGACGGGGAAAGGATTTTGTTCTTCCATGATTATTGATTTATTTATCCAAAAAAAATAAAAAAATTAAAAGGGTAATGCTAGGCAAAAGGCTTACCAAGAAAATGTGAACTGCAGAATACCTCCTGGTGAACCAAGAAGTACGCGCAGGCAATCTCCCCGAATGTTGTGTTCTGTGTATCAAAATTTACAAGGCGGCCGACTCGGTTCACTATGGATGGATAGCACCTAAAATTTGTCCTCCCAAATATACCCGAAGGTACGTGGAGGCCCAAGTCCGTATTAGCGTTCTCTGATGTGAAACCGCACAGTGAGAGCACCCCTCTATACTTTTCGTACTGTCACACTACCCAATATACCCTAAAGTACATGGATGAGCTACGATATACTTACGTACGTGGAGTGAGGTATCACACTTGGAATGTATCGTAGATAATTAACGACAACTACTATGTTTTACGACAATGGAACACGTCTCTAGCCTAGACCTTCTAAATGTTATCGTTATGGTTCCAATGCTTTGTTAGGTAAATTGAGATAAATTTTAAGTTGATCTTGTTTATCAATTTACCTTTCAAGTTTCATCGCGATGATGTATTGGAAATTCCTAAAATGCAAACGAAGAATGATAAACAAACTTTCACTTTTAGTTTTTCAATGAAAATCCTAGCTACCAGAGGGAAAGAGCAATAAATTTGAGAGAAAACAAACAAAAGAGCACAAACTAAAATGCAAATTTCCTAATTGTTCCTTTTTCAAAACACACAATACACTACATGAAAATGTAGGTTTTTCTTTTCAGTCCCTTTAATGTTATGAATGAAAAAAATGAAACTAAGTGCATCAAATCAACAAAAACAAATGCCTTTACTTCTGAGAAATGAAGAATAGAACAATAATTTCTCTTTTGAAGGAAAAATGAGGAATTAAACAACAATTTCTCCTATCAGGAAACAAAAATTTTCGACAATTTCCTTTGCAAATCAAATGGATCTAGCGGGGACAATGAAAATACTTTGAAATTAATTTTTCAATGATAAAGAAAAATGCTCTAAAGAAACATTGAACAAACTATTCTTTCAAAGGAGGAAGAGGTAAATAAGTTCACTGGTCAATATGAGGCTTCAGGATTTTCAAAACATAGCAGAGAACAAACTGAAAATAAAATGCAATGAAACATTCAATGGAATTTGGATGGTCTCTTGGGTCAATGCAGTCTCTAAGGGGAGATGGTGCGTTTCAAAGCACCCTTGAAAGGGAGACAGTGCTATGCAAAGCACTGTGTCCTATCCAACATGTTGAGATTTTTATTTTAATTTGGCTAAAAATCTCATGGATATGCCAAAAATAGGATTTGTTCCTAAATTGATTGCATTAAATCCTGATGAGGAGATATTCTATCCTATTTTGGTGTGATAGAATTAATTATTTATTTTCTTCTCTCTTCTATAAATTGTAAGCCTGTAGAGGCAAAATACAATGAGATGTGAGGTGTGAGGAAGATGAAATGTAGATGTGAGACATCTGCTGTTGTAATCTCCTATTGAAGAATAAGAATGCCGATACCTCTGTTTGGTGGATGTAGCCCAGATTGGTTGGGTGAACCACGTTCAATTCCTGTCTTCATGTTTGAAGGTTGTGTGTGTGAATTTTTGGTTTTTTCGTTGCGTTAACTTTTACAATTGGTATCAGAGTCAGCTGAAGGCTATGTTAACGTGTGATTTCTTCTGACTCAATTCTTCTTTTGTTTTCTGCTGAAGGCTGTGTTAATGTGAATGAATGCATACTGCATGCAATTTTCTATTTGTTTAATGTGCTCAAGTCAACTTGCTCATGCTGCATGGCGTCGTTTTCTTGCACTGGCTTCCAACCAGTAAGAGAACATTGGTGCAGAGACAGAGAAAAGCAAAGTTAAATTTGCAGGTGATGAAAATGGTATAATTATACACCCACCTTCACATAGTTGTATGCCTGTGCTACCTTCCCTAAGAGGCACTGTGTTTTTTCTTATTTTCCTCATGGGAATTTGAGAACAAAGAAATGAGGAACAAATTCATACTCTTGGAGCTGGAATTATAGGTCCCTCAAAGCTACAGAATCCCCAAAAATTAAACTGTCTACGTCCTCTATAATCATCTGTCTATATTTATCACGCCATACCTAATTTTTTACATTTGAGAGAGTTGTGTTAGTTGTATATGAACTAAAATTTTAACCATGTACACTATTTCTATGGTTTGATTTCACATTACAGGAAGTGCTTTTGCGTTGCTCGTGTATGGTGCACTAATGCCGTGTTAACGTGAATGCTCCGATGGGAGGCCGCATACGAAGTTGCTGGCTGAGGCAGCTTGCCTGAAGGCTGTCGATGGAAAGCGTTAAGTCAACAGATTGCAGCGTTGTCTTCTTCCTCATTGCTTCTGCTTGGGTAGGGCCTAGGGCCTAGTGTTTAGGATTTTAGACAGTGGAGTGTTTGTTTATAAGTGTTGTCGATTTTCCAAAAAAGCTTCGGTTTGTAGGAAAAAATAATGGCATGTTTTCAATAAGGGCATTTTTATCAAAATTATTAATTTTGATTAAAATAAAATCTTCGTTTATTAAGATTTGAAATTGGAAATTCTTGGCACAAACTACTCAATATGTCAAAAACTCAAAGTGCTCGATTTGAGATCGAGAAGTTTAATGGGAAAAATAACTTCGAAATCTAGAAAGTCAAGATGCACAATCTACTCGTACAACAAGGTGTGGCGAAGGCACTTTTAGGAAAATCCAAACAACCTTACACCATGACTAATGACGAATGGAGTGACATCGATAACAGAGCACTGAGCAGCATACGGTTGTGTTTGGCGGATGATGTGTTATTTAACATCGTGTCAGAGAAAACAACTGCTGGTTTATGGACAAAGTTAGAAAAACTGTACATGACTAAATCCTTAACCAGCAGGATTCTTTTGAAAAGACAGTTGTACAGCTTGCGCATGAAGGAAGGTGCATCAATAACTGATTATTTGAATACCTTTAATACTCTCTTGGTGCATTTAGATAACATATAAGTAAAATTTGATTTAGAAGAAAAAGCTGTAACATTATTATGCTCTTTTCCCGAGTCATGGGATCATTTTGTTACTTCTATAAGTCTTAGTTCATCAGAAACCCTTGAATTTGATGATGTTGTTGGAGCTATGCTGTCTGAAGAAACTAGCTAAAGGTCAAATTTAGAAACCTTTACATCAGAAGTAATGATGGTTAGAGGTCGATCTAAAGAAAAGTGCTTCAGTTAGAAAAACAACTCTCGGTCAAAATTGAAAGGGAAGAAGAGTAAGCTAAAATGCTGGTTTTGTGGAAAATCGGGACATTTGAAGAAGGAATCTTGGAAGAGACAACAAACATCCAAAGGAGACTCTTCAACAGAAAATAAAGAGGCAAACACGATAGATACAGGTTCAGGTTCGACATCCGGTTCAGTTATAAGTGATGAAGTTCTATCAGTTAATTTTTTAAATCATGATCAACATTGGCTGTTAGATTGGTGCGTCCAATCACATGTGCATTCATAAAGAGTGGTTTAAATCTTATAAGTTAATTAATGATGGAGTAGTTTACATGGGAAATGATGTCTCATGTAATGTTGTGGGAATTGGAAGCATCCAGATTAAAATGTTTGATGGGACAAATGCAATCTTAACTGATGTAAGAAATGTGCCTGAACTCAGGAAAAATCTTATTTCTCTAGGAGGGTTAGACACAAATGGATATGAAACTTTTAGCTAAGGTGAAGTAATGAAAATTCACAAAGGAATCCTATTAGTAATGAAAGCAAAGAAGGGTGGAAATATTTTTCAGTTAGAAGGAAGAACAGAGTCAGATCATGTTTCAAATGTATCTAAAAACGACAATGATTCTATTCGACTATGGCATCAACGGTTGGGCCATATGAGCGAAAGAGGATTAAAATTTTTATCTGATCATATGTTACTTCCTAGTTTAAAATCTTCCAAGTTAGATTTCTGAAAACATTGTATATATGGGAAACAAAGCAAGCAGAAATTTAAAACTGGAAAACATACTAGTAAAGTAAGCCTTGATTATATCCATTCTGATGTTTGGGTTCCATCTCCTACAACCTCATATGGAGGATCATCATATTTTGTATCTTTTATAGATGATTTCTCTAGAAAAGTATGGGTATACATGTTAAAAAGAAAGTCTGATGTATTCACAGTTCTCAAGCAGTTTAGAGCATTAGTAGAAAACATCACTGGAAGAACCATTAAATGTTTAAGAAATGACAATGGTGGTGAGTTTAATTCAAAGGCATTTGATATCTATTGCAAGGAAGTTGGGATCGAAAGACATAGAACTACTGTATATACTCCTAAGCCAAAAGGAGTTGTTGAATGCATGAACATGACTCTTTTAGAAAGAGCAAGAAGTATGTTGAGTAATGCCAATTTGTAGAAGGAATTATGGACAGAAGCAGTATCTATGGCTTGATATTTGATAAATCGATCACCATCAACTGCAATAGGATGAAAAATTCCTCAAGAGGTATGGAAAGGTCATCCTTGTGATTATTCTAAACTGAAAGTTTTTGGTTGTGATGCATATGCTCTAATTCCGAAACATCAGCGTTCTAAATTAGATCCTAAATCAAAAAGATATATCTTTGTTGGATATGGTGATGGGATTAAGGGATACAGGTTGTGGGATCCTACTACTCACAAGATCATCATTAATAGAGATGTTAAATTCAATGAATCTTCACTTGATAATCTAGATGTAGACAATAAATTGAAACAGGAAAATGTACCTAAATTTCAACATATTTAGTTTGAAACCAGTTCAAATACTGATGATAGTAAAGATGAACAAGTTTCGGATGCAGATCATGAAGAAGTTCCTACAGATAATAATCAACAAATTGTGGAATAACTAGAAACATCTTTGAGAA
Organism: Pinus albicaulis; assembly: GCA_034641835.2. Classification (NCBI taxonomy): domain Eukaryota; kingdom Viridiplantae; phylum Streptophyta; class Pinopsida; order Pinales; family Pinaceae; genus Pinus; species Pinus albicaulis. The sequence goes on from CM076581.1 coordinate 624,145,998, forward strand.
GGTCCACGAGAATCAGACGTCCTCCTAAAAGGTATGATGATTATGTTACTTCAGTTGCTTTAACCGCTAATGATGATGAACCTTTATGTATCATGAAGCTGTAGAAGGTTCTAATAGTAATAAGTGGAGAGAAGCTATGAAGGATGAGATGAAGGCATTAGACAAGAATGCCACATGGGACCTCGTAGAAATTCCTAATGACAGAAAAACTGTGGGATGTAAATAGGTTTACAAATTGAAAAGGGGTGTTGATGATAAAGAATACAGGTACAAAGCGAGGTTGGTCGCAAAAGGTTTTTCTCAGAAAGAAGGAATTGACTTTCATGAGATATTTTCACCAGTTGTTAAAATTGTTTCAATTCGGATTGTCTTAGCATTAGTTGCTTTACTTGATTTAGAATTACAACAACTAGATGCTAAGACTGCATTCTTACATGGAGATTTAGATGAAGATATTAATATGGAACAACCTGAAGGGTTTTTTCAAAATCGCAACAAGAAATTTGTCTGCTGGCTCAAGAAATCATTGTATGGTCTAAAGCAGTCGCCTTGACAATGGTACAAGAAATTTGATTCTTTCATGATGAGCCAAAATTATATAAGAAGTGAATATGATCATTGTGTTTACTTTAAGAAATTAAGTAATGGAATATTCATTATCTTAGTGTTATATGTTGAAGATATGATTTTAGCAAGCAAAATCATAACTGAGATCAATAGGTTAAAGGCTCAGATGGCTAGGACATTTGATATGAAAGATCTAGGAGCAGCAAGACAGATTTTGGGCATGGAGATTTTTAGAGACAGGAGCAATGGTAAGTTGTGGTTATCACAAGAGAAGTATATTGAGAAAATACTCTTAAGGTTTGGTATGAACAATGTGAAACTAGTTTCAGTCCCTTTAGCTTCCCATTTTAAGCTTTCTTCAAGTTTATGTCCTAATACAAATGAAGAAAAGGAATATATGTCTCGAATACCTTATTCTAATGCAGTAGGAACTTTGATGTATGCGATGGTTTGTACAAATTCAGATATTTCACATGAAGTTGGGGTTGTCAGTAGGTATATGGAAAATCCAGGGAAAGAACACTGGGCAGCAGTGAAATGGGTGCTTCGGTATCTGAGAGGCACAAGTGATTATTGTATCGCTTATGACAGAAGTAGTGAATTTGTTTGCGGATATGTTGATTCCGATTTTGCAGGTGATTTGGATAAGAGAAGGTCAAATTTAGGATATGTCTTTACTCTTGCAAGTGGAGCTATTAGCTGGATGTCAAAGCTACAAAACATTGTTGCTTTATCCACTACAGAAGCAAAGTACATAGCTGCTTCACATGCTTGCAAATAAGTGGTTTGGTTGAAAGGCTTGTTTGGTGAGTTTGGTTGGTTGCAGGACAACATAAAGTTCTTTTGTGATAGTCAAAGTGCAATTCACTTGGCTAAAGATCCAGCCTATCATAGTAAATCAAAGCATATACCTATAAAGTACCATTTTGTAAGACAAGTTATCACTGAACGGGGAGTCTCTCTTGAAAAAGTGCATACAAAGGAAAACTGTGCAGACATGTTCATGAAACTAGTTTTATTAGAGAAGCTACGATGGTGTCTGGCTTCTCTTGGCTTGCAGAGAAAATGAAAATAAAACAAGAACGAGGTATCAGGCTAATTGTTGTCAAGGTGGAGATTGTTGAGATTTTTATTTTAATTTGGCTAAAAATCTCTTGGATATGCCAACAATAGGATTTGTTCCTAAAATGATTGCATTAAATCCTGATGAAGAGATATTATATCCTATTTTGGTGTGATATAATTAATTATTCAGTTTCTTCTCTCTTCTATAAATTGTAAGCCTGTAGAGGGAAAACACAATGAGATGTGAGGTGTGAGGAAGATGAAGTGCAGATGTGAGACATCTGCTGTTGTAATATCCTGTTGAAGAATAAGAATGCAGATACCTTTTTTTGGTGGATGTAGCCCAGATTGGTTGGGTGAAACATGTTAAATTCTTGTCTTCATGTTTGAAGGTTGTGTGTGTGATTTTTTAGTTTTTCCGCTGCATTAACTTTTACACAACAATGTGTTGGGCGCAGTGTACAATGAAAACCACAGCTGTTTAACACACTTCTAATGCAAATTTGGATTTCAAAAAACCTAATATTTATGAGTAAAATCTACTGGGTGAATAAACAGAGAAAATTAGAGGCAAATACACCGAGGATGAAGGGTGAATTCCCGAGTGGAGTTGCCAATTTTTTATGCGGAATTATGGATCACGGATAAAAATATCTTCCCTAGACAGGTGCTTATCTAGAACAAAAGATTAAAGACTTTGCGACTACTTTTCATAACTGTAAATAGACACACATAATATATCAAAGAACTTACTTGGAGTCCAAGCGCTTCCTATTCTCCTTCTGTCGCTCTTGCTGTAGCTTCAAATCCAAGCTAGATGTCCGAAAATATTTCCTGCAAAGATGAACACTAAAAAAAAAAATATAGCAATAATACAGATGTATATTAAAGTTATTTAGTTAAATCAATGAAACATAAACCATATACATCAGATAAGAATTCATAATAGGGAAAACATGAGCTTATACAGATACATATGTGGGAAAGTAAGCATCAATATTTATTAATGGATAGAAGGGGAGGTTAAAACCCAGTGATTGATTTGAAGTGACCATCTCCAGCAGCATCCCAACCTCATCACAATGTAGATCTCTCTAGCAACATGTTACACAAATCAACTCCTCAATTGAAATTCCACCGACATTTCTCTACTCAAATTCTTCCTTACCAAGCAATAGGATCTGTGCTCAATTTATAGAGGAGCTAAAGGTAGTTTTAAAATCAATGATTTTCTAATAATAGGAAAGGCATGTTCCCAATCTTGTAGAGGTCAAATGGACACATGGATTCGAAGTTTGACACATGTGAACTCTTCTATAAGGCACTGGCCAAGTGGAGATTTCAGAACAATGAGAATTTCACTCCTAATGTGACCAACGCATCTATGAGTGTCAGGAAGTGCTTTGCAGAGCAACCTTGAATGGGGCTACCTACATATGAAACAAACTTATTCCCTTTAGAGGCAGCACTGGTGAGTTCTCATATGATACATTATAAACTTCAAATCTTGGAAACCTTTGTAGATGAAAGTCATGGATGATTTGTCTTGTTCTTTGTCATAGGGCATATAATAGCTGAAATTATAGGGGATGATAGACCCTATTCATTGGTCTTGGAGATGATGTCCAGTTAACCAGGTCATTGGGAATGGTGCCCAAATTGACCTATAACACCTCCAGTTTCACTTTACGAAGGTGACCAAGTTAATTGGCCACCTTTTTGCCTTTTAAAAACTTGACATTCAACCATTTTGGCCATTATGGATGCATATTGAGAGGTGAGAGGCCATACCTGAGCTTGCTTGGTGTTGGTGAGGTGCTGAAGGAGCTGGTACAAGGAGCTAGAGCTAGTGGTGGCAACCTTGGTATTTTCTTTGTTGTGTCTTCATTTTTTTATTTGTTTTCTGAGTGAACATCTTTTTCTGAGTGAGTTGCTTGTCATTTTTGAGTGAGATGCTTAACATCTTCTTTTTTTTTCTTTTTTAGGTGCTACATAGAGGTCTTTAGGTTCCATGGTTGGTGTGATTTTCCTTCTGGAATCTGCTGGTGGTATTCTGGATTCATCCTCATCAGCTTTCCTTCATCTTTTGGCCTTGTTGTGCCACATATTTTCTACAGGAAAATTTTTGATACTTGTAGCAGTCTGTTTCTTGCCTCTTCTTGCTTTAGTTTGATTAGAAATGGAGGGATATGGTTCATGGAGGCTATGGAGGAAGTCATGGAATTAATGGAGTTGAAGATAGGAAAGTGAAAGGGGTCCCATGCTGTAATATCCCCAAAGGGAAGAATGCAGTAATACTTCACACAATATAAGAACTTACAACAAGATAAACAATAAATATAAGTACAAATCAGAATATGCAGAAAGAGCTGAGCCATTTTATTATATTGGAGATGAGTTAGTTACAAAAGTACAAGATATATGTAGATCTATCCAAATATATGAGCTAAGATTCCCCTGAAAACATGTGTGAAGCAGGTACAACGTAACTGTTGAGGCTCTGCAGCAAATACTGCACTGTCTCTTCAGTAGAATATAAACATGGAGTTGCAGGCTGAAAAGAGAAATGTAGATCTACTTAAAACTAGAGCTCTGATGATGCCAAGATTCAATATCTGGCCAATGTGATGGATTCCCAAGATAACCCAGAAAGGATTTTCCAGACCTGTAACTTTGGAAAAATCACCTCCCCAGGGTTTGATCCTTGATCTGCTGGGAAATACAGATCTGAAGCTAGATCTGAAGAATAGATGGCTGAAATTTATGCTTAGATCAGATCTATGCTTGAATGGCTAATCCCTTCCTCAGATCTATGAGCTAGAAGCTCTAGATCTAGCTTCTCAATCCTCCAAAAGATGATTGCAACTGCTGCAACACAACTGCCTCTGAAAACTATGCTGTGAGGGAAAGAGAGGTCTTCTTCCTGCTGAAATATGCTGCAATAAACTCCAGGCTAATGGTGAGACTGATGGAAATGTGAGGGGATGATCCCTCACAGGATTTCTAGCTGAAATACTAGCAAATTCCTTCCTCCTTTCAGATCTGTAATATGGACAGCGTTATTCTTGAGAAGAATACTGCTGCTAGGAGGTCAATAAATTTTTTCCTGATGCCAGATCTGCAATGTGGCTGTGGGAATTCTAATCTATAAGCCCAAGTGATGGGAATAATCCCTCACCTTGTTCTCCAGCTGAAGTACTGAAGACAACTTCCACCCTCCAAACTGATCTTCAGAAAACTGCAATTTTCTGAATATGAATGTTTTGCAGAAAGTAGAAAAAGTAAATGGCACTTAAAGCCTGATGTATAATGAAGTACAAACCTCTTTTTTAGAGATCACTCAAATAAAGAGGAGGAATTCCTACCCGAGAACACCCTGTGCTAAACAACACCTGCAATCTCTGCTAAAAAACCCAAGAATGCAGTGGAATGTCACTTGACAATTCCAGATCTAAAAGATCATATATCAAATAATCCAAGATGCCTTTCACCTTTTCCTTCATCTACTTTATAATGATTGAGCCATCCCAAGCCTTGGCCCTAATCTCAACTGCGCAGTCTCATGTGGACAAGATCCTCCAAGTGGGACTGCCCTGTTTGACCAAATCAACCAAACAGTATAGGTGAAATGTACACCTACTCCATCATGTGTGCTTCATTTGCACATGATCCTTCATCACTTGATCATTAATGCTCAATTAAAATTTGTTTGAAATATTCAAGATCCTAGTTGACTGAATCAACCCTCCATGATCTCTCGCATTAAATGAGACATGATCTCCAATCTCATTCACATTAGTATTTGCTCAACTACCTCTTTTTGCAGATCTAGTCTAAATTAATCCACATGCACACACACAAAGTGGATATTTATTCTTATTGAGGATTGTGGGGCCCTCCACCATTTTATTTAATTAATTCATTAATAAAATCAAGGACTCTAATATTCCAAATATGATGTGAAAATTTGGGAATATTACAGTCCCCCTTGGAAAAATGTTGCTTGTCCTCAAGAAACTCCAAGAGTAGATGCAAAGCCATCTATTCCCATCCAAATGGCATCCACATAAGGAAGGATTCCTCCATTTTCTACAATAGGTTATGCATGTTTGGTTAAAAAGTTGTCTTTTAAAAGCATAAAGAATGACCTCCAACTGTTTGGTTAGATGTCCTTCTCCCATCATGAAGTACCAAGTGACAACCATATGATGTCCAACATCATCATCAATACATGAGGTGCATACAATAAGGTGGTTCTCTTCACAAAGGAAAAGCTCCATCACATAATACATATCTTCATCCTATGTTTCACGAATTAGATTGAGCATTGAGATTCTCTCATACTTAGCCCTGTTGGCCTTGTTGGATCCAAACTTCATCATTCCAACGTTATGAAAAAGAAGAAGGGAAGAAGTAATATGGGTGGAAAAAGATGTCAAACCATATTCTCCTAACAGTAACCACCGGAGTAAGGCCCTTTGTTGCCATCCTCCATCTCCTCCATGTAAGATGGACAAGCCAAACTCCCCCAAAAGCAATCCAAGCAACAAGAGATCTTGCTGCTTTCTCTCCTCCTCATGCGCATCATGAAGCATAAGCATAATAATGGACATATGAGATGTCACATCAACCCAATAAAAAAAAACATCATTAATGCACATCATGAGATCATTATGCCAAGTTTTACACAATACAAAAGACATAGACATAGGGGATGTCATGTGGTGGCCAACTTTTCTCAAGTGAAACAAAATTGAACATGACTTCCTTTGCTGCAATTTATCATTGAAAAACAAGGCATGATTTAGAGAATGATGAGCTATTGGGTGGTATCCATACTCACCCAAGAGCAGGCAGCGCAGCCATGCCTCTTTCTTCATTTCATATGTGTTTTTCAAGGCATGGATCAGAAAAATAGGTGCCTTTGGAGTGTGGCAGAAATCTCCCAATGGCAACCAAAGTAACCAAGCATGCTGGCCCATACAAATCTGCAAGTGGTTTTGCAACCCCTTGCTTATCATTCTTACCCATTCACTCCCATATGGATGATGAATTAGGTACTTCATAATCATGGCATCCTCCCTTTGTAGAATGCCATCCTTCCAAAACTGTTGAAGAACTTTGAATTTCATGAAATGTTGAAATGCACCTCTAATAAGATCTCTTAATGAGATTCTCTCTCCATCAAAGGCTCTTCAAAACCAAAGAAGTTTTATATTTGCTGCAAGTAGAAGTTTCTCTTTGAGCAATGAGAGGCTCATTGAGAAAGGGTCATCTAGAAGGGAGAAAAGGTTTCTCATTTCAAGATGCCTACTATTTTTCATCTTTGCTTCAGTTGCTTCATGAGTGAAGCTACCTCTAGAATGCTCCAAGAATGATGAAGCCCTTTCTTTGTGACAGCTACTAAGTGACAACGCTGTAGATCTGCAGGGAAATACATATGCCGTCTCAAAGTAAGGCACAATACTGATCTCATAATCAACCATTGTACATAGGATAATGCTAATCCCATTTTCTGAAACTCTACATCTCAACTCAAGGGGTTGAATGTAGCTCAACAATGATGAACAGGGATAGTTTTCAGTCTCCTCCTTGATTAGATCAAGGGTCCTTTGTGCTGTGATATGTTTCTACTTCAAATCAACATTTTGTTCTAATCCTTGGTCATGCATTGATCTTGAAACAATATGTGCTGAAATTTTATGCATACCTTGGATCAACTGATATGTGGGAACCTATTGAAAGAACACAAGAGTTCCTCCAACCAGGACAATAGTGTCTCCAACTGCTGGAAATATTTATGGCCTCTTTTCTTCAAGTGTACCAGCGCTGGTATCCTCCTCCTCTTCCTCATGCACCTCCTGATACATGCATGGGACTCCATATGTCAAGAGCTCAAGACTGTCTTGCAAAGATGCAAGTGTCTCTGATCCAGATACAAGTACTTCTGCAATAGGTGGTGAAAGTAGTGACCTCTTGTCCAGAGTGACAAGATTGAGATTCTCCTTGGTTTCTTTGGGAGATGCCCCTTTGTAGCACAACTCCATCTTCCCCACATCAAACTTCTCCCTCAACTTGTGAAATAAATATGAATACTTGGTCACCTTTGCATGCTCTAGGTGCCAAAACCACCAATCTTCTGCTTCATCTAAGAGATGAAGTGTTGCAATTTGAACATCCCCCTCTTCAGCCACAGGATGTATCTTGAAAACTGAATCTAACTCCCTCCTCCAAGCCTTGAAATTGCTTGAGGAAGATCCATCAAATGTAGGCAAATAGAATCTATTATGCCTCTTCCTTCTATTGCTGCTATAGGATCATCTTCCTTTTTTAATTTGGAAGAATTGTTGGAGAGTTAGCTTCTCCTTGAAAGCTCTAGACTGTGCTTTGTACTCTTCAAGATAAAGACTGAGAGTCTCATGAGTCTTAGGTTCATGCCTTTCTTCACTTCTATACCTCTCACCTTCTTCAAAGAAAGTGGGAATAGTGGATATATGAGGAGATCTAGGATTCCCCAGTCTTCTTTGCTGCTGATAGGAAGTTCTTTCCTCATCAGATCTTCTTCTTGGATATTCTCTCTGTTCTTCCTCCTTCATTTGATAGACCTCCTTGGAGAGATATTGCATGGATCTAAAGGAAGGAGTGACAGATTTTTCATCCTCCATGATAGATCTCATCTATCTGTTCTTCTTTCAATGTAAAAAGATGAAGTGTCCACAAGCTGAGCCAAAGATCATGCTCTGATACCACTGTAATATCCCTAAAGGGAAGAATGCAGTAATACTTCACACAATATAAGAACTTACAACAAGATAAACAATAAATCTAAGTAAAAATCAAAATATGCAGAAAGAGCTGAGCCATTTTATTATATTGGAGATGAATCAGTTACACAAGTATAATACATAGGTAGATCTAGCCAAGAATATGAGCTAAGATTCCCTTGAAAACATGTGTGAAGTAGGTACAACGTAACTGTTGAGGCTCTGTAGAAAATAATGCACTGTCTCTTCAACAGAACATAAACATGGAGTTGCAGGCTGAAAAGGGAAATGTAGATCTACTCAAAACTGGAGCTCTGATGATGCCAAGATTCAAGATCTGGCCAATGTGATGGATTCCCAAGATAACCCAGAAAGGATTTTCCAGATCTGCAACTTTAGAAAAATCACCTCCCTAGGGTTTGATCCTTGATCTGCTAGGAAATACAGATCTGAAGCTAGATTTGAAGAATATATGGCTGAAATGTATGCTTAGATCAGATATATGCTTGAAGGGCTGATCCCTTCCTCAGATATATGAGCTAGAATCTCTAGATCTAGCTTCTCAATCCTCCAAAAGATGATTGCAGCTACTGCAACACAACTGCCTCTGAAAACTGCGCTGTAAGGGAAAGAGAGGCCTTCTGCCTACTAAAATATGCTGCAATAAAATCCAGGATGATGGTGATACTGATGGAAATGTGAGGGGATGATTCCTCACAGGATTGCTAGCTGAAATACTAGCAACTTCCTTCCTCCTTTCAGATCTGTAATATGGACAACGTTATGCTTGAGGAGAATACTGCTGCTAGGAGGTCAATAAATTTTTGCCTAATGCCAGATCAGCAATATGGCTCTAGGAATGCTAATATGTAAGCCCAAGTGATGGGAATAATCCCTCACCTTGTTCTCCAACTAAAGTACTGAAGACAACTTCCACCCTCCAAACTGATCTTCAGAAAATTGCAGTTTTCTGAATATGAATGTTTTACAGAAAGTAGAAAAAGTAAATGGCACTTAAATCCTGATGTATAATGAAGTAAAAACCTCTTCCTTAGAGATCACTCAAATAAAGAGGAGGGATTCCCGCCTGGGAACACCCTGTGCTAAAAAACACTTGTAAACTCTGCTAAACAACCCAAGAATGCAGTGGAATGTCACTTGACAATTCCAGATCTAAAATATCATACATCAAATAATCCAAGATTCCTTTCACCTTTGCCTTCATCTTTTTTATAATGATTGAGCCATCCCAAGCCTTGGCCTTAATCTCAACTGTGAAGTCTCATGTGGACAAGATCCTCCAAGTGGGACTGCACTGTTTGACCAAATCAAGCAAACAGTCTAGGTGCAATGTACACCTACTCCATCATGTGTGCTTCATTTGCACATGATCCTTCATCACTTGGTCATTAATGCTCAACGACCCTTTGTTTGACATCTTCAAGATCTTAGTTGACTAAATCAACCCTCCATGATCTCTCTCATTAAATGAGACATGATCTCCAATCTCATTCACATTAGTAGTTGCTCAACTACCTCTTTTTGCAGATCTAGTCTAAATTAATCCACATTCACACACACAAAGTGGATATTTATTCTTATTGAGGATTGTGGGTCTCTCCACCCTTTTATTTACTTAATGCATTAAGAAAATCAAGGACTCTAATATTCCAAATATGATGTGAAAATTTGGGAATATTACACATGCCAAGTTTCCAATTATTTAACTGCTAAAGGTGAAACATAGGGTTTAGATAGGGAATCCTTGTGCATGGGGTGAAATACGGGTTTGGGAATGGTAGTTATAGGAAGAACATGAATTATCATACCCTTATTGAATTTTATAAATCCCTGGGAAGCCTTTTTCTTTCATGAATGAGTTTCCTGTAGCATTTATAGGAGTTTCCTGTAGTGCTACAAGAATTCTGTAGCTGCCTGATTTCCCTATGGCAATTACAGTTTAGGGAAAAAAATGAAATTGTTTCTTATCTGATGGGTGAAATGTATGAAGGGATGTATTATGGAGTTTCTTATGGAGTGTGCAAGCAGAGAAGAAGAGAAAATGAAGAGAAGTTTCTCCTATGGATCCCAAAAACCATCTTTAATCAATAACCTGCAAAACAGAAAAACACATAAGTACATAGGTATTTTTCTTATTTTTCCTTTTCTTTCTTTTCTTTTTCTCTTTTTTTTTTGAAGGCAAGTGGTCTACCTCCGCAAAGGTTTTCAAACCACAGGCCTGCCTTGGGCACCTCAGAGAGGTTTTCACCCTAGGATATTTTATTCTCTATTTTATTCTTTATTTTTTTCTCTTGCTCCAGGACTGCCTCATGGAGATTTTCAACCCTAAAGTTGGCCTAGGGTGCCTCATAGAGGTTTTCACCCATGCCTCTTTATTATTATTTTTTAATCTTTTTTTCTCTAGGAGGCACTGGAAACTATGGAGTTTCCCATGTCATACACCTCCATTTTTATGGAATTTATAAATTCTTCCCCTTGACAAGGGCTTCTTGTAAACCTTAAGCCTGTAGCCATTGACAAGTAGGGGAATTCCTTCCTCTTCTATGTTTTTGATCTGAATTGAGCCATTATAATGACATTTTTCCACTTTGTAGGGTCCCAACAATCTTGTCATCAGTTTTCCTTTGAAATCCTTAAACCCTGAGTCATACAACAAAACCCAATCTCCTTCTTGAAAGGTATTTTACTTAATTTACTTGTCATGCTAGACCTTCCTTTGCAGCTGAATTACCTCTATGTGAAGGAGTGATTGCATCCTGAACTCAACCAATCCATTTAGTTGCAAAAACCTCTCTTTTTGGGCATTTGATATATCTAGGTATAACTCAACTGCTATCCTTAAGGTGTTGAATTCAAATTCAACTGAAAGCAGAGCTTTCTTGCCATAGACCAGGTCATAAGGAGTGAATCATGTTGTTATTTCCCAAGTACTGTTGTAGGCCCAAGTAGCTTCTACTAATATTTCTGCCCAATATTTTCTGCTGCTGCTCACAACCTTGGTGAGGATACTCTCCAAGGCTCTGTTGGTCACTTCCACTTGGCCATTCGCTTGAGGGTGGTAGGCAGTAGAAGTTTTACGCTTTATCTTGTGCCTCCTCAGAATATTCTTAATGAGATGAGATGTGAATTGTGCTCCTTGATTAGTGACTACTTCTTTGGGGTATCCAAATTTGTAAAACACATTCTCCCTTATAAATTTTGATACTTTCTCCTCTGTTGCTACCTTCACAACTTTTGTTTCAGCCCACTTTGTCAGGTAGTTAGTGCAGACTATGATATACTTTTTCTGTCCGAATGGTGGATCAATAGGTCCAATGAAGTCCATGCCCCATTTGTCAAATGGCTCAAGAGCCACCTGAGGGTGCAAATGTATATCATCCCTTTGTTTAGGTTTCCCCATCCTTTGGAACTTGTCACACCTGCTAGTGTATCTTCTAGAATCCTGGTGAAGGGTAGGCCAATAGTAATCTGCCTGCAAAAATTTGAAGGCAGTCCTTTTTGCAGTAAAGTGGCCTCCACAAGGTCTATCGTGACATGCAGAGAGGATGTCAAAATATTCTTCCTCCCTCACAAATCTTTTGAGAATTTGGTCAGGGCCTATCTTAAAGAGATTTCCCCCAATCCAAGTGAAAGGGGCACTTTTTCTGATGATATTTCTTTTCTCCTTGAATGAGAGATTAGGAGGGAACTTTCCAACAACCAAGTAGTTAGCTACATCAGCAAACCATGGTGAGAGTACTGATATAGAAAATATATGCTCATTTGGAAACTGGTCATCCACCATTCCTTCTTCATTCGTAGATAGAGCTAACCTGGATAAAAAATCTGCAACAACATTATCCTTTCTAGGTTTGTCAAAAATGGTTCGATCAAACCGCTGTAAAAGTAACAACCATATAATTGTCCTAGCATTAACATATGGTTTGTTCATTAAATATTTTATGGATGCGTGGTTAGTGTGTACAAAGGTCTGATACCCAGTGACATAATTTCTAAATTTTTTTAAAGCATGGACAATGGCTAACATCTCCTTCTTTTTGATAGTATAATTTAGTTCGGCCTTATACAAGTTCTTACTGATGAAATAGATTGCACAAGGTAATTTTTATTCTAGCTGCCCTAATGCTACCCCCACATATTTGTCGAATGCATCTGTGTGGATGTGGAAAGGTAGAGTCCAATTTGGACCTCGGAGAATGGGGGAAGTAGTTAAATTTCCCTTGATGAGCTCAAAATATTCTTGACAAATACTAGACCAAGTAAACTTAGACTCTTTGGCCAATAAACAAAATAGTGGCGAAGCCATCTTACTGAAATCTTTGATTAATCTTCTATAATAGCCATCTAACCCTAAGAAGCTCCTTACATCTCTCTGCCTTTGAGGAGCACGTACCCTTTTGATAATAGTGATTTTGCTCGGGTCCCCCTGTATTTCTGCTTGGGAGATTGAGTGTCCCTATACAACTCCTGCTCTTTTCAGGAATTCACACTTTTCTAGGCTCAGGGAGAGATGCATCTCAATGCACCTTCTCAACACTTTTCCCAAATTGGAGAGAGCTTCCTGGAATTCATCCCCATAGGGTGTGAAATCATCCATGTATATTTCAACTCAGTCATGGACTAACTTAGAGGAAATTCTTGAGATAAATCTTTGGAAGGTAGCTAGGGCATTTCACAACCCAAAGGGTAGGACTCTGTAAGAGAAGTTACACCAAGGGCAGGTGAAATTAGTCTTATCGTGGTCTTCATGGCTGATTTGGATCTGGTTATACCCACTAAACCCATCTAAGAAGGAAAATAACTTCTTTCCTGCAAGGCCATCTAGGACTTGTTCTATAAAGGGAAAAGGGAAATGGGCCTTCTTGGTGGCTTTGTTAAGTTACCGATAATCAACACAGATTCACCATTTTCCATTCTTCTTCGGGACTAGGACAAGTATAGATACCCACTCACTGTCTGATATAGGATTAATGAAACCTTCATCCAACAATTTTTGTAGTTATTCCTTGACTATGTCCTTTAGAGCTGGGCTCATCCTTCTTTGGGGTTGTCGCACATGCTTGCATCCTTCCTTAATGTAAATATGATTTCTGCATACTGAAGGATGCACCCGTTTCATGTCGTTGTAATTTTCATAACTGCCTTTCGTCTTCATCTGAGAGTTTTGAGTTGATTTTCAGAGATCTCGATGGGAAATACTCTACATCCTTGGTGGTTTTAGAGGTTGAATTGACTAACTGTAATTCCATCCAAGGTTGGCTTTCAGATTCTTTGACTAGGTTTTCAAGTGGACTATCAGTGGGGGATTGGTTTTGAATGACATGGTCGATGATTTCATATTCATCAAGATGTCCCCATCTAAGAACAACATCTATGGTAAAAATGGAGGTAGTTTTATATACCTCATCTTCTTCATCCTCCAACCATATAGGTAGATCATGATCAATGGAAGGCTAGGATGGAGGATATAATACCAATTGTTTAGACAAGGGCCATTTTTAATAGTCATGTTTCTGGCCCGACAATTGATATACGCATCTACAGTGGCTAACCAAGGTCTCCCTAAGATGAGAGGATATCCATTGAACTTGGTTTTTGGCTGTAGAACCAGGAAATCTATAGGATACTCCCAAGAGTCAATTGAAACCATAACATCCTTAAAAATTCCTTCCGGAGTTACTGTGGACTGATCTTGAAGTTTCAAAACTGTTGTGGTTTTCCTCAAAGTCCCTTGGAGGTTGAGTTTCAACATAGTTTCCTTGGTCATGAAATTGATGGCAGCCCCTAGATAAATTACAGTATTGGGGACTATGACACCATCTATGTGGACATTTACAACTAGATTTCCAGGGTCCAAGTACTCTGGAAAGATCACCCTTCCCAACATTAAGTCGGACAACTGTCCTAATACATTGATGGTGGGGGTATCTTTCTTCTTTCTCCCAAGTTTATTGAAGAAATTTTCCTTGATGAGCCTATTATAAATAGGGACATCGTTAATGGCATGGAGAAGTGGTATCTTTACACACATATTTTTTCAGTTCTACCATAAGCTCAGTCTCCTCTGGGGTGTGCTGACTGGAATGGATCAAGCGCTCAGGAAAAGGAGGTTGTTGGATCTGAGTGTTACTTTCTTTCTTTTCCTCCTCAACCTCTATTGGTGGATATGGAGGGTGTTTGTCTGGGAGTAATCTTCTTGACCTGAGATTAATCTCCTGTATCTCCACAACATAGCTGGATAGGATGTCTCTCCACTATAAAATTGTTGTGCTTGTTTGTTGTTCAGGTTTGGATTGGGCTATGCAGGCATCTGAGGCAACTTGGGTGGAGCATCATGAGTAAGCCGAGGTTGAGGTTGGGGTGGAGGCATTAGAGCAGGTGGTTGATTATGTTGAGGCCTCCACCCTTGGGATGGATTTTTCCACTGAGGTTGTTGAGGAACATATTGCTGAAATGGTTGGTTCACAGGTTGAGGATAGTATGGAGGGTTGTAAGGCCAAGTAGGAGGTATAGGATAGGAAGAAGGAGTGGGGATGTACCAAGGTTTCATGGGTGCATTATGATATTGTGATAGTAACAGTAAGGTGCACCTTGCATACCATGATGATATGACCTAGGGCCTTGAGGCCTTCTCTGGTTGATGAAAAAGAGTTTCTATGGTCCTACTTCCCCAACTTGATATATAGCTTTAAGTCCAGGTAAGGAGGGACACTTGTCTGTGGCATGATTCTCCTCACAGACTAAGAAAACCTCTATGACATTTAGTGGACATTCATTTCTATGGTGTTTTCTGGTACATCTAGGGAAAAATATAGCCAAGGCTCTTTATGCTTCCTCTTGCTTCCTTTTGACTTGCATTGTGTCCATTTGCAAAGAAAAGGTGTGAAACATGTCACTCTTGAAGTTCTCCAGCATATTTCAAATCTCATGTTTGATAGAGGTGGAAGAGGAAGGGGTATTGGTTGTACTTTGGCCAGCTTTGCCTTTCTTCCTAGCTACCCTAGAATGGTTCCTAAAGACAATTTGATTTTTTCATAAGGAAGTTGGTAGATATCTCCTCCTGATAACATATTGAGGGTTTCTATCACCTCATCCCTGATCCCTCGGAGAAGTACTAGTTTAAGTGATCCGAGATCAAGAGTACAGTTGGCTCTCTTATAGTTTAACTGAAACCTCTATTCATAGTCTTCTAGGGATTCATCAGGCCCTAGAGTCATCCTAAATATATCATCCTTAGTTTCCTTGGACCTACAGTAGTCCCTATACTTGTTGATGAAGGCTTCTTTCATCTGTGCCCAGGTAGTGATGTTGTTCCTAGGTAGACCCATGAACCAATGCAAGGCTACATCCTTAAGGGTAGATGGGAATAGCTTCAGCTTCTGATCATCCGAGGCATAGTCATAGGTCCTACAGGAAACAACAAATTCAAACATGAATGTGTTAGGATCTTTCGAGGTAAGTCCATGAAAGTGTGGAAGGGCTGAGGGGTTAATGTTTTTCATTTAGTTTCCCCATATGCCTCTCTAATGGGAAAGGATCCTTAGGCTTCAGTGTTAGCCATGGCTGAGATAGGTGAAGCGGGTTCCTCATGTGAAACATGATCTTCTTATTCTCCAACAGGTTCTTCAAAAATTTCAGAAGGCTCACCTATGGTGTGTTCAACCTCATAGCCGCTGAAGAAGAGTGAAGGGTGACTACGTGGTGATGTGGGGGTTCTAGGTAAAAATTTTCCTTGAGTATCCCTACTCCTATGAGGCATGAAAATCAAATTTTGTTGTATTTTTTCAATATTTTTGAAACAACATGTAAAAAGGAAAGAAAAAACGAATGCTAAAACAAAATCAAAGCATCTACTATTGCTAAAATAAAAATCAAAGCATAATCAAAATCAAAGCATGCCAAAAAGTGGTGAGCCCTGGTATTACACCAAGAATGTTGTAACTCCCATAGGCTACCCTAGTTTACTTTAAAAACCTAGGGTTTGTAAAAACTTGGAGGTGACAGTGCTATATACATACCAGATGCATTCTACTCATGTCATCCTCTTCTGAGCTTTAGGAAAGGGTGCTACTTCTAGGGTTTCTGGATGAATTCTGTCACACTTCTGAAATTAGGCCCAGGGCTACAAATGATTCAAATCCATGGTGTTATTAGCAAGTACTTAATTACAGTACAATAATCAAGTACATCTAACTATTCAACAATGAGAGAAATCTATTCATTAAGCTATGATAAGAAATGAAAGCAAACTAGGCATCTTGCATCATGAAGTAAATTGCTGAATTTAAATGGAATAAAGGAAAATAATCTGATCACACTTTCCTGGGCTAAATGGCTAAACATGGTCTACTTACTCTATGCTCTATCTATCATGCTTTTAATCATGCAACTACTCATGACCTAACTATGCTTGTAAATGTGTTGTTTAGAAGCTAGGAGAAGAAAGTGCTAAGGTGTCTTATGGAAGGCTTGAACACATGGGTTCAAGGATGAAGGTGTATGGGTGGTTGTTGTAGGTCTAGAGGATGTGGATGGTTGTTTCTAGGCTTAAATAGGGGTCCACTGGTGCTACTTCAAGTGCTGTTATGGGTTTCTTGTAGTGGTACAGGAAAGTCTTGAATTGCTACAAGAAATAGTTTGAGGGAAATCTGAGGCCTAAAATAGGTGTGAAAGGGGTAGGGAAGGTGGAGTGAAGGTGGATTTGGATGAGTGGAATGTGTTACACCCATTGGCAAAGCTCATAACCTATTCTGATGCCTGTCTTGCACCAATAGGGTTTTCTCACAATGTAGGGATGAAAAATCTGAAAAATAGGGTTGAGGGAAGTTTTGATGAATAGAGGGCTCATGAAGAGTGAGAGATGAAGCTGAAGGTGCTGGTGAAGTTCTCCTTGGCTGTGCTACCTATACCTGCAAGCAAACTACCTGTTCATGCAATAAATATGGACAAATACATGATAAAGACAATGGAAAATATGACTTGAATTTGGAAATAAAATCTACTTTAACCTACAAACATATATCTAACACAACATTCTGAACATATCCACGGAATCATAGCAACCTAACTCATCCATTCCAAGAAATCATAAACTAAAAATCAATTTTGGTATGTGGGGAAGGTCTACCCTCCTCAACCTCCAATGAAAGAGATGAGAGGGGGAGGCTTGAATCACAAATTTCTGAAGTTATAACCTATTCTACCAATATGGAATCAAGCTAAATCTACAACAAAAGACAAATGGAAGAAAACTAGAAACAATGAACGAAAATACAAGCAAAATAGTTAAATACTTATAAGAAAAACTAGCTAAAATGACATGAAAGTAAAGAATTATTACACAAGAGAGATTGAGGCACATGGATTGGACCCTAACCCACAAGCCCAACTCTCTGAAACTAGATTAATGAATCACAATCCGAATACTCATTTTATAGCAAAAGATAGTCTCATTACATCAACATGAAATTCTTAAAAAATGATTACAAGAGCAAAGAGCCTAATGGATTTCTCCAAAGTTCGAATCCTTATGATCTCTTGCTCAACCCTATTTAACCTAAATGGTAGCTACCAACAACTCCATAAAAATTAGGTGATGAGTCCACTTGACTACAAGTGAAGTATGGCTTTAATGCACTTGATCTTGAGTCTGCTTGGTTGCCTTTGATTTCGAGTTGTTGGAGGGTATCTCGAGGATCCCTTGGCTTCCTTTGGGAGTTAAGGAGGGTGGAAAACCCCCTATAATCTCTCCTTGTTGACTTCTCCAAGTATTAATGGAAAAATATTTACCAAAAATGCAATAATTTTCCCGAATTTAACTCATGTTAGGTACTCTAAGTATGATAAGTCTCAATCACCATCTAAACTAGCATCATAAGACCATAATATATTTAAAATTCAAGAAAATGAGACTTAATAAGGCAAAAAGGTGACCATTAACCCCTCCAAATGTACCTAGTGATGGATCTCATCATCTTCCTATCTACTTGGGATTAAAAAGATGAGAGATACTTCTATAGCTGGAAACATTTATGAACTTAATCTTAATAGTTTGAAGGAAAGTAGTATGAATGATTTAATGATTGAAAAAAATTTGGTATGTGTTGGAGCAGATGGAGCATCAGTAATGCAAGGACAAAGGAGTGCCCTTTGTGTTAGACTACAACTATCAGCTTCGCCATATATTCTTAATATTCATTGTATGGCTCATAGGATGAATCTTGCATTTAAAATAGTAAGAAAGTTTCCATCAGTTTCAAAAGTTGAAGATCTTGTACATGAGACTAATGCATACTTTTCTCGTAGTCCCAAATGATATTTAGAGTTTCAACAATTTGCAGATGGTGTTACAGATGGAAAAAAAATATATTGAAAGATGTTGAGACAAGATGGATCTCATTAAATGGATCAAATCAAAGACTATTTAGTGAGTTCAAATATTTGGTAGGGTTGATGTATGAAAATCGCTACAATGTAGACAAAGCTCAAGATCTTCTTTTTCGACTCACTGACATAGAGACATTATTGACATTGCATGGAATTATTCCTATGCTACATGAAATAAATTTCCTCGTGAAAATGTCTCAGAATCGCACAATGTATATTGCTGAATACAAAAATGCGAGAAAGTCAACATGCCTTGCATTGGATAATTTGTATATGATGCCAAACTCTTTTACTGGTCCAGAGTTTACAATTTGGACTAAGATCACAATATAGAAAATACTAAAATTTTTTGACGTTTGATGAAAAAGGGATACTATGTATCGAAATGTGTGGGTATATGGCTCCCTTTCATTATATTAGTAAGACAGGACGAATCACCAAAAATTCCCCATGTCAAGAGATCAATTTGATAATATTTGTGTTTTGAGTGAGACATAATTTGATAGAAATTGCAAGATCACTATTATCAGAGATAAGAGAATGATTTCCTTGAGAGGAATTGTTGGAGGCCATGTGTGCGGTATACCCTTAATATTGGAACAATTGTCAATGTCCAAGAAATTTAAAAGACGATTTTCAAGAGATTCAAATGTTTAGTGGACCACTTTTGCAATAAAGTCTCGATACATGGAGAACATATTGAAGGTATTTTAGATTCATCAAAATTGCATCAATAAGGTGGACGCTTTTTAGAAACAATTTGGAAGCAATATACTTTTTTGGATAATCCTAATGAAAACGGTGATATAACAAGATTATGGACTACTTTAAGTGCTAGCCAATACCTGCAAGAAAACATATCAAAATATTTCAAATTAGAAGATTTGTGTCAAACCATGATTTTGGGATCAGTGGAGGATAAGAGAATGTTTAGTGCATTATCATTCTTGAATTCAAAGTTGAGGAGAAAGCTTGATAAACATGTGGATACACGTTTAAGATTATATGTAACAAATTATGACATTAACAATTTTCCATATGAAAGAGCACTAGCGCTTTGGCAATCAGATTGTGATAGAAGGGGAGAAAACAGTGTAACATATTTCTCTTATTAACTTGATACAAAACATATTGTTTGGAGGCTCATAATGATAGTTCATTTGGAGAAGATCATGTTCACAATGTAGAAAATGAGGACCAAGATGAGAACAGGGAAATTGAAATACCCTAGGAGTCTTATTTTGGTATACATGTTCCGTTGATCATGCAATATTACTATATGCCAAATTCAGGTAAAAATGGTTTCTATATTTTTTATTTTTCATTGTAACATTGCAACTACATTTATTTGATGCGTGTTATTTTAAGATTGATGTTTCATATTTAATCATTACATTGTTTTTTTCTTATTTGTGACAGGAAATGAAGCTGGATTTGATGAGGCTGGGACCTATTTCTTTTGACATAGATAATGTCTGACTAGTATTAAATGATAAATAACTAATTTAAAAAGACTAACACAAATCATCAATGGGATCATTCAAGTACATGAAATTAGCTTGATGTCTAGCTCTGATATCTTGGAAAATTTTAATGGTTTTTATGTTGCTTGTGTTTGGGGCATTTTGTTGAGTTTCGAGTTTTATATTTTCTTGGAAAATAATGATTGGTATTTGGAAAGGGAAATGAGCCACGAGTAGCTAAGTGAAGAGAAAAATGGTTTATGTACTAGGTTCCTGCGCATTCATTGTAGCATACCTATAGACATGATACCGACATTATTTTGTATAGAGTCTTGTCAGCCATTTGTTGGCCATGCTTTCAAGTCTTTCAGGTACTAAGTTGTTCGGGTCCCCACATGTCGTTAGGACCATTAAGGGATGAGATAACATGAGTCATTCCAAATCATGCCCTGAATCTACTTTTTACCTATTGATGTAAGTCTTTTGTTACCACTTCTTATCACCAACAAAATTCTACCATAACATAACCCAACTTGAAGACAACACTTCTCATCTTCCTTTTACATAAATGCTCTATGGATCTCCCTACTATAATTTCCCAAGACCAATGTCCCTTCTTGGTAGGTCTCTCCACCATACCACTAGTAACTACCACATTATTTAAATCTCTCTAGTCTCAGTTATTAGTGTCCCTGTCACACTCAACCAATATAGTCCTATAGGCCTATTTTTTGTGATATCTTTATTTTTTGTTATTTTGTGTCTTTAAATTTAACACCATCCTGTATTTCAACATTTTTAGGTAGTGAGCAATGGTTACTTTGACACAACACTAGCAGCTCAAGTGTTAGCATAATTATTGATTACAAGAATGTGGCATTCAATCTCGCAAAAGGATTTAGTGATTTTTCTTCGTTGCATGAAGGTTGATTGAATTGGAATTGAATTGCTATCTATCTAGTAGTGTTAATATTTAGTATTTAGTGTCTTACATGATCATGTTATATTTTTTAAAAGTTAAATTTTTGTTAGGGATATCTTTTTTTTGGGCTATGAAAAGGATTATATGAGGGGGTCTACATGGTTAGGTATTAAGATTTATAAAGGTGTGATTTTATATTCAAGGTACATGAAATGAAGTTGGCTTTGATATTTGATTGGAAATGAAGTCGGATTTGATGAAGTTGGGACCTATTTATTTTCACATAGATAGTGTCCTAGTATTAAATGATAAATAAACAATTTAAGAAGTCTAACACTAAGCAACAATGGGCTTATTCAATTACATTAAATTGTGTTGATGTCTAGCTCTAATATCTTATAAAATTTTAGTGGTTTGTTTGTTGCTTGTGTTTAGAGGATTTTGTTGAGTTTTAAATTTTGGTTTGTTTTGGTCAAAGATTTTCTTAGTCCCTTGAATGATTATGGTTCTCATATCATGCATAGATCAATAGATCTAGTTTCATTATTATAATTATTATGGTTTTCTTTATATATTTGGTGATTTGAGGAGAGATATTTTATTTCCTTTCACTTTGTGGCATGATTTCAACATATTCACCTTTTAGAACATAGTAAAATAATTTTCTTATTATAGATTTTCTTGGAAAAAAATTATTGATATTTGGCAAGGGAAATAAGCCTTGGGTAGCTAAGAGAAGATAAAAACAGTCTATGTACTAGATTCCTGCGCATTCATCATAGGAGACCTATTGGCATGATACCAACATTCATTTTTTGAAATTACACTTTTGATGCCAAGGCGGAGCTGAGTTCGCTAACTTGGGAAGAAAGATGGTAGTTGATCATAATGATAAGGAGATTAGAATGTTGGTTTCACCAACAATTGACCATGCCACCATTGCTAGTTGAACCAATGGTCCTTGATCATTTCCTTCCATAATGTTTTATGATATTTTTTGTTCTTGTGTGTGGTTAAAGAAGTGCAACTTAACTCATGTTTCAAGCCTGCTGTTGTCATCCATATGCCTTGCAAATTTGGGTTCAATATGCATCTTGAAGTTGAGAGCTCAATCAGTGCATCATTACTATTAGCCCTCGTTTTTGATCTCTTTTTGTTTAGAAAATACACCTTATTTTTCCATATTATCCATCTATTTACCATCATATCCACCTTATATTGACCCAAATATGCATATACAAGTATTTAAGTTATGTTTTTCAATTATTAGATGTTTTTGTAAAAATTGAAATTTAAGTGCATTTTTGGACAACAACAGAAATTCCCGTAATAGCATTATGATTTGCATATGTGCAGGACACTTAGGCTTGAGATGGCAAAATTTATAGAAGGATCAGGAACTAAGAATAAGAGTACACCTATTGGAATAGTCAGACCGAGCTTTAATATGTCTGGTCAAAGGCAGTTAAACAAGACCAATATTTATGGAGGATCCCTAGAAACTAGGTCAAACCTCTTACTTTGTGGGATTTTCTAGATTATGATGGATCTGATAGATGAATTCAACTTGATATGATAGGATAAGGATAGTTATGATTACTTGAACTATTTTATATGAGTTTTTTAGATATTTTATCTATTTAAGCCTCAAACTTTGAAGGCTTTGATATGGAACTTGTATGACTTATTATTATTATTTCTGAGACTTGGAGACATAATTAAAGATATGTTATATCATATTCTGATGCTGTTACATGCTGGTTGATTGTTTGAAGTCTTAAGTAGCTGAATTTACCTTCAGTGTGTGAGGCAAGGGTGGAGGGCCCCCACACCGAGAAAAGTGCACCTCTTAGTTTATTCCGTAGCTGCAATTTCTGAATTAGTTTGCTTATGTTTAATTTGTTTATGCTGATTATTTTCAAGTATTGATGAATCTAATGATCATTCTTAACCTGCATATGAAAGGACAAACAATTATTTAAAGTTAAGCACTCTTTCCATCTAATCAAGATTTTTAGTTAGAATTAATCTTTACATGCCTTTACATGCTTTGATTGTTGATGGATCTTAATCTTGTTTCTATTCTGCATACGAAGAGACAAACCAATATTTAAAGTTAAGTACTTCTTCTATCTGATTAAGAGATTAAAACTAAGATTCATCTTTCTTGCTTTTTTTGAATTCCTGTTTTAACAATAGCATTGCTGATAAATGAACATATGATGAAGGACAATAAGGACCTCTTCAGTGAAGTGCCTCTTCAATTATTTGATGTATCTTAATCTATTGTTTAGTTAAGTAGTTTGATTTCTAATTCACGTGGTAACCTTGTTAAGAGAAGGACAAAAAAATCTCTTAAGTTAGGAGATTCTTCTACTTCTAATTACACATTTGAATTTATAAATGATTTAAGTTAGATTTATATTTGTAATATGCATTTCCCTAATCATCAATAAACCATTTTCTAAATTGATCACAATTGAAACCCATATAATTTGGGGATGCTTCTAAGTTCCACTAACCTGGATTGATAATAAATACTTGCGTTAGTTTAAAACAGTAAATTGACCCAACATTTTGGCACCATTGCCAGGGAAGTATATTTCAAAATGGTCAAAATAGGGAAAAAAAAGATTAAAAGACAAAAACAATATAAAATCATTAAAAACAACAAAAACATAGTTTTTCTTTCAAGTAATGTTTTCTTATGCCTAGAGATAGAGATAAAAAAGGTAGATTTGTAAAACAACACCCCCCAATAGCTCATTCATCCATAGGACTAACAACACCGGTTGCTGGAAAACCTACTATAGAAGAGTTAGAGGAAAAACAGAGATCATGACAGAGATTAACTTTAGTTGAAAGACAAATCTTGTTGGCCTTAGAGGTAAAGAAAAATAAATCACCCAAAGAACCTCCTTCCATTTGGAAACAAAAATACACAAGAAAAAAAACTATTGAACAACTAGAGTAACCTGTCCTTGAAGAAATCAAAATAGTTAAAGAAATACAAAGCCAACCTTTAATTGAAACACTACAAATCTCTGAACAAGAAATGGTTGAAGAAGGAGAAGGATCAACTAGATTAAACATGACTCCTGAACAAATATTAGAATATGAAATACATCAAAGGGAATGGCGAAGACAAAGAGAAGAAGAAATAATAATTGAAGTGGAAAGAAAGGTAGAAGAAGATAGAAGAGCATAAGCACTTTGAAGAATAGAGGAAGAAGAAAGAAGAGAAAACCAAAATCGAAGAACACAAGAAAATGAGAAATAATTTAACAGTGATCAGGAAACTTCTTTTGGCTTTCCTATTTTAAATGCAAGAGAAATACTAGGAGAAGAAATAAAAATGAAAAATATTCCACCTTCTGTATTGCCTAATTTCTATGGAATGTCAAAGGAAGATCTTGATGCATTCATATTTTAGTTTGACGTCTTGTGTAGAACATATGGATATACTAATGATACACATAAGCTTCGACTTTTTCCTGCTACTTTAAAAGCTGTAGCCTTGAAATGGTTCATGGGATTAGGAGAAAACATGATAGCTTCTTGGGAATATATGAATAAAATATTTCTTAAAAATTATCAAGCTTACTGCAGGGCTAGAGACTCGAAAGAAGAAATTTTCAGAATGTCCCAACAAGAAGATGAAAGTTTGGAAGAATATTTTGAAAGATTCCTTTACAATTTACAGAAATCCAAACATCATTCTCTTAGTTCTGATACCATCCGCACTATTTTTATAAAGGGTATTAGAGATGAGTATTTAGACATTCTTAATGTAATGGGAAAAGGAGATGTTTCTAATTTACCATTTGAAGAAATTTCTGAATTATGTAAAAAATACTCTAGGGGAAGAGCCAAGAGTGGGAAAAGAGATATTTCATCAAAATCTTCCAAATCTGTAGCAAGTGCAGTAACAAGAGGAGAGATAGAAATCCCGTTAGAAAATTTTAAGACAGATCTCTTGAGAAATTTGGGTACACAAGTAGATGTTTTGAAATCTAAGAAAAAGAAATAAGAGCAAGATGAAATCTTAGCAATTTTCTGTCCAAAGTGTAGACAAAAACATCCACTCAGGGAATGTCCTTTGCGAGGTATACAAGTATGTGGACTATGCACAGAAAATCATGCAACAGGAAAATGTCCTAAATTAAAAGAATTGAAAGGAGAAGAAGTGCAAGGAGTAGAATATTTCTACTATATGGCACCAAGGAGACCTTGGCATCCAAGAATGCCTCAACAGTTCCCTCAACAAAATCCCCAAAATTTTCAATATCCTCAAAACACATGGATTACACTAATGCCATGACAGACTTGGCCACCACAACAATATCAAAACCAACCTGCACAAGGTTGGAGGGGATATGTTTATGGAAACCAACCACCATAAAAAATGTATCCCCAACAGTATCAATATCAACAACCATACCCTCCACAACCATTTCCTCAATATCAACAATTCCAACAACAACAAAAAATGCCATATACATCTCAAAACCCACCAACGCTAACTCAACCGCATGAACTTTAATTGCCTACGAATCAACGACCTCCTAGACCAACACAATTACCAGCTCAGCCAATAGCTAATCCAAGTAATAAGGTGGATAGACTAGCATATCATGTGGAAGAGGCAACATATTATCCTACTTATTCAATTCTTCCTGTGTAAGATTTCCACCTAA
The DNA here is from genome assembly GCA_034641835.2 of Pinus albicaulis. NCBI lineage: Eukaryota > Viridiplantae > Streptophyta > Pinopsida > Pinales > Pinaceae > Pinus > Pinus albicaulis. The sequence continues at coordinate 624,171,883 of CM076581.1, forward strand.
GGTCTGGGAAGGTGTTACAAAAATATTCTCCTCTAATAATTGAAGAAAAAATAGAACAAGGAACACAAAGTGAAAAATCTCAACCAAAAAAACAAATTCAGAAGGGTAAATCTATTATGACACAGACTCCACCATATTTGGAGAGATTTATACAGCAGAATATTCCAATATCTCTCCCTAAATTTAGTGTTATGGATGAATTGAAAAACACGTATGTTAAAATTCCTTTGTTGCAAGAAATTAAAGACATTCTGATATATGCAAAAACAATAAAGGAATTATGCATTAAAAAATCTAGCAGAATAAAGAAGGATCCACCAACGATCTAGGTAATTTCCAGTTTGGCTAGTCTCATGTCTACAAACACAACCATTGAAAAGTATGTTGATCCAAGACTTCTTATGGTTACTATTTCGATTAACAAATTTTCAGTTCCAAATACTTTAATAGACTTGGGAGCAACTATCAATGTTATGATAATAGAGACTATGGAACATTTGAATATGAATAACATTAGACCTACTACTACTATCTTAGAACTTGCAGACAGATCTAAGGTTGTTCCAGAAGGTATATAAGAAGATATCATTGTCTCACTGGATTCATGGGAGTATCCTGTAGACTTCTTGATTTTGCAGCCAAAAACAAAATTGAGAGGGTATCCCTTAATTTTAGGCTGACCATGGTTAGCTACTGCAGATTCTTGCATTGGATGCAGGTCAGGAAGCATGATTATTGCACATGGAGATGAAAGAAATCATGCTACATTATATGCTCCCGCTCAATCTCCTTATTTATTATAATGGCTTGATGAAAAAGAACCATAAGAACTTCAATCTATTCTTAGTATTAATCAAGTTTACAATTTTAGAGAGGAAGAAGAAAATGAGGACTTATTAGATCTATTTATCTCAGATCCAAATCTTTTAGAGCAGCTTAGGATAACTCAATATGAAGCTACTAGTTATCTTTTGAATGAATTTTTTCAAGAAAATTACACAATACAGTCATTACAAAATATATTTGAAAGCATTTTTCCTATAAATTCAATTACCAATTCAAATATAAAAATCATTGAAATCATTCCTGAGAGACATTTGAATATTGGTAACTTACAATCATCACAAGAGGAAAAGCTAATAACATTATTGCAAAAATATTCAAAATATTTTGCCTGGGATTATAAAGACATGCCAGGAATTCATCCAAAAACATGCATCCATCACATTTACACTGATAATGAAGTAAAATTTGTAAGGCAACCACAAAGACTGATGAACCCCATGATGAAGGAAATAGTGAAAGAAGAATTATAGAAACTATTACAAGTCAAATTTATCTATCTTATTTCAGATAGTCAATGGGTTTCACCCTTAGTTGTAGTACCTAAGAAAAATGGGAAATGGAGATTTTGTGTGGATTATAGAGAACTCAACAAAGCTACATTAAAATATCACTTTCCTTTACCATTTATCGATCAAGTGTTAGATTCATTAGCTGGAAAGAAGTTCTTTTGATTTATGGATGGATTTAGTGGATATAATCAGATAAAGATAGCATTACAAGATCAAGACAAGACAACATTCACATGTCCATGGGGAACATATGCATACAATGTATTACCCTTTGGTTTGTGTAATGCACCTACTACCTTTCAGAGAGCAGTTCTTGCAATATTTACTGATTTGATTCATGAGTGTGTTGAAGTTTACATGGATGATTTCACCATGTATGATACTACATATGATGATTGTTTACAAAATCTTGAAAAAGTGTTAAAAAGATGCATTGAGACAGACCTATCACTCAGTAATGAAAAATGTTTTATGATGTTAACTGAGGTAATAGTGTTGGGACACTGTATCTCTTCTTCAGGGATTAAAGTGGACCCAACAAAAATTCAGGTCATTGTGAATTTAACACCACCCACAACACAAAAGAAGTTATAATTTTCTTGGGTTATGCAGGCTACTATAGAAGATTTATTGAAAATTTCAGTAAAACAACTTTGCCATTATTCAAGTTACTTTCGAAAGATGTGGAATTCCAATGGACCAATATCTGTCAAAATGCATTTGAAAAATTAAAACAAAATTTGTTAATTGCACCCATTCTTCGAGGACCTAATTGGTCTTTGCCATTTCAGATTTCAACAAATGCATCTGATACAGCTATTGGAGCATCACTTGGACAAAAATAAAATCAATTCAATTATGCTATATATTTCATCAGTAAAAATTTAACACCAGCAGAATTGAATTACACTGTTACGGAAAAATAAATGTTAGCTATCATACATGCAGTAAATAAATTTTGACATTATATAACAGGTTATCAAGTTTATATTCACATGGATCATTCTTCTATAAAATATTTAATGAACAAATTAATAACAAATGGTAGAATAATTGGGTGGTTTTTATTAATGCAAGAGTTCAATATTACTGTACAAGATCACCCAGGAAAAGATAACCAAGTTGCATACTTTCTGTCAAGATTAAATTCACATGGTGATCCAAATCCAGTATAAGACAATTTCCCATATGAACATCTATTCGCTATAAATGTCAAAAATACTTGGTTTTCAGATATAGCTAACTATTTATCATATGGAATCCTACCATCTCATTATGCAAACAAACAAAAATGAAGAATAATTAGAGAAAATGCTAGGTATAGTTGGGTCAATGGAGATCTATTTTATACTAGATCTAATTTAATGATTATAAAATGTGTAAGAGAAGATGAAATAATTGAGATATTGAAGGCTTGTCATGATGAACCATGTGGTGGTCATTTTTCAGATAAAAGGACAACATGCAAAGTGCTGAAACTTGGCTACTACTAGCCATCCATCTTCAAAGTCTCCAGAACTTATGACAGAAGATGTGACAATTGTCAAAGAACTGGTAGACCAATGGCATCAGATGAAATTCCATTAAAGCCACAAGTACTTATCGAAACATTTGAACAGTGGGCTTTAGATTTTGTGGGACCAATCAACCCTCCATCCAATGGAAATAAATACATCCTTGTATGTACAGATTATGTAACTAAATGGGTGGAGGCCAAGGCAGTAGCACAGGAAACAAAATAAACTATTGTGTCTTTTCTGTCTGAAGAGATATTTTTAAGATATAGAGTTCCGAGACAGATAGTAATTGACCAAGGTACACAATTCACATCAAAATTTTTTCGAGATCTTATGGAGAAATATAATATAAAACACAGAAAATAAACTCTGTATCATTCTCAAGCCAATGGACAAGTGGAATCAACAATCAAAGTCCTAGAGAACATTATGACGAAGACTGTAAAAATAAATAGAAAGGACTAGTCAGAAAATTTGAGAGATGCATTAAGGCATATAGAATAACTTGGAAAAACACTACTGGGTTCAGTCCATATCAGTTAGTGTATGGAAAAGAAGTTCTATTACCCATTGAGTTTCAAATACATACATACAAGTTACAAAATAATTAGGGATGGAATTGTCTCAAGCACAACAAGAGAGGATTATGCAGTTAAATAAACTGGATGAGATACGACAACAAGCAGTTGAACATACATCTCTTGTCCAAGCAAAAAGGATCAAATGGCATGACCGATTCATAAAGAATAAAGTGTTTCAGAAAGGATATTGGGCACTCTTGTTCGAATCCAAGTTCAAATATTTCAAAGAAAAATTTATGACTCATTGGCTTGGACAATATGAGATTGAAGAAATCTTTGACAATCGAGCTGTCAAGATAAAAACAATTGATGAAGCATCTGTTTCGTTTGTCATCACTAGACATAGGCTTAAAATCTACAATAAGCCTATAAATAAAGAAGAGTTTTTGAGAAAAATTTCGATGGATTTAGATCTGGAATTAATGGGGGCAGCATAGCAATATGCCTTCCATAATTCCAATAGAAGAAGAATAAAAAAAAATTAAAAAATAAATAAAAAGAGTTTGGTTGTGAAAATCCAAGAAACTAGCACAATACAAACTTGAATTCATATTGGAAAACCAACTTGTTTGGCCAATATGAATTCTCTTTTTGTCTTAATCTTACATTACTAAGATTTTTTCAGATATACACTCCAAGACATTGCAGACTCGAGGACAAGTCAAAACATCAACTTAGGGGAAGGTGTGAAATAAAAAAACTATGAAAATAGTTTTTAGCAGCTGAATTGAAGACAAAATATGAACTACAATCATAAAGGGACCTAATATATCATTTGACATTTATAGAAGGGACATGAATTGTTGTTGAGAAAAATTATTCAGAAAGGGACCTGAATCATTAAGACAAAAGAAATTTTCAAATATGGAACATCATTGTCCAAAAGGGACTTGAATCATTACGACAGAAGAAATTTTCAAATATGGAACATCATTGTACAGAAGGGACCTGAGTTATATCAACTGAAGATCATAACAGATGGGACCTGAAAATGTCAAATTTTAACCTGCAGAAGGGGCCTGAACAATAATGTTTCTAAATCAAATCAGATGCAAGAAGAAATAAAGTCTCTACAAAGTCTACAAGAGCCGTCGTAACAATAAGCACAATGTCGATCATCATCAACGTTAAAAAGGGAGTACAAGTACAATAAGTAAAAAAATCACTCTTCAAATTTCAATTTTTTTTTCAAAATACTCTAGAATTATAAAAACTAATTTGATACTAGTTATGCATCTTTACCTACATTTCATTTACATCACCAACATTTCCTACATTTCATTTACATTTCCTACACTTTCATCTACATTTTATCATTTATGATTTTTAACCCTATTCATATTCATACCACTATCCTAACTAGCCCTATTCTATCCACATTTATATCCATACCACTATTCAAAACATTACATAACCTATTCATATCATACCCTATGTATTTTCCTAAACAAGGAGAATTATAAACAAAAGGTCAATATTGAACCTATGGAAGACTCTTGGAAGACCTACAAAACAATAAACAAAGGTTAGTATTATCATAAACATTTAATTTTAAAAATTTGACTATTTCATTAGTCAATTTTTAAAAATTAAATAACAAAAGAAAAAACCAAAGTTCAAAAGATATATAATGCAACTATTTAAGAGATATGATATAGTGCAATTATTTTTGAATATAAAAAAAAAAACAAGTGCAATCATATAAGAAGATGAACTAAGGTAATGGAGCAAATGTAATGCAAACAAATGAATGCGATTACTAACCTAAGGAATGATGCAGAGATAAAATAAGTGCATGATTATGATGTTATACGGTATGCTATGATGAGATTGAAATACATGCAACGGAGAAATGAAAGGAGATAGCATACGATGACAAAGAATGATGGTGCACATGTGCATGGAAATAATGCGAGTTATGGAGACAGTCAGCATGATGATGCATGGAGGTAATGCGGATGATGGAAATGAACATACTCATTAACACAAAACATGAAGAAGCTGCATAATGAAGGACGAATGTACACTAGCACGACAATCAAAGAAAATATGTGCATGATTCGGTCAAATGAGTTGATGAATGGTTAGAATGTTTTCAAATGTGTTTACATAGCACTGTGTAAAACATATGAAACCATTTCCGCCACTACTAAGACCATTTTCGCCATTACAGAGATCATAAACAATTATTGCCAAGCTATTAACATTGTGTTTTCATCATCATTGCCATCTAAGAGGCTTAGTGAGAGAAAGGAGCATGTAGTCAAAGCACATCGTCATTTCTACAACCCCGTGAAAACAAAACACAGAGAGAAGACTGTGAGGAAGCTGAGAGGAAAAAAACACATAAGAAAGAGGTAGAGAATATAATGAAGAGGATAAACGGAGTGTTAAGGAGTTAATTGGAGCTTTGAAAGCTATGAATCCGGAGAACTTGTTGATTGGTCGAGCTATCAGGAAGATAAATTCTGTGGAAGTGAAGGTAAGAATTTAATGAAGATTTGATTGTTTAAATAATGTTGAATAGATTTCAGGATTGTGTAAACAAACTCTGAGTTATAAAAGGGAGTGATCTAATTTGATTTGCAAGCCTGTCATTACATTGTGTTTTGTTTTGACTCCATTCAAAAATGTGTTGACACCTTTCAAAACTACTCTGCCATGAGCCAAAACAAAAAAATATTTTGTTGAGTGAGTTAATAAATGAATAATTTAATGGGATTTCTGTGGGTTGAAACTTCAGTTAAACTGAAAGAAGATCACGAAGATTAGAGAAGAATATCACAAGGGCTATTGCACAAGATAGGTAAGCTCAACATGTCCTCACATACAATTTTTCATTTCGAAATAAATGGAAATAGAGAGTGAAGAAATTTAATTCAAATTGCACAATGAAGTTGCTTTTAACTAAGTTGTGTAATAGTTTTTTTTTTAGCACACTCAGTTTAAAGATTTGAAATAGAGTTTGTGAAGAAAAATGGAAGACAATTATACATGTTTTTTATGACAGAGACAGAGTATGAGGAATGTTGAAGAGAAATAGTGAATCTATCATGAATTTTTGATGAGATAGTTGAATTTTTTCTATTGTATACACAGTGATTCTGAATGCAATGTTTTGGAATGAATTTTTATATGAAATTGATGAGTGAAAAACACTGTTGTATAAAAAACAATTTCAATTTTTTTTACACAGTGAAATTTCTTATACAAAATAGAGACAGAGATTGTTTTTAAGGATAACAGAGAATTAAATAGAGGGTAGAATATTAGAAACATAAAATTATATTTTATTAAAACATTTCTATCAATTCTTTTGTTTATTTACAGTAAGATCACATTCTTCAAAAGAGAAAAACAAAGGATTGATTGATTGACAAGGGCAGCGAAGCAAAAAGGTAAGCCTACTACCATGATTACATCTAGTGCTTAAATTTTTGTTTACAAAGATGAAGGTAATGATGGTAGATGGTGATATAAAATGGTTTTTAGACCAAATGGCTTCAATAATATAACCTAAATACTTCCAAATTGAACACTGGAGTAGGGAAACGGTGGAAAAACTCTATCAGCCAGGGTTACTAGGTTTTCTCCAAAAGTTCAAAGGTCATAATGAGGAGGTCACAAGAGAATTTGTAAATAATTTTAGACAAAATGAAACCATGTTGGGTAGCCTATAGATCCATTTGAATCCTGAGTATATCTCTGAAGCTTTAGACTTGTCATCTTCAGGTGAATTATATCACAAGGGATTACATTTTAAAGATAAGGGATGGAAATTTTTTTTGGACAAAAACAGGAAGGGTTCTTTCGATAGATCAAAAGGGATCCCAAGGGAATGGTTCAATGAACCATGGGAAAAACTAGTATTGAAAATTCAGAAGTTTTTCACTTGTGACAATAGATTTAGTGTAGTACACCTTTACCATGTTAGGTTACTACAACACATCAAAGGGGATATAAGGATCAATCTACCCTATTTCTTTTACAAAAACTTGATGAAAATGATTGAAAGCATAAAATCAGAGACCAAAACCCAAATAGGCTTAATTTATTCATCAGGAACTCATCAAAATCCTTGTAGATTACCAGTTGAAAGTCAAAGGGATAGTTTGGGAAGATTTCTTGGTTGAAAATAAGTATGTAGAACAAGTTGTTGAAAACAAACTTAAACCCATACAAGAAACAAGGAATATTGTGCATTCATCTCTTTATCCTAAAACAAGGTCAAAGAAACAATAGGAGATAGTTATGTTAGAGAAAGAAACATCATTTTTGACTATTTCTAGGAGACAGAAAAAGAAGCATTCAACAGAACCATAAATACAAGCCATGGGAACATCTCTTATAAAAAAAAAGGCAAATGAAATCCTTAAGAGACTGCAACAAGAAGTGTATGAAAATCCTATGGATAGAGATTCCTATTTTGAAAACAATGAGGTGGAAGCTACTTCAGTTTCCAAAGATTCAAATAGGGAGGATCAAAACCTTTCTAGAGTTAGAGAGTTAACTGATAGCTTGGAGATAAGAAAAATCATGGAGGGGCACTTGAAGGAGGAAAATGAAACTAATAAAATAACTAAGGATAATTCGGTTAAGGAGAATGAGAAGATAAGTGAGGAAGTGGAAAATTTAAAAACCAAAAACAATCTTCTTTGTACATAAGCATCTAGGTGGCTTCAGGAGAAAAATTCCTGGAAATCTAAGTATGAGAAACAAAAGGTTAAGACCTCCATCTACAAGGAAGCACAAGGAAAAGACATGGATTCTCTTTTTTACAAGACACAGTATGAGGTTTAAGGATCAGGAATGGGATCAACATCAGGGCTCCAAAGGTCAAAGAGGAAAAAGCAAGCATGAGGACATGCTTGATCATCAGTTTGGGGGAGATGTTGGCCCTCGTTTTTGATCTCTTTTTGTTTAAAAAATACACCTTATTTTTCCATATTATCCATCTATTTACCATAATATCCACCTTATATTAACCCAAATATGCATTTACAGGTATTTAAGTTATGTTTTTCAATTATTAGATGTTTTTGTAAAAATTGAAATTTAAGTGCATTTTTGGACATTAGCAGAAATTCCCGTAATAGCATTATGATTTGCATATGTATAGGATGCTTGGGCTCAAGCTGGATACATTTATAGAAGGCTTGGAAACTAAGAATAAGAGTACACCTATTGGCACAGTCAGAACGAGCTTTAAGAGGCTTGGTCAAAGTAAGTCAAACAAGACCAATCTTTATGGAGGATCCTTAGAAACTAGGTCAAAACTCTTATTTTGTGGGATTTTATAGATTATGATGGATCTGATATATGAATTCGACTTGATATGATAGGATAAAGATAATTATGATTACTTGAACTATTTTAGATGACTTTGTTAGATATTTTATCTATTTAAGCCTCAAACTTTGAAGGCTTTGATATGAAACTTGTATGATTTATTATTATTATTTTTGAGACTTGGAGACATAATTAAAGATTTGTTCTATCATATTTTGATGCTGTTACATGCTAGTTGATTGATTGAAGTCTTAAGTAGCTGAATTTACCTTCTGTGTGCGAGGCAAGGGTGGAGGCCCCCCACACTGAGCTAAGTGCACTTCTTAGTTTATTTCGTAGCTGTAATTTCTAAATTAGTTTGCTTATGTTTAATTTTTTTATGCTGATTATTTTCAAGTATTAATGAATCTAATGATCATTCTTAACCTACATATGAAAGGACAAACAAGTTTTTAATGTTAAGCACTCTTTCCATCTAATCAAGTTTTTTAGTTAGAATTCATCTTTACACGCCTTTACATGCTTTGATTGCTGATGGATCTTAATCTTGTTTCTATTCTACATACGAAGAGACAAACCAGTATTTAAAGTTAAATACTTCTTCTATTTGATTAAGAGATTAAAACTAAGATTCATCTTTCATGCTTTTTCTGAATTCCTATTTTAACAATAGCATTGATGATAAATGAACATATGATGAAGGAAAATTAGGACCTCTTTAGTGAAGAGCCTCTTCAATTATTTCATGTATCTTAATCTATTGTTTAGTTAAGTAGTTTGATTTCTAATTCACATGGTAATATTGTTAAGAGAAGGAAAAAAAAAATCTCTTAAGTTAGGATATTCTTTTGCTTCTAATTACACATATGAATTTATAAATTATTTAAGTTAGATTTATATTTGTAATATGCATTTCCCTAATCATCAATAAACCATTTTCTAAATTGATCGCAACTGAAACCTATATACTTTGGGGATGCTTCTAAGTTCCACTAACCCAAATTGATAATAAATACTTACGTTAGTTTACAACAGTAAATTGACCCAATAATTACCCTCAATAGTAGACTCTTTCAAACCTCACAATTGTCAAATCCTTTCCATCCATGAGATGTGCCAATAAAAATTGATGTTTCACTGGTGAGAGAAAACCCTCAAATGGAAAAGTGGAATTAGCCATGTGACTAATGATCTTGAATGTAAATTAGAGAGAGAACAAGTCCACCTTCTATTGCAACCTTTAACTGCCCTATTTATCTCTTGTTTTAGAGGGTGGATGTGGCTAGGGGCATCTAGAGAATACCTAAAGGAGGGAGGTGCTAAATAGATGTTGATGCACTGGAAAGTGAAGAAGTCTTTGTGAACCAACACTGCATGTGCCTTGAGTGGTCCATGGAGGAAATTCCCTTGTAAGAAAAAATGGCCAGGGGTATCTTTCCCATCTTATGTAAGGGATGAGTGCTAAATTTTGCTTGGAGAATGGCCTAAGGAGAATTCCGTGCTCAAAAGATTATATTTTGAAATTTGGAGTACAAAAGGATTGAACACTCTATATATTAGGAACCCAATCAACTAGTAGCCCATTATTGGTCACTTTTTGATATGATTATAGTTAAAATTTAATTATTCATGTATACATAGGATCGGAAACCTAAATCATTTCTTCACCCTAGAACACTAGATTCCTCATTGACTGGTTGGAACTTTGACCATGATTTCTGTTTCTGGTAACTTAGTTGGCCCCTGTTATCACTTCTTGTCCTTTGTAACTCTGAGTAAGGTTGGCCTTTGAGACATATGTTTGCCTTAGCATCAACACAACAGAGAATCAAAACTCCTGATGGCCTCTGCAAAATATCTTTGAAACATTGGCATATGAAAGTATTTGAGAATGCAGATTTTCACAGTTCAGATTTTAAGCTGAAACCCTAGGAAGATAAGCTCTAGGTCATGCACACAAAAGAGCTCCTATTTGAAATCCTCTTGCAAACAATTTGATATCATACTAGGGTGGTCGATTTGAGGTGTATACAAACACATTTGATAAGGGCTTCCTTAAAGCCCCAAAGCCACTAAAAACTTGAAACCCTAGCCTCCATACCCCTCATTCACCAAAGTTGACCTCATCCTTATTTTTTAATTTTGTCTCCATCAAAATCCAATTTGCAAACTACTGTCTCCCATCATCATGTCAAATATTGAAAAAAACAGTGGTAGTGAAGGTAGTCAAAGGCCTTTGAAACCAAAGAACAAGGGAGGAAAAGTAAATAGGTTGGAGCCTCAAAACATTGTGGCCATTAATTCCTCTCCTAGGATCTTGTCATGCTTCCAAAATACAAGATGCTTTCAATTTTGTGAGAAGGTCAAACAAGTGAAGAGCCACCCTGAGCTTACAAGGCTCCTCATTCTCAACTTGCATAACAAGCACTCAAACCTTGCAGGAGTAAATTTTAAGATTTCAGCAAGTGCCATTTTTGAGGCTACAGGTATCCTAGCCGTGGGAGAAAAATGGTTCAAGAAGGGAAAATTGGACAAGGACACTTTAGAGCCATTTATCAAACCAAGATATAGAGGAGGCAGCAAGACTGTTTTCCCATTTTCACACCTTGGGCACAGGTTCAAAGCATTGATATTGGTTGTAATGAAGTACTTCACCTATGAAGGGAGGTACTCTAGGCTCTATGCTTATCATGTTAGACTCCTCATGTAGTTCACAGGGGTCAAGGAGCTCAATTTACCTCACTATATCTATAAAAGCATTGAGAAAATGTCTTTCGTTGTCCGGAGGAGGATTTAATCACAACAAATGAATTTCTTGTTCCACCATTCCTTGATCAAGATGGTGGTATTGCATCAGCTAGAGCAGCAGGGTATACCTTAGGAGGTTTTTATAGCCCGTGAAGCCTTTACAAACCCACAGCCTCCTCCTCAGCCAAATTTTCCTGCCTCATCTACACAAGTACCCTCACCCCAAGAAAATATCCCTTCTTCCCCTTCTATTGATGCATCAAATGAAGAAGGTGACAGTGGCAATAATGAGCAAGATGATGACAGTAAGGGTGATGAAATCAGTGAGGCAGGGGAAGGAATAAATGATGATGAAGAAGAGGGAGATGATGATGAAGAGGAAGGAGATGATGATGAAGAGAAGGAAAATGAACATAACAGTGAGGGTAGATATGCAAATGAACTAGCAATTAATGAAGAAGAAGGAGAATGGAATGAAGAAAGTGAAGAAGAAGCAGCAGCAGAGGAAGAAGAAAGGACAGATGATGAGGAAGACAATAAAGGACCAAGCAGCCAAGAAGAAAGAGGTCATGACAGCCATGAAAATGACCAGCCCATTAGTGAGCAAGAGGGTGATGACATGGAAGAAAATAAAGATGATCCCAGCCATGGAAAGGAAACCAGTGACACCAATATCACACCTCTTGCATATATATACCAAAGATGCCCAAGGCAAGTGTTTTCTGCCTCCAAGAGGCAAGGGACCTTGCCAGCTACATCAAATCCAAGGCTTTAAAGGACATACATGCACCTAGAGGCCAAGCTAAAGAAGGCAAATGAAAGCCTAGAGCTGCAAAGAAGGATGGCCAAGCATTATGCCAGGAAACATAAGCTTGTTTCTACCAAATTGAAGAAGGCCCTCTTTGAAATCCAAACTCTAAAAAAGGAAAAAAATATTGACAGCCTTGGAGTTTTGGCTGAGTCTTCTCAGTAGTTGGCCAAAACCCCTTAGAGAAGATCTCCACCAAATTTGAGAGCATTTGGAGAAAATTTTATTTTTTTGAAATTTTTTGGTCTCATTTGCGCAACACCTCTGGTACTACGCAAACACATGGAGCATCCCCAGGAGAAAAAAATTACATTTTTGGATTTTTCATGACCTGCACATCATGCTCACCAAATTTCAGAAGATTTGGAGCAGTTTTGACCCCTCAAAAGGTCAAAAAACACCTCAAAAATCACCTTTCTGCCCCTGTTTTAGGCCTGGTGCTGTGCAAATGACAGTCTGAGGGTTTTGGAATTTTTGACAGGGTTACAGGAGCTGGATCAGAAAAACACAAGAATTTTTGGAAATTAGACTCTTCAGGCTTTCCAACGAGCCATCACGAAGCCAAATCTGACATCGGGAAGTGGTCCAAAACTTGGTTGCAAAACAACCTATTTTCTGCAAAAGTAGTGCTCCGCAAACAGACTCTCTTTTTGCCAAAAAATCAACAAAAGACACAAATTTATGGAAAAATAGTTTTTTAATATTTTCTTGGGAAAAAAACTCTAGATTTGATTAAGGAGTTATGTTATGATATTTTTCATTTATTAGCTCATCTATTATGTGTCTTGGGCCTTGCGTGGTCATTAAGCACATAAATGAAATTTATGACAGAATTAGGGTTTCTGGAAGCCTCTTATGGTTTCCACCTCCTCACTTGCTCCATAAATAGAGCACGAGGCTCTTATGTATTGGTTTGGATTTTTATGACTAATTCTGAAGTAATACATAGTCCCTTGGAATTTGAAAAGAACTTGATGTCTTGGAGTTTATGAATGCCCTGGTTCGTTTGTTGATGGAGGAGGACTGGTTGCAGGATCCATGAGCTTGGTTAATGGTGAAGTGTTTCTTTTTGTTCATGTTTTCTAGTTTATCATTGTGTTTCCATATTTCTATGTTGCAGTAGGACAAATAATTTAGACTAAGAAATGTTTGCTAATGGCACCTTAGGTCTGTTTGTTCTTCACTGCCTTAATGTTTTCTTCTGCTAGGACATGTCAGAGAATCCTTCTTTTCTCTCTAAGGATCTCCTAAGCTTGTTTATTTCTTGAATGGTTTAAAACATATGGTATCAAGCATGATTTATGGTTCGCCCTACTTATTTTTTGCCACTAAAGCACTGTTCTTGAAATCTCTCTTTAAAACATCATTATTTATGTCTATCAAAGAAGTTTGGTTTCAAGTCATACTCTTTGCACTTGCTTGGTTAATTGTTTTAGAGATATTTATGGCTATAATATTAGATGTTTAGGATTTCCATCCTCTCTGATTATAGTTGTTTGTGACCTCAATTGTTTTCTCATTCTGAAGGTGAATTTACTTAAGTTAGATGAGCTCTTATGGTTTCTATGTCTCACTAGAATGTTTATCTTGGATATTGATCAGTTTAAGTATTGTTTATTGAGCTTAATTGTTTTCCCTACCTCATGAGATATAGCTTTGGCTTATCTATGTTTAAGATCTCCTTGTTAAAGTATATGATAAAGAATTCTTGTTTTCCCTTTGTTAACTCTGTTTCTCAAAATTTGATGTCCATTCCTTGATCCTTCAAACCTCAAAGGTCCACCAACCAAGCTATATTTTCCCTACAATACTCCCTAATCCATTAATGAACCTATCATGACCTTGTTAGACTCCATTTCCCAATGACTTGAAGTTTTCCTTATTTCTATCTAGTCTATCTAAGCATCATACCTAACCAAAAAACAAAAAAAAACCCAATATTTTATAACTAGCCTAAATTCAACCCTAATCAGAAAACAAGTTCACATATTTGCACATAAAAGAGAGATACCTCTCTGAATCCAGGAAGGTTAGGTCCTTGGATTCCAAAGCTTGGTTTGATGTTACCCCTGTCAATTTGTATCTCAATCAATCTAGAAAATTACGGGGAGTTAACATAATGGCGATCATGGTGGGACTTCTAAGTATATAGTTTCCTGAACACCTCTTAAGAATCTTTAGACCCTAAGTTTGACTTAGAAAATCCAGTGAATTTGACACCTCATCTCCACACTAACATAATGGTGATCACGGTGGGACCTTGAGTAAAAAACATCCTAGGTATCCCTTAGGAATTCTCAAAATCTCAGTTAATCTTAGAAAATCAATTGATAGCCAAAGAGTAGAAACTAATTGCCTCAACATCCTAGCAATATGATGACTCAGCTAGAAGATACTCATTGAAACCTTAGGGCTACATAAGAGAAACTCAGAAAACCCAAAATAGTCCCTAGATTGATTTTTGTCAAAATTTGGTAGTGGACCATTATATACATACCCCCAAAACTACAAAAGCATCCACCTGGCAACTCCACTAGCCTCCGATAGGCCTTTTTTATCTCATTAGTCCCATAGGCTTTCCTAGGCACCATACCAAGAACCTATTCAAAACTAAGTCACAAAGTGTAATTGACCGAACTGACCTTGAGCCCATAGATTTACAGCAGAGCTCTTGTAGAGAAGCTTCTCCTTCTACTCCACCTAAATTTTAGCTACTCCATCACTTTAGCTCTTTTCATCCCAAATCTGCTCAGAATCAGTTTTCTGGCACAATTACCTCAACTAAACCCATTCACACCACCACTATGCAAACCACTTCACTCCATCCTCCTCCACCTCTCGCAAACCCTCCCCTTGTAAATCAGCCTTTTTTTCCATTTCCTCCCATCATGGTAGCTTGGTATCCTCCACTGGATCTACCACAATCACTATTGCCTTTGCCAAATGATTATCAGTCCAAGATCCCTCACTTCACGGGGACTGAATCTATTACCGCCCAAAAACATGTAGATAGAATAAATGATGCTTTTGACTACATGGAGATAGAAGAAGAAACCATGAAAATGAGGATTTTTTCCCAGAGCCTAGGAGGAGAACCCAAGAAATTGTTTAAAAACTTACCTCCTAACAACATATATGATCTCCCTTCCCTCTACCAAAATTTTATAAACAAATGGGAAATCAAGAAAAATCCCCTTCAAATTCTTTCCGAATATAAAAATCTTAAAAGAAATCCGGGGGAAAGTGTTCAAGACTACTCCACTAGGTTTAACAATGTTTACAATGCCCTCCCACCTCACATAAAACCTCCCCAAGGCTTAGCATTAGTAAAATTTCTAGAAGGCTTTGATGCTGACATGGCCTATCAACTAAGGGAGAGAGATTACCTAACTCTAGAAGACATGAAAAAGGGCGTTGTGAGTGTAGAAGCCAACTTAATTGAGAAAAGAGCTAGGATGAGATCAGAGAAGAGAGTAACCTATAAATATGAAACAGTACCTTCAACCTCCTCTTTTGACACCAAAATTGACTCCCTAGTTAGGACAATGGAGAGGATGATGAAAATAATCAGTTTGAATGAGAGAACACCTCCTAGGGAAAACCAAGTCAATCCTCAAAATAGGAACAGGAATCAGAATTTTAGAAGAGACCCTCCCCAAATCAGACAAAGAGAGAATGACCAACAAATTAGACCCCCTTTCCAAGACAACTGTGTAGATGAAGAAGAGAGAGAACCAGAACAGTTGGAAGAAGACCATGTAAATGTCATAGGTTCTGATGATGAGGATAATACTTTTCTTACCGAAGAATAACAAAGGATGTTCTCTTCAAAACCAAATGAAAAATCATATGAAGATTCCGAAGACTACAAACTAGGATTTGAGAATGCCATAATGGAAGTCCATAGGCAATGTGACCTTAGGAGAAAAAAGAATCAAGATGTTGCTAAAACAAATCAGTCAAACACTGCTGTTAGGAAAACTCCTGAACATATTCTTAAAAAGACAGCCTAAAACACAAATACTATGGCTAAGAAAGCTGATCTAAACAAGCTAAAAACCAACCAACCTAGTAATGATTCAATCTGCCCTAGTACCTCAACTAGTGGCCCTGAAAAAACATTGCTATCGAAACCATCAAATCAGAATCTAAAAATAAAAATGTAGAAAATTTTATGGCTGATAAAACTAATGTAAATGTAATAAAGACACCTACGCCTTTCAACTTTGAAGGGGAGATTGCCAAAATCAAGATAACCATGCCCCTTACTAAATTGGTAACCCAAGAGGTATATAGATCCCATATTTTCAAAGTGTTAAAAATAGGGAATGATACCGACACTTTAAACTTAATTGATGATAAACCAGGGTTGTTGTTTGGTCCTGAAGTAGAGGGAAAATATCAAGAAGGAGATGTCCCGCCTTTCTATGTCAGTCTGAACATACATGACAAAATTCTGCATAATGCTATGCTAGACTTCGGTGCCTCACACAACCTGATGCCAAAGGTTGTGATGGAGAGATTAGGCCTAGAAATCACAAAGCCTTACAAAGACTTGTACTCTTTTGATTCAAGTAGGATTAAGTGTTTAGGCCTCATCAAGGATCTGTTTGCCAATCTGGCACAAATCCCCGCTAAAAGTCTAGTCATGGACATAGTTGTTGTTGACATCCCCTCAAAATATGGCATGCTTCTATCTATATCATGGGGGGCCAAACTCCAGGGTACTCTTCAAATGGACATGAATTATGCCACCATCCCAGTCTTCAACAAAACAAGGAGGTTGTACCGGGAATCCCACATGAAATATATGATGAGTAGCTTAGATAGGCCAAGTAACACACCGGTTTATTCCATTCACTCAGACCTTGACTCATTCATATTGTACAATGAAAATGATATTAATGAACAAGTGAATGACAATGGACGAGAAATAAGCCTCCTGGAACAACCAAATCAGCCCTCTAATCAAGAAAATGACACCCAAGACTCTAGCAGCCCTGAGGTACAAAACAATGACAAATATGAAATTGACACACTTTGGCATATGAGCTTTGATATCTCTTATGGTAAGACTGGCTCAAGAGCTGGGGTTTGGATCCATAACACAAATAAAGGCCATTCCTATAGACTATATTTCCAGTGCACTAATAACATTGCAGAATATGAGGCTCTCTTTATTGGTTTACATTTACTTAAAGACCTCAAAGCTAAGAAAATCTCGGTTCAAGGAGATTCAAAACCGATCATTAGACAACCAAAGGGAGAATATTCATCCAAGAACCCTATACTGAGAGAGTATAGAAATTCTACCCTAGATCTTCTCAAAACCTTTGAGAAGTATGAGCTCACTTTCATCCCTAGAGCCCAAAACTGCCTTGCCAATGAGCTTGCTTTTGCTGCCAGTAATTGCCCATTATTTTATAAGAATAAACAATACCTCATCAAAGATAAAAACATGCCTACTGTACCAGACAACTTGGACCATTGGCAAGTGTTTGAGAGTGATGAGAAAATAGATGATTTTCTGCAATCTAGAAATGAATTTGCAAGCACAAAACATATTTTAAGATTTGAGAGAAATAGTTTTTCTGAAGATAAAACTCCCAAAAAAGAGTTGTCCTTTGATGCTGATATAAACCACATTCAAAATCCTTGTGTTGCAAAAATATTTGATAAATTAGATCAAAGATAACTTGAGGTTTTGCAATGTAAAGATGACACCTTGCCAAGAGGCCTTACACCATTAGAAGAGCTGTTTGATTTTAATAATGTAGCTAAAAAGCCCAAGATGGAATCCACTGAAACAAATGTAGAAGAATGTAACATTGGAAGAATGGAAGAGCCAAAAATAATCAAGTTGTCCACAACTCTCCCTCCTCACGCAAAACAGAAATACATTGAGCTTTTTAGAGAATATAAAGATGTGTTTGCCTGGGGGTATGAAGACCTGAAATCCTATGACACAAAAATCATTCAACACAAAATTCCTCTCAAAGAAAATCAGAAACCATTCAAAGAAAAATTGAGAAGGATTAACCCCGTCTTGTTACCTTCAGTTGAGAAATAAATCAAAAAATGTATGATGCCGGGATCATAGTCCCTATCAGATACTCAGAATGGGTGCCCAAACTTGTGTCACTTAGGAAGAAAATCGGGGAGATTAGACTTTGCATTGACTTCAGAAATTTGAACAAGGCCTTCTTAAAGGACAATTACCCCTTGCCTAAAATGGATCACATACTCCAAAAGGTAGTTGGATCACAAAGAATCTCATTACTAGATGGCTTCTCAGGTTATAACCAAGTACTAGTCTTTCTAAGTGACCAACTCAAAACTGCTTTCACTACACCTTGGGGTACATTCATGTATGTTAAAATTCCATTCGGTTTAATGAATGCAAGGGCCACTTTCCAAAGGGAAATGGACATAGATTTTTCAGAGGACATAGGTTACTTCATAGTCATATAGCTTGATGACATCACTGTCTACTCTAAAAATGATGAAGAACACTTAGTCCACTTAAGAAAAGTTTTTGAAAAGTGTAGAAAATATGGCCTATCTCTGAATCCTAAGAAAATTTTGTTTGGCCTTTAGGAAGGAAAAATCTTAGGCCACATCATCTCTAAAGAAGGAATCAAAATAGATCCCAAAAGGATAGAAAGCATATTACAAATCAGCCATCCTAGAAACATTAAAGAGCTGCAATATTTCATTGGGAAGATCAACTTCCTAAGAAGATTCATCCCCAACCTCCCTGAACTCCTAAGGAATATTACAAACATGTTGAAAAAGGAAGTAGGAGTAAAGTGGAATATGGAAGAAAAACAATCTTTTGAGCTGGTAAAACAAGCACTCACACAAACACCAGTCTTAATCAGTCCTGACTTCTTCAAGGATTTCTACATCTTCTCATTTGCATCTGAACACATTGTTGCTGCATTATTATTGCAAAAGAACATCATGGGGCAAGAAAAACTCATATTTTTCTTCAGTAAGGCCTTGAGGGATTCTCCTCTAAAGTATAACATCATGGAAAATAAAGCCTTTTCCTTAATCAAAGCTTTGAAAGATTTTAGAGTTTATATTTTACATTCACATATCATAGATTTTGTCCCGCACACAGTGGTCAAAGACATACTTAACCAAGACCCTGATGGTAAAAGGGGCAAGTGGATTGCTACTATCTTAGAATATGATTTAGAAATCAGACCCACTAAATTGATTAAAGGATAAGGACTTGTAAAACTTATGGCTGAATCAAATTTCCAAGATTTAGAAATGAATATGGTTGATGTATTAGAGGAGACAGAAGAATTCGCAGCTCCCTACATTGAAGAAATGTTTTTAAATTAATCTTGGTATGATGATATCATTTATGTGCTTCTTTATCTCAATGCTCCTCCTTCTCTGTCAAAGACTAAAGCTAGATTCTTAAAACAAAAAACTCTAAATTTCTGCATTTTAGATGGAGTATTGTACTGGAAGAGTTCTATTGGTTTATTACTTAAATGTTTTCTTGAAGATGATGCAGAAAAGATCATGCATGAATTTCACGAAGGGGAATGTGGAGGTCACCTCTATTGGAAGACTACAGCCAACAAGATCCTTAGAGCTGGCTATTATTGGCCTACCCTTTTTCCTGATACTCACAAACTAGTCGTGACTTGCCATAAGTGCCAAATCTTCAATGGAAAAATAAAACTTCTACCTTTGCCTTTGCATCCCATCAGTGTTGAAGCTCCTTTCCAATAGTGGGGGTTGGACTTCATTGGAGAAATACATCCCACCTCATCTGCCCAACATAAGTGGATCCTCACTGCCACTGATTACTTCACAAAATGGATACAGACCATCCCTTCTAGGAATGCCACCGACTCAGTTATTATCAAATTCCTTGAAACCAACATCTTGTCCAAGTTTGGTTGCCCTAGAAAGATCATCAACGACAATGCTGCTGCCTTTACATCTAAAAAAATGGTGGAATTTTGTTATAAATATCACATCACACTAGGTCACTCCACTGCTTATTACCCGCAAGGCAATGGGTTAGCTGAGTCCTCTAACAAGAGCTTGGTGAACATCATTAAGAAGCTCCTAGAACACAATCAGAAGGCATGGCATGGAAAACTAGTGCATGCACTATGGGCTGATAGACTAACCACCAAGAAATAAATTGGTATGTCTCCCTATCAACTAGTGTATGGCATGGATGCATTTTTCCCCACCTCTTTGGGAGTTCCAGTCATGAAGCTCCTCCAAGAGGTACAATTAGAAGAAAATGACATGCAAAGAAGGCTGAACCAAACCATTCATTTGCAGCAGTCAAGGAAGGAAGTCTACAAGAGAACACAAGCAATACAAGACAATATCAAGAAAATTTTTGATAGGAGAACCAAGGCCAATGATTTCCAAATTGGAGACATAGTTCTGAAATGGGACTCAAGAAGGGAAGACAAGGGCAAACATGGTAAGATTGAAAGTTTATGGAAAGGCCCTTACATCATTCATTCAGCTAGAGGCAACAATGCTTTCTTTTTGCAAGAGCTTGATGGAGTAGAAATGTTTGGAGGTCCTGTTAATGGAAGGATGCTCAAACACTACTTTTGTCAAGATTCTTGAACTTTGCATATAGCACTCATTGTACATAAAATTAATAGATTAAGAAACAGAAAGGAAAAAATCCCTAAAAAATAGAAAAAGGGAAAAGAGGACAGATTTTGAAAGAAAGGTACAGCCCCATACCAAAAAAAAGAGTAGTACTAAAAGTGTGCAAGCTTAAATGCCACTACTTATTTCAAAAATTCTTGTTCAATCATCTAGCCTAATCATGGTTGAACATGTTTTAAATTGATTGTTGATAAGTTAGTGGAAAAATAGTAGGTAAAAATTTTGAAATTTAACTTGTCAAAAGATAGATTAGGGAATAAAGATACTGGTTCCACATGCTTAAAACAGAACCAAAGAGGAAAACAAGGATGAATACCAAACAATATATCCTAGCCTTAATTATTCTAAGCCTTGTTTTGTACAAAAAGAACATTTGTGTGCAGCTTGTTTTTATGCCACAAACCCATGGTAAGTCAGATTGTCTAATCCTGATTTAGCCATGTTTTCAATTTTATGTTTGTAGCTTAGTGAATAAATCCCGTCAAACTGTTTAACCTTGAGAGTTGAATAGCATAGGTAGAGAATCAAAGGAGTTCATCAGCATACACTGAGCTCCAGGAAGAGATAAAGTAGAAGTAGATAGTTTATTTTGCTTTCAAAAAACAAGAAGATATCAAGGTTGCCAGTCCAAATGCACCTAAAAGAAGAAAAAATGTTAGGCAAGTAGGTTGGGTGGGAAGAGATGGATTCGTGCTGACCATGTCTTCAGAACATTGAGACCATAGCTTCAAAACAAACATTAGCAAATGAAAGAGGCAAAATCTGCGAAATGGATGCCACACTGGTCTCCATAAAGCCATAAATCTAAGGTTTTGGACACCTCCTGAAAAGGAGTTGCCCTCCTCAAGTGGAGCCACTGTTAGCCATCAGTAATTTTTTGCCTTGATGATGAATAAATGACTATCCCAAGATTTCTAGAAACAAGGTTCATAAACATTGTGAGTTCTATAAATCTCATTTCCTTCATTATCCTCAAGATAAATTTTCACTATCTCATCACTCCATAATGTCTAGCTTTTCTTACCAGTCCCAGAAAACCCATTAGATGCTTGTATCACCCATTCTGTGCATATGTATTCACCTTTGGCCCAAATCCTCTGTTTTTTTTTGCCTAAAAATTCCCAACTACCACCTAAGCCTACCAATCAAACAACTTTGTTATGCCACCCATGATACTCTCAAACACTAATGGTCTCAAATTTTCTCTGTAGACCCTTTGGATAGTCAAGTATGTTGGATTTTGGATCTTCAATGCACTAAGCTTATCATAGATCCTATCTTACACTTGGTGATCCCTAAGTCCAAGTCCCAGTCCAAAATCCAGGTCCAAGAAAGCCTCCATTAGGTCACCTAAGGTCTCACTGAGTCACAGGATGGATTTGGTGCCCTAAAAACTATGTCTTCCTCTATGAAGATATTGTGTTCAAAGAGGAATAAAGTCAAGCAATTTTATCCAAGACTGATCAACAGTCATCCAAGAGAAGCCTCCTTGGCTTAGAGCATAAATACTGCAAGGGACAGCCACCCTTGTTCAGATTTTTGAAAGAAATGATCAAGGTTGCCATTAGTAATAAAAAGCGGTAAGGTAATAGGATGTAATCATCACCAGGAGACATCCACAAACAAGAAAACGGTAGCAAGCTTGTGTTTAAAAGAGAATCAGGTTTTTTATGGTTGGTTAACAAAATAGTGGTGACAAGCAAGAGACCATCACAAATGCTACAAGGAAAAAAGCCACCTCAAGTCCATCAAGTGCACATTGAAGATTTTTTACAAATGATAAATAAGTTTTGAGAGGCTATAGAGAACTTAGAAGACAACACTCCTTGTTTTTCTCTAACAACCCTAAAACCTAAGAGTTTGGACAGATTGGCAAGACAGGTCAATTTAAGATGACAAGGCCTCCTTCTTAAAAGTAGAGGGCACGCAAAGAGTATCAGTTTAAGAGGCTAATGTTTTCAAGTACAATCAAAGGACCTATAGAAATGACCAAAGGGAAAGGCAAGCATGGAGTTAAGAAATCAAAGAGAGAAAAAAAGGTGAATCATTAGGTCACTGTTCAGAAAATGAGATTTCAACTTCAAAAGGTCACTAAGGGATCAAGGGAAAATGAAATATAGGCATCTGCAGAAAATCAGAAATGGCTAAGAAAAACCATGAAATGGTATGATTTGTTTTAAACTCTGTGACAAAGGAGGGAAAAGAAAAAATTTTCAGTCTGTCAAAATGCATGCCAAAGATAGCTTGGGCAATGTCCCAACTTTCAAGGAAAAAAGGGTGAAAGTAACAACAACATCAACCAGCCATCAAAACTGGAATATAAGGTAAGACACCTTGAGAAAACCTTTAGAACCCCTGCAAAAACATAAAAATATCAGTCAAAGGATTTAAACATAAGAAAAGTGGGTTTTTAAAATTTGATTTATCTCCCTCAAAAGGATATAAAGGTGTGAAAAATTCATGTTTAGCTCATTTGGCATTTGCAAGAAAGAAAAAAGTTACAGAAGAGAAAAAATAAGGGTTTCAGATGGTTTCTAGGAAAAATTCTGTCAGGTGCTACGCAAATCAGGAGCACTATGCATTGAGGAGGCTGTGCTACACAAACGAGCCTGTTTCCTGTTCAAAATTACACAACGCTATGCTAACTCGGAGCGCTGTGCAAACTTGGGCCAAAACTTGCCTAGAACTCACAAGACATGCATACCACCCGACTCACCCAAAAGACGTGCAGAGGTTTCCCTTTTTCCGACGCTGCACTAACACCTGTGCCACTCTCCTGGCACTGCGCTAACCGCTGTGCACACCCCGTTGGGGCTACACAAATGGCCTCACCCGATAGCACAGGCAAGGGCGCTGCGCAAATGCCTGGGAAGTGCAAAGGTCAAAAGCCCTTTCCCTAAATCAAAATTTTCTCTCTCCAAGCTGCCTCCAGGGTTTGTAAAAGGCCAAAATTGGTATGTGGTGGCCTCTCCATGTCTCTAAGCAATATTTTCAAATTAATTTTGGTTTTTAAGTGGTTTTTAAGCTGAAACCCTAGGAAGATAAGCTCTAGGTCATGCACACAAAAGAACTCCTATTCGAAATCCTCTTGAAAACAGTTTGATATCATACTAGGGTGGGTGATTTGAGGTGTATACAAACACAGTTGAGAAGGGCCTCCTTAAAGCCCCAAAGCCACTAAAAACTTGAAACCCTAGCCTCCATACCCCTCATTCACCAAAGTTGACCTCATCCTCATTTTTTCATTTTGTCTCCATCAAACTCCAATTTGCAAACCAGTGTCTCCCATCATCATGTCAGGGATTGAAAACAACAGTGGTAGTGAAGGTAGTCAAAGGCCTTTGAAACCAAAGCACAAGGGAGGAAAGGTAAATAGGTTGGAGCCTCAAAGCACCGTGGCCATTACTTCCTCTCCTAGGATCTTATCATGCTTCCAAAATACAAGATGCTTTCAATTTTGTGAGAAGGTCAAAGAAGTGAAGAGCCACCCTGAGCTTACAAGGCTCCTCATTCTCAACTTGCATAACAAGAACTCAAACCTTGTAGGAGTAAATTTTAAGATTTCAGCAAGTTCCATTTTTGAGGCTATAGGTATCCCAGCTGTGGGAGAAAAATGGTTGAAGAAGGGAAAATTGGACAAGGACTATTTAGAGCCATTTATCAAACCAAGATATAGAGGAGGAGACAAGACTGTTTTCCTATTTTCACACCTCAGGCACAAGTTCAAAGCATTGATGTTGGTTATCATGAAGTACTTCACCTGTGAATGGAGGTACTCTAGGATATATGCTTATCATGTTAGACTCCTCATGCAGTTCACAGGGGTCAAGGAGCTCAACTTACCTCACTATCTCTATAAAAGCATTGAGAAAATGTCTTCTGTTGTCCAGAGGAGGAATTACTCACAACAAATGAATAGCTTGTTCCACCATTCCTTGATCAAGATGGTGGTATTGCATCAGCTAGAGCAGTAGGGTATACCTTGGGAGGTTTTTATAGCCCATGAAGCCTTTACAAACCCACAACCTCCTCCTCAGCCAAATTTTCCTACCTCATCTACACAAGTACCCTCACCCCAAGAAAATATCCCTTCTTCCCCTTCTATTGATGCATCAAATGAAGAAGGTGACAGTGGCGATAATGAGCAAGATGATGATAGTAAGGGTGATGAAATCAGTGAGGCAGGGGCAGGAATAAATGATGATGAAGAAGAGGGAGATGATGATGAAGAGGAAGGAGATGATGATGAAGAGAAGGAAAATGAACATAACAGTGAGGGTAGTGATGCAAATGAACTAGCAAGTAATGAAGAAGAAGGAGAATGGAATGAAGAAAGTGAAGAAGAAGAAATAACAGAGGAAGAAGAAAGGACAGATGATGAGGAAGACAGTAAAGGACCAAGCAGCCAAGAAGAAAGAGGTCATGAAAGTCATGAAAATGACCAGCCCATCAGTGAGCAAGAGGGTGATGACATGGCAGAAAATAAATATGATCCCAGCCATGGCAAGGAAACCAGTGACACCAATGTCACACCTCTTGCATATATATACCAAAGACACCCAAGGCAAGTGTTTGTTGCCTCCAAGAGGCAAGGGACCTTGATAGCTACATCAAATCCAAGGCTTGAAAGGACAAACATGCACCTAGAGGCCAAACTAAATAAGGAAAATGAAAGCTTAGAGCTGCAAAGAAGGATGGACAAGCATTATGCCAGGAAACACAAGCTTGTTTCTACCAAATTGAAGAAGGCCCTCTTTGAAATCCAAACTCTAAAAAAGGAAAAAAATCTTGACAGCCTTCGATTTTTGGCTGAGTCTTCTCAGTAGTTGGCCAAAACCCCTTAGAGAAGATCTCGACCAAATTTGAGAGCATTTGGAGAAACTTTTGTTTTATTGAAATTTTTTGGTCTCATTTGCGCAGTGCCTCTAGCACTACAGAAACACAAGGAGCATCCCCAAGAGAAAAAATTTACATTTTTTGATTTTTCATGACCTGCACATCATGCTCACCAAATTTCATAAGATTTGGAGCAGTTTTGACCCCTCAAAAGGTCAAAAAACACCTCAAAAATCACCTTTCTACCCTTGTTTTAGGCCTGGCGCTGCGCAAATGAAAGTATAAGAATTTTGGAATTTTTTATAGAGTTACAGGAGATGGATCAGAAAACCACTAGAATTTTTGGAAAGTATACTCTTCATGCTTTCCAATGAGCCATCATGGAGCCAAATCCGACATCAGGAAGTGGTCCAAAAATTGGTTGCAAAACAATCTATTTTCTGTAAAAGTAGCGCTCCGCAAACAGACTGTCTTTTTGCCAAAAAGTCAACAAAAGACACAAATTTATGGCAAAATAGTTTTTTAATATTTTCTTGGGAAAAACACTCTAGATTTGATTGAGGAGTTATGTTATGATATTTTTCATTTATTAGCTTATCTATTATGTGTCTTGGGCTTTGTCTGGTCATTAAGCACATAAATGACATTTATGACATAATTAGGGTTTCTGGAAGCCTCTTATGGTTTCCACCTCCTCACTTGCTCCATAAATAGAGCATGAGGCTCTTATGTATTGGGTTGGATTTTGGTGACTGATTCTAAAGTAATGCATAGTCCCTTGGAATTTGAAAAGAACTTGATGTCTTGGAGTTTATGAATGCCCTGGTTTGTTTGTTGATGGAGGAGGACTGGTTGCAGGATCCATGAGCTTGGTTGATGTTGAAGTGTTTCTTTTTGTTCATGTTTTCTAGTTTATCATTATGTTTCCATCTTTCTATGTTGCAGTAGGACAAAGAATTTAGACTAAGAAATGTTTGCTAATGGCACCTTAGGTCTGTTTGTTCTTCACTGCCTTAATGTTTTCTTCTGCTAGGACATGTTAGAGAATCCTTCTTTACTCTCTAAGGATCTCCTAATATTGTTTATTTCTTGAATGTTTTAAAAAATATGGTATCAAGCATGATTGATGGTTAGCCCTACTTATTTTTTGCCACTAAAGCACTGTTCTTGAAATCTTTCTTTAAAACATCATTATTTAGGTCTGTCAAAGAAGTTTGGTTTCAAGTCATACTCTTTGCACTTGCTTGGTTAATTGTTTTAGAGATCTTTATGGCTATAATCTTAGATGTTTAGGAGTTCCCTCCTCTCTGATTATAGTTGTTTGTGACATTAAATGTTTTCTCATTCTGAAGGTGAATTTACTTAAGTTAGATGAGCTCTTATGCTTTCTATGTCTCACTGGAATGTTTATCTTGGATATTAATTAGTTTAAGTATTGTTTATTGAGCTTAATGGTTTTCTCTACCTCATGAGCTATAGCTTTGGCTTATCTATGTTTAAGATCTCCTTGTCAAAGTATATGATAAGGGATTCTTGTTTTCCCTTTGTTAACTCTATTTCTCAAAATTTGATGTCCATTCCATGATCCTTCAAACCTCAAAGATCCACCAAACAAGGTATATTTGCCCTACAATACTCCCTAATCCATTAATGAACCTATCACGACCTTGTTAGAATCCATTTCCCAATGAATTGAATTTTTCCTTGTTTCTATCTAGTCTATCTAAGCATCATACACAACCAAAAAACAATCAACAAACCCAATATTTTATAACTAGCCTAAAGTCGACCCTAATCAGAAAGAAAGTGCACATATTTGCACCTAATAGAGAGATCCCTCTCTGAATCCAGGAAGGCTAGGTCCTTGGATTCCAAATCTTGGTTTTATGTTACCCCTGTCTATTTGTATCTCAATCAATCTAGCAAATTACGGGGAGCTAACAGTTAGCAAATATTTTCTCTCAATCCAAAGAATAAAAATCTTCCAAACAGTTATCTAAGCCTACAAAACAACATTATAATTGTATTGTAAGTGTGAAAAAGGAATGTCTACAGGAAAACAAAGTTACAGTACTATGAACAAAAATAAACCCAATTACTGGTAAAGACAACTAGTGAAGATAATATTATAATCAAGACACTACTGGTAGTATATTTTGGCAACTCAAAATAAATGTATACAAGTCTCCTAATATTTCAAATCATTCGTTCACATAGGACCTGATGAAGATACCCTAATGTTCATGGAATTTCCAAAACCAACTAATCATTGTGTTGACGAACTACAGGAGCACAAGAAATTTTCTCAATCTAAAACAAAAGCATGCTTTGCATCAATGTTGGAAATGTAATTCTTACATGATGCTCTATAAATTTCCACAAAATCTCTTTGAAAATGAGCAATTTCAGGTTAACATTTGTGTGTTTTTTTTGTTAGAAAATACCAAGACAAGGTAATATGTGTTGGTAAAGTGAACAATATTTAGGAATCCTTAAATCGATGATAAGTTTTTTAGGAGCCCAGAAGAAACTTTTTTATTCGATTGTTAAACTTTCTTGACTTTTCAAAGTGCACAACATGTCCTGCATCCTTAAACAACACAAGATCCACTCTATCACCAAGATGCCTGCCAGACTCAAACAGGGTCAATAAGATGAAACAAACAAAAATAAATTACAACATGAAGCCATGCAACACACAAAGTTTGCAAATTTCTTCAACCTATTTTCCAACTCAAGTGGAAATATCCAATCTTGATCGCCCCATATTATCAGTGTTTCCTGCATGGAAATTAGAATTATACATTATGTATATGATCGAAAAATGTAGATATACGCATTTAGCTCTTTTCCCAAAGGGGTTGTGGATCTACTGGTGAAAAGGGAGGATATTTTCACCACTAGGCAAGGTTCAATTTCGATGAGGGGTCTTCTATTTGAAGAGTGAAAGTTACAAAACTTGTATATCTAATTATGGGATCCTGAGGGATCATATGAGTAATACTTATCAATAATTGCTGATGTATGAATAAAATCACTACTTTTTAGACCTATAATATTCCATATGAAAAGAAGAGTTGTGAGTATCAAGTTTCTTTTATATAAGGAATGTAAAATTTATTCACTAGCTGATGTCACAAAAGAAAATTTAACAAAAGGAACCTCTTATTCTATCTTATCCTTTACTTGGTGTATAACAGGAAGGTAAAATATAATAGGAAGATAAAAATATTTCCCCCTAGCAATTAAATGGTTGATCAACTTATTCTCTCTAGTCTCCTATCTTCAACCATATTCTATAACATTAAAAACTAATTAGACATTGTTCAAGGAATCTTTGGGATAGGCCACACCCATTTTTATTTTCACCTAATTGACCCGTTAATCTGGTTCAGAATATCTAAAATAAAAATGGATGCAATATTTCTGGAACATTACTTAAACATGGACACTTCCCAAAAAAAGTCTTAAATCTGATGAACTAATTAGAACTATGCAAAAATATATCAAATGTTAGAGATAGATTGAAAATAAATCAGATGCAGATGGTATCTCCATTTTCAGCAAGGAAGGAGAGAAGAAATCACTAAAATTACAACTATGAAATCCCGAAGTACACAAGACGAGACCATTTTAGGAGCACTGACAAATGAAAAGTCCATTAGTTTCTTCAGATTAACAACAATCTGTGGGAATAAATTTTTTTTGGCCGTTTCTAAGTCAGATACCTTGATAATCCCTTCCCTTATATCTTTCTCTTCCACACAAACTCTAGTAGAAATGAGAACCACCTTCTAAGCTGAATCTCAGTACAAATATGCTAATTGGTAAGCTACAAAACCACCATAACTAAATACCACAACATGGAACTTGGTGACTCCTAAATTTTCCATCACTTTCATCACACATTGAGCTTGAAATAACTCTGTTCTCTCTGGCCTTGTCGTAAATGATTTTCCAAAGAAGATGAGATATGGTATATACAGATTAAAGTGACCACGAAATGGTTGAATTTGGAAGCTCCATTGCTACATTACATTAGCTCCTACGCCATGAATAAAAATCAAAACCAGGTTTGTTGCTGGGATTTTTAGGGATCCAACAATGCATTGTTGTACCATCACCAAATTCCACTAGCTTTGATTTCATTCCAACACTTGCAAAGTATATATGGTAACATCAGTTAAGTGAAGTTGTGAAACTAAAGCGGTCTGCCATGATTTAGGAGTAGGGCCTTCATTCACTTGAACATAGACATACATAGGCAAATTAATCGATTTTCACCATTCACACTTCTTTTTTGTTATGGACCTTCCTGTTTATGGGAAGGTATTGGGTCCACCCTATTGGAACAGGGTCTCCTACAAGCTGCAAAACTGGTCCATTTTGAATATTTTTGATTAGATTTAGTCTAGCACAGGGGTTTTGGGGTGGGTCAAAGCCCTGAAAGCATTGTAATGGGTAAAAGGGTAAACCAGGGGTCCAAAAACCACGGTTTGCAGACCATAGGAAAGTCTAGGCTAGATTGTTATAAATAGAGGAAAATTTTGTATTGTAAAGAACAAGAATGATGAGCTATTGATGCGAATTGTGGTTTAAGCTATCTGTTTGGGTTTTGGGGAAAGGACTCATGTTGGCTGTGTGGGCGAAGATCCAAGTCCAGCTGTGTGCGGACCTTGCTACTGTGTGCGCAGGTTGGGAAGGTAATTGTAAGGAAGAATTGACGAATGAATGAATAAGAAGGATTGATAAAGAACTAAATCTGTGAGTACTCTTGTGAGAATTGTTGGTAACTGATGTATTATGCATTTTCTGTCTTTAAGCTGCGAAGATCTGTGTAAGTGTGTTTTTGGATCTAGATCTATTATGTTCTGTTTATGTAATGTTGTATTACTGTCATAAAAGCGTATAATTGTAGATCTAGCGCACATGGATGTGAATAGAGACCTAATTAACCCTGCGCAGAACAAGGTAATCTGGGAATTACAGGACCTAGTGCAGCGCTGCTTGCCTTACCCATCCTTTGTCAGGGTGTGGAAACCTGGTTCCAGCACCCACCCATACTACTTCGAGTGAGACTTTGACCTACGCAAGTAGGTCACTGCCGAAAGGGCGAGTAGTATAGGGGTTTGTTGGCAAACCTTGCACACTGAACTTGGGTCAGGACCCCTCAAGCCAAAAAATGGTTCTGTTGTCGGGACCCAAAGAGGTCTGAGAGAGGGATCGGGTAATGACAAGAGAATACTGGAATCCTAAAAGAAAGGAGATCGAAGACTAGTTCGAAAGATAGATCCAGGAATTCGTAGTAAGGGAAAATCGTAGTGAGAAGTTAACAGCAGAAAGGTGGAAAAAATAGGTACATCCTTACAGAGAGCTACGAAATATTTTTTGTGACATTTGCGATCGAGCTCCAGGAGTGGCTGGCTTGACTGGTAGAATTTCAGAAGTGCTAGAAGGATGAACAAGTCACTTAGTGGACCTCAGAGCTGATCCGACAGCTAGAAGACACTGATAATACTATCACGTGCACGATAGATCACTGGGTGGATAATGTGCTAGGAGGATTTGTGACAGAATTTGCCATTGATCAGTTTGTCTCATACTCTGAGGCTAAACGGTGATTATTTAAAGGGTTCCAGGGAAAATTTATGAGGAAATTACCATTGCTGATTAAGATATTACTGTGTGAAAAGAGCATTCTGTGTAGTCATACTAATTGAATGACCTCAGATCTAGACGAGAGCACAACACGCAGTGGTAAATACTATCAGACCAACCTCGTGTTGGCAATATGATGCAGAGTGTTGTCCTTGATGGCAACCCACTGAATGAAGATAAAGACATGCGACTATTGACATGTGCTGTCCTTGATGGCGAACCACCTGATGAAGTTATTCTTGACCTGATGGACTTGGTAAATGATGTAAATCTGATATAAAATGATGTTTGTTAGCAATATGATGCTGAGTGTTGTCCTTGAATGGCAACTTACTTGATGAAGTTGTGCTTGATAGAATATGTCCTGATGAACTAAATTTGATGTATCTTCAGTGGGTACAGAATGTAAAAATGGAAGATGGTTAGTATGTGTCAAAGCATGATGAAAAAAGAGTATGTCTCAAGGCATACGCGGATTTGTCTAGGGGAAGTCGCGTATGCACGCGGAAAAGAACGTTCCAAGTCGCGTATGGGCAAAAGCGCTCAAAAAGTGCAAAACCAGGGGTAACCACCATGGTATTGACCCATTGTATTGGGTAATGATTCGTCTAAATGACCCCGTCCAGGAATACCATCGGAAGTAATGTAGTTTTGGGCTCACGGTATTGTTTTGGCTCATGGTATTGAAAAAGGGGCTCATGGTATTGAAAAAGGGTAAACCTATATAAAGAGAAGAAATTCATTGTGCAAATGATGGGTGTGGGAGCAAGATGTCTGAGCTTGAATGAATACTTCTCTGTGAAGTATATCTGTATGGAAAGGGTAAAGGTTTGATGATAGATCTGAATCTATGATGCACCTATGAAGAAATGATGAAGCGGGGTATCTAGATCTGGAATGTATTTATATCTGCTAGATCTGTTTATGGAAGTCTTAGATCTGAGATGAGGCGAACATCTGTCTAAAGTATAAGGGTAAATCTGAACTGAATATCTGATCTAAAGAAGTATGCTGCTCTATAATGGTTGAAGATCTATACGCTAGTTTGCCGAAGAGGAAGCGCGTATATACGCGGCTTCGCTGAAGAAAAAGCGCGTATGCGCAATGAAATATGTACAGAGGTATACGCTGGATTATGTGAATGGAAGCGCGTATATACGCGACATCAGTGAAAGGAAAGCGCGTATGCAAACTAGGGTTTGCTGAAGTCTGTGGTAAGAAATGTCTGATCTGTTTTGCTGGTTTACTGATATCTGTCAGTGAGTTATATGTATTTGTTTCATGGTTGACTGTGCTTAAAAGTATGGAAAGGGTCCAGTCTGAAAATATGATGAAACGTGGCCTGCAAGTTGTGTTCTAAAGGAAGCTTTGGATCCAGTGTGAAAATTGATGAAACGTGGTCCATAGAGGTGCCGAGGGTTGTAGCCTTCAGTCAGGGGGTGGTAGCTCCCTTCCAGGTGAGGCTGGTAAACGAGATCAGGGGGTCGTAGCTCCCTTCCAGGTGAGGCTGGTAAACGAGAGCAGGGGGTCGTATCTCCCTTCCAGGAGAGGCTGGTAAACGAGTCAGGGGGTTGGAGCTCCCTTCCAGGAGAGGCTGGTAAACGAGCGCAGGTGGGTGCCTGCGTGCTGGTAGAGTCTGCACCAGCATATATGTTGTAAGATGTTTTCTCTATAATAAAATATTGAAGGCTGAGCAACTGCAGCGGTGGTTTTCTCCCGACTTGGGTTTCCACCTAAAAATCCTGGTGTTCATGTGTGATGCTTTGTGTGATGGTTTATTCTGTTCTTACTGCACATGTTTACCGTTTATAGAACATCTAATGAATGAATGATGGAATGATATAAGTGAAGAACTAATGGCATAATTAGATCTCTGTGTATACGCGAGTTTTATGAAGGATATCCGCGTGTATACGCTAGTTGGCTTCAGCAAAGTAGCGTATGGGTTTTAGAGCATGAAAAGTAAAAAGTTTTAGTTTGCCCTAAATACTGATTCACCCCCCCCTCTCAGTATTTTTCCCAACAATTGGTATCAGAGTTAGCTGCAGCAGCTTGATCCGCTTTCTTTTTCCACATAATGGAAGTCAAGAAGGAGTGATGTCTATAAAGCCAATTTCATTTGAATCTAACAGGATATTCGAAGGTAATTAAAAAATCTGCCAAAAGTCTTGGTGCGTATACGGGCAATCGTGGGAAGAAGCTGCTATCAATACCTCAAAGAAGTATACTCTAATGATGCAATTTAAAGGAAGAAGTATGAAATCAATGCCAAAGCAAGAATGTCTTATTAGAAACATGTTCAATTGGACTTGCCAAAGTGATGTAACCACATTCAACCAGTAGCAGTGGGCAAACCATTTTAGCTATGAAGGAGACACAAAGCAAAAGTCAAAAACTCCAAACTCTTAGAATCGAATATGAAAATTTGACGATGCATAGTGATGAAAATGTTGCCAGTTTCTTCCTTCGTCTGGATGATATTGTAAATCGGATGAGAAATTTGGGTGAAACCATAAGCGATACTACTCTGGTGGAAAAGGTCTTAAGATCCTTGACTTCAAAATTTGACTCTAAAGTTTCAGCTATTGAAGAAAGGCAAGATCTGCAAACGCTTACTACTGTTCAATTACATGGTATTCTGACTGCTTTTGAAATGAGACAAGGAGGTCCTTCTCAAATCAAAGAAGCTGCTTTTAAGGTATCTACAAAAGGAAAAGAAAAGGAAGTTGTCAAAGAATCCAACTATATATCCGATGAAGAAGAAGCGAATTTTGTGAGAAAACTCCAACTAGGAACTGGAAGATTCAAAGGTAAGCTGCCCTTCAAATGTTTTGAGTGTGGAAAAGTTGGTCACTATGCTGCTAAATGTCCTTATAAAGAAAAAAAATTTGAAAAGAGGAAGAGTTATTATGCAAATGAAGATGATGATGAAGTGTCCAGTGAAGATGAAGAAGATTCTGACCAAGCTATACAAGTGCTCATGGCAAAGAAGCAAAAGAAGAAGGTTACTCGAGGAAAGGAGATACCTCATAAATCATGTATAGCAAAAATTGAAGAAGATGAAACAGATTCTGACGAAGCTCTATAAGTTCTCATGGCAAAAAGGAAAAAGAAGAAGGCTACTCGAAGCAAGAAGATGTATCAGAAAAGTGAAGAAGATGAATCTGATAGTGATTTGGGCCCTTGTAATCTTCTTTGTGCAAGCAATGGTGTAGAAAGTGAAATTAAAATTGTGGATCTAGAACAAGCTATCAAGATCAAAGTTGAAGAACAACAAAAAGAAATTGATAAGAAAGATTCTATCTACAAAGAGATGATCTCTCAAATGAAAGATCAAATAGAAATGATGAATGGACAGGTGGACAAGTATCAAAGGTTTCATACTTATGCATCCAAACGAATTAAAGAACTAGAAGCAGAAATCAACGATCTAAATACAAATCTCGAAAAATAAAGCAAGAAGAATGAAGGACTTGAAGCTGCAATCATCAACCTGCAAGCAGATCTTGAAGCATCAAGTAAGAAGAATGAGGAACCTCTACAAACATTTGAAAAGGAAGGCCTTGAAGCAGAAATCATCTCTCTCAAAGAAGATTTGGAAAAATAAAATAAGAAGAATGAAGAGCTGCAACAAACATGTGAAGAAAACGAAAATTGGTTGAAAGAACAGATTCTAAATCTAAAGGATCAAGTAGAAGATGGAAGAAGGAAAGAAGAAAGCATGACAAAGAAATGTCAAGCCTTGGAGGTTGAGGTAAACATTCTCAAAGGTAAATTAGAAGAAAAGGTTAAAATTTTGAGGTTTCATGATAGTACTAATATTTTGGACAATATTCTGAGTAATCAAAGGTCCCCTGCTATCAAACTTGGTCTTGGTTTCCATGAAACTGTTAAAGGAGAATCTAGCTTACAAGGAAGCGCTAAAAATTCAGAGGATGTCAATACTAAACCTGAAGTGTTGAAAGAGACAAAAGATCAACCAACAATCATGAATTCTCAAAGGAATTCATTCAAGAACGTTGAAACTTTTAAATGTCATAATTATGGGCATGTTGCAGCAAATTGCAGAAGCAGAAAAATTCAGCCACAAACAAACAGATTCTACTCAGAAAGGTACTCTGGTAGCTTCAAGGGATATTGTTTTTCATGTAACAAGTATGGACATAATGCAGTTGATTGTAAAAGGAGGAAGATTAGAAATACTCATTATGATTCTTATGCTTATTTTTCTGGACACATGAGATGTTATTCTTGTAACAAGTATGGACATGTAGAAAAGGAATGCAGGTTGAACAGATATGAGAAATTGGATAACTTCCAGCACACAAAT
Source organism: Pinus albicaulis (assembly GCA_034641835.2). Taxonomy (NCBI): domain Eukaryota; kingdom Viridiplantae; phylum Streptophyta; class Pinopsida; order Pinales; family Pinaceae; genus Pinus; species Pinus albicaulis. Next base: position 624,207,675 of record CM076581.1, read on the forward strand.
AGAAAGTTCAAGAAAATCTGGAAAAAGATGGAAGACCGATCGGAAACGTAGGGAATTCTGACCCTACTGCAGTCATCCACTTCTGAAGCTGACTTTTCTTATTGACTGCAGGAATGATGTGGGATACATTATGAGATTGAGTAATGTATCATCACAAGGGGAGCAATGTATGATGACTCTCATGGTTGATTTGATTACTCTGGTTATGTTTACTTCCGACAGCGCATCTGATGTGGAAAAGACAGGTACAGGAGGTACAAGCTCAGGAGGAGATGAAGGAAGATAAAAAAATAAAATAAAATAAAAAATAAAAATAAAAAAAATTATGCTTCACTTTCCATACGCGGGTTCGATGAACCAAAGTCGCGTATACACGCGAGTTCCAGTAGACACAGTCGCGTATGCACTGATGATAAGAGAATTTATATGATAGCTGAAGATCTGGAGCAGAGGTTCAGGGGGAGCATCAGTCTGATTGTTAATGACTGTATTATTGACTCAATTTCAGCTTAGTTTCTCAGTTCTAAATAATGAGGATACGATACATGGTTTCTTGTGTTGAAGATTGTGGATGAGTCCTGTTTGCTTGTTGATGAAGAGTATTCATCGTTGAGATGAAAGTCCTATAATTCAGAGATAAGGGAAGCCCATGCAGAGATTTTTGTTGATGACTTGCTGATGAACGTTTTCAAGTTGCACAAGTTAAGAAGGACCACTGGTCCAGGGGGAGCAGTAGGTTGAATACTAATGATTGCATTGTTGGCAATATGACTGCTTATTCTTTGGTTTGTGTGATACTCATGCTCAAATGATGATGACTTGGCACATATCTTATTATGATGAGTTTTTGAGCCCTAGTTGCTGATAAGTATCTTTTGTGCTCACACATGGATAAGTTGGATGTCGTTTGATTCAGAAATAAGAATAGATCATGCAGATTTTGTTGCTATGGTTGAGATCTTTTCCCTACATATGTTACTTCATGTTAAATCTTAAAGATCATGGTGATATTGGACCACATGGATGATTGACACATATTTGAAAATGTTGTTCTAGTATGATAATCTCTCTTGGAAAGATTGTATTGATGCTGCAAAGAATCTGGAGGCTTGGTGTCTAATGTACTTATGCTACAACCATTGGATGATGCTTGAAGACACAACTACTCTGTTCTATCTATCTGTATTCCAGGGAATCATTCAAATATCTCAGAAAGAAGCTGAACACTGTCTTTTTTCTCACAGAGGATCAGATCTGGTTAAAATATAGAAGATGCTATTGGATACGTGGGTTTCCTGAAACACAGTCGCGTATATACGCGAGTTCATGCACATAAAACCGCGTATGTCTGATTGCTGACATTTCTCTGTTTGGAGTCAGCTCTCTTCATCACAGCTGCAGTGCTGTTTGGTATCTCTGATACTGTTTGGTATCTCTAGTGGTGTTCCAGTTCTCATAATTCTATGTCTAATGTTTTGATAAATATGCCTTGATGATTTGTTGGTGAAAATGTTCAGGATGCACAAACTAAAGGGGAGCCTTAGTCATATGAAAAGGATACTTGGATGCACAATTTCAGGGGGAGCATTAGCTTTACTGAGTATAATGCATTGTTGGCATTATGATGGTTCTGAAATATGTTCTCTTTCTTGAGGACTTTCTGGTGTTATATTTGTAGTTTAATGAAAAGGTCAAGTTGAGACCCATGATGTAAAAATTGTAAATTTCAGTCATGTAAGGACTTGTCAAAATTTGTAAACCCACTTAGTTGGGTAGTCGAGTAAAATTTGTAAAACCCACTTGGTTGGTGTCGAGTCTCATATGTAAATCCACTTGGTTGGATATGTGATGTAAGTATGAGTCTTTGGTGATAGAAAGTTCATAGAGTCATATACTTTATTGGAAAATATGTTTGAAGATTCAGCATGAACTTAGGGGGAGCTTGGTCACTTCAGTATATATTAGATCTGCAGAACGCTTCTTCCACATGCGGAGAACAGGGGGAGACTATGTTGGTTTTGATCCAACCCTTTGCCCTTGATGTCAAAGGGGAAGAGTGATATGGTGTGTTTGAATGAAGTCAAAATGGGGCATGTGACATGGTGTCATTGTATTCATCTACCTATATGTCAGAAACCAAACACCATCGTGGTTGCCATCAAGTCCAAAGGGGGAGATTGTTGGAAATACGTTGCAGAGTGTTGTCCTTGATGGCAACCCACTGAATGAAGATGAAGACATGAGATTGTTGACATGTGTTGTCCTTGATGACAAACCACCCGATGAAGTTATTCTTGACTTGATGGACTTGATAAATGATGTAAATATGATATGCAATGATGTTTGTTAGCAATATGATGCTGAGTGTTGTCCTTGAATGGCAACCCACTTGATAAAGATGATGGCAACTTACTTAATGAAGTTGTGCTTGATAGAACATGTCTTGATGAATTAAATCTGATGTATCTACAGTAAGTACAGAAGGCAATGAAGAAAGGATTTCAGCATGTGATAGATCTATGATGAAAAGAGTATGTCTCTAGGCATACGCAGATTTGTCTAGGGGAAGTCGCGTATGCATGCGGAAAATAACGTGCCAAGTCGCGTATGGGCAAAAGCGCTCATAAAGTGCAAAACTAGGGGTAACCACCATGGTATTGACCCATTGTATTGGGTAATGATTCGTCTAAATGACCCCCTCACCCAGGAATACCATCGAAGTAATGTAGTTTTGGCTCATGGTATTGTTTTGCTCATGGTAATAAAAGGGGCTCATGGTATTGAAAAGGGAGAACCCATATAAAGAGAAGAAATTCATTGTGCAAATCATGGAGTGTGGGGTGCAAGATGTCTGAGCTTGAATGAATACTTCTCGTGGTGTATATCCGTATTATGCAGTCACGACTTTACGATAGATCTCAACTATGATGCACTTATGAAGAAATGATGAAGCGGGATTTCTAGATCTGAAATGTACTTGTATTTGCTAGATCTGTTTATGGAGTGATTAGATCCGAGATGAGGCGAACATCTGTCTGAATTAAAGGGTTGAATCTGAACTGAATGTCTGATCTGAAGAAGTATGCAGCTCTGTAATGGTTGAAGATCTATACGTTACTTTTCCGAAGAGGAAGCGCGTATATACGCGGCTTCGCTGAAGAGAAAGCGCGTATGCGCAATGAAATATGTATAGAGGTATACGCCGGATTATGTGGACCGGGCGTGCGTATATACGCGACATCAGTAAAGGAAAAGCGCATATGCAAACTAGGGTTTGCTGAAGTCTGTGGTAAGAAATGTCTGATCTGTTCTGGTGGTTTACTGATATCTGTCAGTGAGTTATATGTATCTATTTCATGGTTGACTGTGCTTAAAAGTATGGAAAGGGTCCAGTATGAAAATATGATGAAATGTGGCCTGCAAGTGGTGTCCTAAAGGAAGCTTTGGATCCAGTGTGAAAATTTATGAAACGTGGTCCATAGAGGTGTTGAGGGTTGTAGCCTTAAGTCAGGGGGTTGTAGCTCCCTTCCAGGTGAGGCTGGTAAACGAGAGCAGGGGGTCGTAGCTCCCTTCCAGGAGAGGCTGGTAAACGAGTCAGGGGGTTGGAGCTCCCTTCTAGGAGAGGCTGGTAAACGAGTCAGGGGGTTGGAGCTCCCTTCCAGGAGAGGACGACAAACGCAGCCAGGGTGCCCGCGTGTCGGTGATGTCTCATTTCCTGAAGACATATGTTGTAAGATGTTTTCTCTATAATAAAATATTGAAGGTCGAGCAACCGCATCTATGGTTTTCTCCCGAATTTCTTGGGTTTCCACCTTAAAACTCGGTGTTCATGTGTGATGATTATGTGTGATGGTTTATTATGTTCTTACTGCACATGTTTACTGTTTATAGAACATCTAATGAATGAATGATGGAATGATATAAGTGAAGAATTAATGGCATAATTAGATCTCCGTGTATATGCGAGTTTTATGAAGGATATCTGCGTGTATACGCTAGTTGGCTTCAGCAATGCAGCGTATGGGTTTTAGAGCATGAAAAAGTAAAAATTTTTAGTTTGCCCTAAATACTGATTCACCCCCCCCTCTCAGTATTTTTCCCAACACCTCGATGGCAGGAGATCCACCTATAATCTGCTGCAAGAACTAGCTGCGCAAGATCCCTAGCCACCCAGACAACACAAAGGTAAGAATTCACCCATACCTCCACCCCCCCTAAACAACGATATGGTTGTGCACCTAAAATTGCCTACCTTCAAGGGGGTAGGGGATGAGGACATGGACCGGTTTTGGTTTGTTGCAGACTCCATCTGGACTACGCAAAATGTGATGAGTGATACGGTAAAGAGGGCGCAACTGTCTTTAGCATTCGAGGACAGGGCCCTGGACTGGTATATGCGATACATTGCCCAGAATGGGAGCGCATCCATTCAAGATATCAAAGACACTCTGAAGCAACAGTTCCGAAAGTCGAAATCTTATTCCCAGCTGTTAGCGGAAGTAAAGGACTTCAAACAAGGTGCATCTGAATCAGTATGGGAGGATGATCAACGATTGAAGAGGGCAATCAGGGAAGGAGGATTTGAGTATGATGATAGAAAACATACGGAATGGTTCATCACTATGTTGTTACCTCACTTGCACACGTCAATGAGCCACCAGACCTTTGAATCACAGGAGAAAGTGGTGGAAGTCGCTATGAAACTAGAAGCTGCACCCCGAGAGGATACGTCGGCAGAGGTACAACAAATCCAGGAACAACTTGGGGCTATGCATATGGAAATACAGAACCTACGAAAGGAGAAAGGGAAGGACAGCTGCATAAATATTTGGTGCATACGATGTCGAGTGTCTAGCCATACGAAGGATCAGTGCCCTCTACTGACGGATTACATGCAAGTGGGAGGACCTAGTCCAGTACGCCCAGGGGAAAGTAGGGAACCCCTCCTATCACGACCAGGTTCAAGTGGACCCGCACTGTGGTGTGATGACTGTCGGGTGGCAGGACTGCAAGATACAAACCATTTCCCTCTATTAGGTGTGTATGTCCCAGAAATAAAGCAAAAATGGTGTAGATTTTGTCAATCAGTGGGACACGATGAGAAGAAATGTCGTACTTATGACTTGATGATGGATCGTGGGAACTTGTATAGGGTACAATCAGACCCTGCGTCGCTGAGAGTTTCTGCGCACTTTGGGGGATCACCGGCTAGAGGCAAAGGAGGTTAGGGATGAAGCGCAGGATGAGGACGTGGGCAGATAATATGTTATAAATATGGGGAAATAAGACACTTTGCCAGAGAATGCCCAAATCCCACCAGGCCATTGTGCAAGTATTGTAGGCAGTTGGCCCATGTGGTGGAGGATTTCCCAAGTTTAATAGCCAAGATGCAGGAAAAACAACCCACCCCTACACAGAACATGCAAAGAGTTAAAACCGAGCTAAGGAATGCAGATCTGAGCATAAAGGTCATGACATGTAGCGGGCTGGTCATCAAGGGAGAAAAGGAGGAGATTGCCTCTTGGGAAGGAGTGGATTTCAAGGAACAAGCACCGCTAGCAACCCCCGCGCAGCAGCCAATGCACCTCTAGATAGAGCAAGGAGTTGAGCCCTTTTTGAAGACATGTATGAAGTTGCTACGAAATCCGCAGACCATAGGAAATCTCGAAGGACTACTGAATACCTGCGCAGCTCGTACCAATTTGATTCTTGGGACCAAGGATGTACACAAACTATACAGCTATAAGAAACGCACTGGAAGAGAAATGCGGTTGATTGTGCAGATTGGTGACTACGAGATGGATCAGGTTATCTTAGATCTTGGATCGGATGCGAATGTATTACCAAAGCAAACATGGCAACGAATGGGAGAGCCTAAATTAGAATGGTCCACCATCCAACTGCGAATGGAAAATCAACAAAAAATCATCCCTCTAGGTAGGCTACCAAAAGTCATGGTTGATATCACAGGAGTAAGGGTCTTAGCTGACTTTGAAGTGATAGAAATTGTGGAAGATGCAGATCCCTATCCTGCGCTTCTTGGACTGGATTGGGCTATAAACATGGGGGGTGTCATCAATCTCAAAAAGCGCAGCATGGTGTTTGAAAACAAAGGTACGCGCGTCATAGTACCACTAGATATAGCCGAAGGCGCGCAGTATATAGAACCGGCCTATGAGGAGGAGGAAATAGATCACATTTATAAATTGACTGCGCAGGATGAAGATCGGGTTAACCCCATAGACAAAGGAGTGCTCTGCTGGGAAAAGGATAGTGAATGTGTTTCCGACTTTGATGAGGAACTGGAAAACTGGCAAGGTCGGTTGCACGAGGTTTCGGAGCTACGATGTCTTCAGACCACTAGGAATTTCCGTCGCATCTCTACCAAGGAAAGAAACCTACCTTGCCATGATGATGCAGGTGATAGTAAGAATATTGTTGAACCTAAAATCCCCAAGGAACGCAGACTAGGGGCACTGCCACTAACCCTACACGGAGCATCTGCGCGAGGGCTGATATTCCTCACTCGGGAGAAGTATTGGAGTAGGGTGATCCTGTGCTTAGGGACCCCAATTGCTAGATGGGATCTAAGTTCAGTCGACCTACGTAGATACTTGCTAGCATACAACACTCAAGGGTGTGATCGAACCCTGCTTGGACAAGCTCACCTGGTTACCGCTGGCCTAAGAGTGCGTTTGATCACGGACCTGCCTGAAACCATGTGCAATAGGGAGAATTTGCGAACACTTCAAGTACCAGATGGCACGAAGGCGCTTGACATAGCCTTACCACACCAGGACATCCCGACCAAAAACGAGGTGCATGGATCGAGAATATTGGTGGCCAAATTGCCGATCTGGTAACTGAACCCTATTACAGAACACCTAGCATTGACCTTAATTAAGGTTACGCGAACAACCCGTAGGTGTCATCCGAGGTCTGACGTTCCGTGGAAGAATCCTCAGGCATGAATAACGGCTGTCAGCACACCCCACTTTGATAAGAAAGGAAATTTACAGTTACACAAAATGTGCGGCAGATCATCAATGTAGCCATTTATGGTAAGCTTGATCCAAATGGTCGATGGTAAGTTTCATATATGGGCTACTCCACCATTAAATAGCTCCGGACAGTGTGCGGTTGGCAGGATAACTTTGCACCAGGCTATTTATTGGCTCTAAAACATGCTCCTGTTATCTGCCTACTGGTTTTCTGAGATCATTGACATTCTCTGGGACGCCCGTTCTCTTGTTGCTATGATGGACCCTAACACATCGCATGATTCGTTCTTGGGCTACTCAGCACCTACAGACATCATCTTGAGAAAGCTTGGGAATGCTGAGTGTGATCAAAGGATTGAGCACTGGCCTCCTGCAGAAGGAATTTCCTACGACCCACACACAAAGAAGCACCAATGCTGTGCAATTGGAATAACCGACCTTCACAACCCGAGGATGATTGCGGGACCCAGTCGAATGGCCTCGGACGATATAACAGAGAAGGGTACATTAGTGCCGTGGCCCCCCACCCGCAGTATCACAGTCAGGACACGACTGGTTCTGTGCCAAGAAGGAACGCTGAGATATAGGACATGCTATGACTTCTCTGAAACTCCATAGTACCGCCCAACATAAGCAATGTTTGTTCACTACCTTGCACTACCATAGTTAGCAATCATGATCCAACCACTGGGGACATCCAAATAGATTCAGCGCAGCTATCTCGCGCAGCGCTACAAGGACTATACACCAGAGTGTTGCAAGAGGTTCGCCACCATGACCAGACTACACGACAGCAGTATGACATACCTCCAGGAGTACGGGCCCAACGGATTGCATTGGTCACAGATGCAATGAATATTATTCAGAAGCAGCTTACGCAGGCTGCGCAGTTGGTTGACATAGCTACGCAACTCTGGATAGTAGTCCGGCACCATTCTATGCTTCAGCATATCCAGAAGGAATTACAGCAGGCAGAAGCTGCTCTGGATCAGGTCAGGGCTTCCTCCCCTTCCAACGTCTCCGCTGTAGAAATTATATACAATATGCATGTATATATCCAGACTCTCCTGGTCTAACAATATTTATCTTCTTTCTAAATACAAAATGCTTCCACTATAATTCTTGTGGAAATTTAATCAACAATTGAAAAACACATGAAGCAATAAAAATTCACATAACACAGTTGTTTAATGGGAAAGCTTGAAGCTAAAAACCCCAACTATATATTATGTAACATGGAGATCATATGAAAATCTCATACAAACATACAAAGCTTATCACAAGCTCTTAGTACAGTACAATCGTCATACACTAATCAGGACCAATCTTGCAAATCCATGCACCGATCTTTGTCTCCTGCTAGCCTGCCTCCACTGCGCAATCCAAGCTGATTACAAGGACCAATTCAATGTAATCCCACTCTAATTGACTGCGTTCTTATCATTCGAAATTCCAATGTACATGTAGATGCAATCCATGCATGACTAGTAGTTACAAAAGATAGTCCATCTTGCCCTTTCACCTATCTCTCCACTGAAACTGCCATGCACTGTAGTTAACTGTTGTATTTTTCAGTTGATTAATGAGTTATTATTTGTGAATTAATTAAATAATTAATTCACTCCACTCTCACTAGTGTATCAATCAGTTAGACTAGATACAACTAGCTCAACTGAGTCTAACTGGGTTAAACTAAATACAACTCCATAACTACTTCTTCCAACTGTGTCATAACTCTGCCACTTGAGTTCTAACTGAGTCCTCCATGCATTAGCTCCAGTAAACCCTTGGGAATAGCATAATTCCTTGCAGCCCAGCTCTTGTGCCACATGCAATGCACTTAACTAAAGAGCTCAAGAGAATAAGATAATGTTTATAGTCTAAATATTATTAAGAGCTAATAATATTCAACATATCTATTTTTAGACAGGCAATATAAAAATAGATTCTGCCCAATATTTCTAAAAATATAAGTCCATCTATTTTTCCAATTTTACCAACCATCCATAAATAGAATCCTGAAACTCATAGAATATGATCGACATAGTCTAAAAATAGACTTTGCAACAAAAATCACCTGTGTGGGCCCCACCTAGTTTAGGTGATCACTTTCCAACTAGGATCAGGAATGATGTTTCAAGATGCCTCCTTCACTGTTTCTTGTTGCAATATTCAACACTCCATCTCAAAAAGAAAGGACTGTCTTTGCATGCGACATGCAACTCCATGCATTCACCCTGCAACCTTTTCAAGTGTCATGCAACTCCATGCATCTACTCTGCAACTCTTCCGAAACTGAATAGGCTCCAAACAACTCAATGGGTATAATGCATCTGTCATCAAAGTCTTTGACTTCGCTTGGCTACGCACATGTCTTCGGGGGTTCTTGCCTTGTTGAACTACCGCATGCACTCTCTGCATGGCATCGACTACGAGCACGCACTCCGGTATCGGAAACTGTCACTTTGATGCGCACCGTATTAATCCAGGCGGTCGTACTACGCTGCTGAAGATGAACCTCGTAGGCTGGGTTCGAAACGTGAGATCCACACCACCATCTCAATGAATCCTGCCCAGAAATTTCTTCTTGGATTATCCATGCATGTCGCCCCACCTCTTACCTGGTGGTATAGCTGCATGCACTCCCTCTGCCCATCTGGCACGAAATTTCTCTGCATGAGTGGTTGCTCCCACTCCACGATCCTCATCTTGTGGCTGCTCCACATCCCGAGGTTCACTCTTACCTACATGCAAATCCTACTCCCTCTCAAGCTTCAATTGCATATCTTTCTTGCACTTCCCAACAGTGGGAAGCTCCGCAGAAATCCCATCTACATCAAATCTATAAAGATTCTCTTGCATCTCTAGTTGTGGTTGCTCCACAACCTTCTGAGACTGCTTCTCAGGTTGCATGTTGAGAGGGTCCCTCTCAACCACCATGTCACTAACCTCTGCTTTGCTCCTCAAAGCTTTGCATGCATCTTGTACCTCGGTGCATGTAGATTCTTGGCTCGCGCACATTGTAATTGTCCCGCCGTCGCAAAATTTTTTAACTAAAGAGCTGATTTTAAATCGACGATATCTCCCTCATCCAAGCTCCGATTCGACCGTTTTTTTTTTTCAAATTGGGTATTTTCTCGCAAGGAATCCAAATATGCTATTTGTTTCTGAAAATATTTCACCAAAAATTTCAGATATTCTCTGCAAACTCGCGCGCCCAAAAATTCCTTCTCTCATTCCATGTAGAAAACCTATAACACATCTCTGATACCATGTAGAAATTATATACAATATGCATGTGTCGAGTGCATAAAAGGTATCTTTTTAACACCTTTTTATCTCACATTAATTATCAATCCAGGAGCGACTTTTTATTTCAAGAGTGTACTCTGTCTGAGGCGGCAATTTATCCAAGAGTAATGCCTTGCAATATGTAGTACAGTGTTCGAGATACAAGAGTAAATGGATGCTTGTAAAGAAATCTAATTACAGTAACATAAATGGAAATGCTCTGAAATCCTAATTAAACCAATCTGCAAAACATCGATCAGGGATACAGTAGCAATAACTCCTTCCCTTAGAAATCGATGCAAGATAACCAATCTGGGAACTTGGAAGCAATAACCAGTGTCCTCTACAGTTGGTGATCTTATAGCAATCGAAATGAAAGCAAACTCTTGTAAACTAATTAATATGAAACGAAAAGCAATGTAAATGGACAACAAACCGAAATTAAAGGAATTGAATCAACAAAACTATATTAAACGGTAAATATTATTGAACAACAAACTGAATAGCGAAGCTTTGTATCTGCACTCTGAAATGAACAACAGTTAAATGAAACAACAAATGGAATGGAACATCAAATGCCGAACAACGAATCATAACAAGATAAGTAATTCGAGGATTAAGATTCTTGTTAAATGGGGAAGGAACGACAACGCAATCCATTATAATAAAACAGTAAAGTAAGATAGAACCAATATCACTTCCGCGAATTCAAGGATGTTCTAAGTAAGACAATATGCTGTCTCAGTTAACCCACGCTGTAAGAAATAAGATTCAGATCATACAATAATGAAATAACTCATAAACATAGTGCGTAATACATAAAGACAGTAAAATGACAAACAAATAATGAAATAAACTCACAGTAACATGCATGTAGCAAATCGATCACACGCTGCAGGAATTGGAAATATAACACAAAGGAGCAGTTCACGCTGCCAGGGGTCGGGCCCTTAACCACCAGCAGGGACTGCTTAAGCTACTTCAGATGATCCGAATGGAACAACAACTTCAATTAATCATTAAAATGGAGCAGCATTACAATGGAATCGTGCTTTCAATAACACAACTTTTGATTAAATTTACAATTCACAAAGGCAACAACTATGATCCCTCCCCTCTCTTTTACAAACGTCCGCTTTTATAACCAAAGAGAGGAGAAATCAAATAGTAAATAGGATCTCTCATAATAAAATTGAATTGTTCCCAACCAATTGATCAACAAGAAAATATATTTCCAACAATCTTTCAACAAGAGCAAGGCGAATTTGGCTTTGTAGCTGAGATTTGGAGGACGGCCGCAACAACAAATCTGAGAAAATCGTGCTCAAAGAACCCTGCATTTCTCTCAATACAGGCCGAATTTGGGCAAAACGTTCTTCATCAAGTTAATTGGGCCCGTTTTGGACAAAACCCATGTTCCATATTTTCCAGATTCTTCTTCATTTGCTCAGAATCTCAACCGCAAAACTGTCACTTCTTATTCCAGCGAATTTCTGAGTTGGAATATTTGATGATGATTTGGAGATCAAATCTTCAATTTGGAAAATATCTTGGAGGCTAAAATGGTGAATGATATTACAAAATATATTAATAAACCATCATTGATAAAATTATTCATAGTAATCATCAATTTATTAAAAATAAAGGAGAAGAAATAATATTCATCCATAAGAGCATAAATCATTATAAGATGGATTTATATGATAAATTATAATAAATGACATGATAAACAAGAGTAAAAATGGATGAAATAAGTGTTAAAAAGTGGTCGTATTCACGACTGACGGTATGTATATATCCGAGACTCTCCCCGATCTAACAATATTTATCTTCTTTCTAAATACGAATCCTTCCACTATAATTCTTGCGGAAATTTAATCGACGGTGCAAAACACATTAAGCAATAAAAATTCACATAACATAGTTGTTTAACGGAAAAAAGCGAGAGCAAAACCCCAACAGCATATTATGTAACATGGAGATCATATAGAAAATCTCATACAAACATACAAAGCTTATCACAAGCTCTCAGTACAGTACAATCTTCATACACTAATCAGGCCCAATCTTGCAAATCCATGCACCGATCTTTGCCACCTGCTAGCCTGCCTCCACTGCGCAATCCAAGCTGATTACAAGGACCAATTCAATGTAATCCCACTCTCATTGATTGCGTTATTATCATTGGCAACTCCAATGTATATGTAGATTCAATTCATGCATCACTACTAGTCACAATAGATAATCTATCTTTCCCTTTCACCCATCTCTCCACTAGTCTCCACTGAACTGTCCATGCACTATAGTTAACTGATGTATTCTTTAGTTGATTACTGAGTTATTATTTAGTGAATTAATTAATAATTAATTCACACCACTCTCACTAGTGTATCAATCAATTAGAATAGATACAACTAACTCAAATGTGTCTAACTGAGTTAAACTGAACACAACTCCACCAACTACTTCTACAACTCCACCAAACTCTGTCACATGAATTCTAACTAAAGTCCTCCATGCAATAGCTCCAGTAAACCCTTAGGAATAGTGTAATTCCTTCTGTCAGCTCCTGTGCCACATATGTGCACTTAACTGAAGTGCTCCAAGAGAATAAGATAATGTGTAGAGTCCAAATATTATTAAGAACTAATAATATTCAACATATCTATTTTTAGACTGGCAATCTAAAAATAGATTCCGCCCAATATGTCTAAAAATAGAAATCCATCTATTTTTCCAACTTGACCAACCATCCACAAATAGCATCCTGCAACTCATAGAATATGATCGACATGTCTAAAAATAGACTTTTCGCCAAAAATCACCTGTGTGGGCCCCACCTAGTTTAGGTGATTATTTTCCAACTAGGATCAGGAATGATGTTTTAGGATGCCTCCTTCACTATTTCTTGTTGCAATATTCAACATCTGCGCAACGTCTAGCTACCATGAACATGATTGAGAACCTTTGCCGCACCAAGCATGTCATTCGAAAACGGTTGAAACCATGGGTTGACACCGCACTCCAGCTCTCCCAAGTTGCTCAGTTTGCCATTGCGCGCCTCCATCAGCTACTAGAACGGGTTACCATGGCTCCAGACAGCCCTGCCTCCCTAACTCTTGTCAACATTGCATAGCAAGCTGTTGCCCAGAGTCAGGAAGTGCTCCCTCCGCTCGTCCACACTCTTGATACCTTGCGTGCACGAATAGAGGCTGCACCACTGCAGTGACTTGGGACGAGTCACAAGATTGTGTTGGGGACTGTTGGAACAGGGTCTCCTACAAGCTGCGAAACTGGTCCATTTTGGATATTTTTGATTAGATTTAGTCTAGCACAGGGGTTTTGGGGTGGGTCAAAGCCCCGAAAGAATTGTAATGGGTAAAAGGGTAAACCAGGGGTTCGAAAACCACAGTTTGCGGACCATAGGAAAGTCTAAGCTAGATTATTATAAATAGAGGAAAATTTTGTATTGTAAAGAACAAGAATGATGATATATTGATGCAAATTGTGGTTTAAGCTATCTATTTGGGTTTTGGGGAAAGGACTCTTGCTGGCTGTGTGCGCGGAGATCCAAGTCTAGCTGTGTGCGGACCCTGCTGCTGTGTGCACAGGTTGGGAATGGAATTGAATGAAAGAATTTTTGAATGAATGAATAAGAAGGATTTATAAAGAACTAAATCTGTGAGTACTCTTGTGCAAATTGTTGGTAACTGATGTATTGTGAATTTTCTATCTTTAAGCTGCAAAGATTTGTGTAAATGTGTTTCTGGATCTGGATCTATTATGTTATGTTTATGTAATGTTGTATTACTGTCATAAAAGCATATAATTGTAGATCTAGCGCACGCGGATGCGAATAGAGACCTAATTAACCTTGTGCAGAACAAGGTAATCTGGGAATTATAGGACCTAGCGCAGCGCTACTTGCGTTACCCATCCTTTCTCAGGGTGCCGAAACCTACTTCTAGCACCCACCCATACTACTTCGAGTGAGACTTTGACCTGCACATGCAGGTCACTGCCGAAAGGGCCAGTAGTATAGGGGTTTGTTGGCAAACCTTGCACACCGAACCTGGGTCAGGACCCCTCAAGCCAACATTCTATTTAGGAGAAGGTGATACAGAGAGTTCCCTACCTCATGAGGATGATTATAAGTGAAATTTCAGGCAAATACAATGGAATATTATTTAAGGGAGGATTGCAAATCACCTAGATCACATTGACTATGTTAGTCAAAATTTGAGGATTAGATGAGAGGAAAATTTATATCCTCAATATTTTTAATTTTGATTTAATATAAGTAAATAAAACCATGTTTTAGAGTTATAAAAATGGGAAAGGATTGAAATTTCTAAATACGAAATAAAAAAGATAAAATTCTTAGATTCCAGGCTTGTTTGAGAGAAGGGTATTCACAATAAATTCTAGAAATTATTCTAAGAAATCCAAGCCATGGTATGATCCAAGCCCTGCGTAATAGATAGGTACATGAAGTGGGTGTTGCTAAAAAATTTCTAATAATGGCTGCAAATCGGGGCAATTAATGATTTCGAATTCGACTTGCAAGCTATTGGGAAAATTTCACACGAATCAAAATTCCCCAAAGAAGATAACCTAAGAGCAGAATCTTGTGCGATGATATAAGCCTGAAGAGTTATCGAATTGTATGTGCCCAAATCACTAAATGGGATCATGCAACTCTGACTTGATGAGCATCCACCATCATTCACATTATCTTCACAATTTCCCTCAAAATTCTTATGGATTTTATTCTTCCCGTGACTGACTTGGTACTGTCTTCACTTTTCTCTGGTTATATTCATCCTTTTTTTTCAATTAGTATTTTAACACACCTCTCCTTTATTCTGGGTTTGATGTTTTATTTTCTAGCCTATTGTGAATTAGAGGTTGGATTGCAATTCACAAGATGTCGATAGAATTGAATTATTGGATAATTTTTTTGTAGTCCTGTCTTTGTTTATCATGGAATATTAATTTTTATTATCCAATTATGGCATCCAATTTTCAAGCATAAATATATAGGTAAGGTAAGCAAACTAATGGCCAAAATAATTATATTTTTCTCTCTTTATGGCCCAGTATTTCTATAAAGTTCACCGTATTTACTGAACAACGTGACAAAGATCAAAATCAGTTCAAATTTTTCCTTTCAAAAACCAATTTTTAATTGACATTCATGTTCTCAATTTAAAATTCATTTATTAGCTTATAAATATCACCAATTTCATTTTAAAAATAATAAACATAAGTAAATATTACTTTATTTTAGGGTTAAGGTTAAATGCTACTTAAAAATATATAGTCTTATTTCTCAAACCTTCACCATGACACTACACACTACACAAGGTATTGATTTTCTTGTCCATGTTATTTATGTTGAAACCATATTTTAATCCCAAAATAAGTTTTAAAGGAACCTATATGTGTTCCTTATCTTTTATATTTTAGAAGGAACAATGATTTTAGACACATGAATGACATTTCTTTAATTGAAATATACCTAAACCCTAGATGTATTCCTGGCCTTGAGGTTATTAGCTTCAACCTGCATGAAAGATTTTGTGAAATGTGAAATGTGGAGTTATATCAAATTCTGTGAAATGTCTGGCTTGTCTATTGAGACTTCCCCTTCCATATATTGATATTCACAATAGCAATATTACCTCCTCAATTTTTAATATGGTCCTAAAATTAGGAAAGAGTGACAGTCCCTTAATGTAATATTCTGTTAATTTACTTGTTATGATTTTGAGACATGAAAATACAACCATATTAAATGATCCATTAAATATTCTTCTCCAATGTCCTCTCTTTATCAATTTAGAGAGTATATCAACTATCATTTCACTATCACTTTTGAAAGCAATTGTTAGGCGGCAACTGCTAGTTCCATATTTGTATGATTTAGTCACTAGAGTGGTGCGCTTGATGGTAACTATTTAAGCTCATATGCTTCACTAGAAATGTTGTCGAGTTCTTTTACAGTTTCTTCTTGAATACCCTCTTGGTGCCAAGTGACTGCAACAACCCTTGGATTTCTTAGAGATTCACCGTTTTGTACTAGTGATTCGCCATTTTGTACTAGTGATTTGCCATGATTTTACAAGATAATATAATATAGTGAGAGATTCGCCAAAAGAATTATATATACATATTATATTATTAATAGAATTGCCTTCCATTTTTCTTATGTATCATGGGGATTCACCCATTTATTATACATATATATTTAGGGGGGTTCTTAGAATTTTCTCTACTAAGCATTAGGGTTACTTATATGTTTTTAATTCTATTATTATTATGGTTACATATATGATAAATGATAGTTTATTATTGTATTCATATGCATTATGGTTATGTGTATGTCTTTAATTCTATTGATTTTATGGTTACATACATGATAGATGTTAGTTAATTAGTGTGATCATATGTACATGCATTGGTTAGTCAAGCATGGTATTAACTTGATGAATATGTTATATATTGTTAATGAGCATGTTATATGTTAACTTATTGTTGTTATATGCTAATTAACTTGATGATTAGGGTTATATCATTAATGTATTGATGTTATATGTATAATGCTAAATTGGATTGACCTATGATGATGGTTAGGGTTATGACATTCAGGTATGAGTCGACTTATTGGTAACATTGTGTTTTACTAATCTAGAGTGATCTTAGATATGTGATTGTTATGCATGAATGAAAAATGTTTATGAGCTTATGATGTGAAAATGTTAGTTAGTTACTGTTATGGATATCATGACCTTATTTATGTTTGAGTGATATGTTGTGAAGTTATATCATGCTAATCTAGATTGATTGTGCAGACAAGATAATCTTTCCTAAGAAACAGTAAGGTATGAGTTTACTTATGTCATGTACTTGATGCTTAAGTGTTTGATTATGCCATCTATTTGGTGTTGAGTGTTTGGTGTCTATTATGTTGGCTAGTTGATTTATCTAACATGGCATGTTTATAGTTTGTTTGAATGTTTGATTAATCACATGATATGAGCATGTGTATGTAAGATTGCATGAAGGAATGGTCTTGTTTTAAGATAGTTGTGTTAACTCGTATGCATTGATACAGTTGATAGGTACTTGAGTGTAAGTAGGTGATAGTTGTAGAATCATGTATTATGACTGATGCATGTGAGTTGATTATTGATCATGGTTTTTAGACTTGGTAAACATTGATTCCAAATTAATAGATATGTTGTCTTGATATTTGGAACATGTGACTGACATGTGTGTGTTCAGTTACAAGGCAGTACGATTGGCACAACAAGGTAAGGTAACTAGCTTGTTGTTATGTTTATTTATACACTAACAATTATGTGTTTATGGAAGTATGATGCAGGGGATTGCATGGCAAAAGAGACTACCATGAAATATTTGAAAAGGATCAGGTTGAGATTTCCTTGGGACGCATTAGGAAGCCACGGGGATTGAGTCTTGGTGTTTGTTGAGAGTTTTGTTATTTTGTCATTTTGTGATTTGTTTGCGCTTGAGTTGCATCTTGTTTACGTCTGGTGCATAACTATGCCACTTTGGTTGCAGTGTCGTATTGTTATTGGATTTCTTGTTGTTGTTTCTTGTCCTTGTCCTTGTATTTTATCCTTTAAGTCTTGGGAATTGGTTGGGAAAGAGAAATTTGATGGAGATCTGTAAGACCTTAATGAAACGTATCAGGTAATGAAAGACTTGGATAAAGCTCGGCGCATGTATAAGGGAAGATACATGTAAGAATATGATAGCCAGTTGGATTGGTTGGGTCCATTGAGGTAAATGGATGGTGGCAAAACAATTGCAAGAAATGTAACATGAAAGGTAAAGAAAGTGTATATGAGGTGTTAGATGCCTTGGCTAAGCTGGGAATTGTTGTTCTTAATGTTGTGCATTATGTGCATAGATAAAGGAAGTTATCTTAACCTTAACTTTATGATATCTGGTAATTAAGTTGTGATCATGATTATGTTGATGTTTATATAGGTACGCATGTATGAATATATGTATGTCATGTTTGACAGGGTCTTCATGGATCATGGTTTTTTAATGCTAAATTTTTATATGTATATATGTGTGTATGTGTTAGTATGAATCTTAATTGCAAGTGTACGAAAAAAGACCACTTTAGCTGTGCATAAAAAACAGCTTTAACAACAAAATATGGTTGCCGATATCTTCAGATCTGCAATTAGTTGATCAATATAAATGCTGCAAAAATCTAGATCTATGCATCAAAAGACATTAAACAGTAAATAGAATGAGATTTACAACATGCATCCCATAGAAAAGACAAGAATATGTTGAATGAATTTTATATTAAGGGCACCTGGGAGGAAAACATAGAAGGATGTTACCAGTTCTCCTCAATGGGATGGGTTCTTGTAAGTCCTCAACATTTCAGATCTAAAATTCCTCTCTCTTGATGGAGTAGAAAACCTAGACAAAAATGGAACTCAAAGGGAGCTCACAAGCAAAAAAATAGAAAAATATGGCAATGATGGTGGATCAAAGTCAAACCAAAAGTATAGATCCAGAGTGATCTTAGGCAACAAAAGGTGATGAATGAATGGAAAAACCCTTCTATTTATAACAAAATATTGAGTTAGTCTATATATTGGTGCATAATTAAAATATTGTTAACCAAATCAAGATCTAAATTTTATGGAATATTTTATTATTTTTGTTGGAGGGAAAAGGAATTTGACTTGGGTCAAATCCTTTTATTTGTAAATAAAAAATAAATAAATGATTTATTTGTCATTTTAAGGATGTGGTTGAGTAATAATTAAATAAATAATGATTTATTTAACTATTTATGAGTGATTTAGTCAAATTTAAAAAGGAGTGTTATTTAAATAAGGTTTAAATAATTATTCCTAGAAAATAATAAGATATATAATAATTTATTTAATTAATTTTCCTGCTTTGGGTTAAATATGACCAGGAATATTAAATAAAATGTTGTTTAACTAATTATTCCTTGAGGAAAATAAAAAAAATGTGGATTTATTTAATATTTCCTCATGGGGTTTCCTGTTTAGACCATAAACAACTTAATAAAGGTGTTTTACTAAGTTATTTTTCATAGTGAAAGCAATTTTACTTAGGGTAAAATTGGTCTTACATGGTGTATTTAGGTCCATCTAATAGTAACAGGTTATATGACCAAAAAATGGTGTAACAGATTGCCCCCCAGTGTGCGAGCATTAGGAGCTAATCATATGACTGAAGTACATTTTAAGAACTCAATCACTAGAAACCGAAGGGGAAGTCAAAGAGAGAGAAATATAAGGTAGACCGAAGCACTAAAGGACTAGACCCTGAGGAGGCGAGACTTATAGGTGCGGCAACTCTCTTTTATGAGTGAGTACCTATGCTATAGGCGGTGAGGGAGGCATACCTATGCCCGCTAAGACAAAGTACACCGAACAAGAGTGGAAGTTGGAACCAAGGTACACCGCCCTCTAGACCTGTCTTCTGGAATGAATGAGCTGATGTCGACTGTTAGGTCCCTATATTACTAGTATAGTCCCTTATTGTTATTAGTGTAACCCCCTTATTGTTATTATTGTACCCTTGTAACCCCCATTTTTTTATTATTGTGCCCTTAAATTATTATTGTTAGGTCAGCTAGGATTACATTGTGGCCCACTAGGATTACATTATGGCCACATGGACTCCTATATATAGAAAGGAGGTTTTGTAAATTTTATCATCCAAGATTTTTTCATTTATGTATTGTATTGGAGGTTTCCCCCTCAAAGTGGCTTATTTTTAAGGCGTTGATATCTCTTTCTTCTATTTTTGGAGTTGGTTACACAACATTTGGTGTTAGAGGTTTGGATTCTAGGGTTTCGTTGCTCCAAACAGGTCATAGTGGCATTTTCGCTATAAATTTTTTTCTACAAAGTTTCAGAAGCTAAAATTTTTAGGGTGTGAAGCTAAAATCATGAGGAATATTTCTAAAAATTTCAGAGCTTGGTTCACAATATTTTCGGAGATATGATCTGTGGAAGTTAGGTCTTTGTTCAGGCTCCTAAACAGGTCATCGTGGAATTTGCACTATAAATTTTTTTCTACAAAGGTTCATAATCTGAAATTTTTAGGGTGCGAAGCCGAAATCCTGAGGAATCTTGTCAAAAAATTTCAGATCTTGGTTCGCAACATTTTCTGAGATATGATCTGTGGAAGGTAGTGCTTTTTCAGGCTCCCGAATTTCATCTCAAAGAGGTGATCGTGGGAAAATATCCATAACTCTCTCTCTGAGCATCGGATTGGAGTTTCGTAAAAATTGGTCACAATTACATAGATTGTAGTTTCTTGGCTATCAATTTTAGAGCCGAAAGACGAAACAGTGACACGTGGAAAATCATACAAGTTCGCTCTACTGAACCAGTCCATAATTAGGTCATTGTGGGAGATTGGACACAACTTTGTCTTGGAGAATCCAAATCAAGTCAGACTTGTGGCATTCGAAAGAGAACTCAGAGTGCTACGTCCGTACTGAAATTAAAATATTGAAGTGCTACAATCACAGAGATAATCCAATTTCAATATCAACCTTTTCAAAAGCAAGAAAAAGGTGTGTATTTATTTTTCCGAATTGCATAAGTTTTGTTTGAAGAATTAATTTGAATTGATTCCAAGGGCATATTGTAGAATAGATATCAGTATTGGATTCTAAAATATGCCCCGTAAAAATAATTCAACACCCATTAATCTTTCAGAAGGCTCTACTATGACTTATGAAGATGAAGAATTGCAACATGATCTATCAAAATTACAAGAGCAAGTGCACCAAATTTCGCTCTCGCAAAGAGCAACAAAAAATGAAATGGAAGTTTTGAAGAAAGGCGTGGAAGCTAAGATGGATGGCATGGAAGCTAAGATGGACATCATGGAAGCTGGCATGGAAGCTAAGATGGATGACATGAAAGACAACATGGGAAACATGAAGAAGGATCTAAAAGCATACATGGAAGGTTTTACAAAGTTGATACAAGAAATGTTTCATAATGGTGAAAATATAGTAGAAGAAACTCATGATGAGAACAAAATAAATGTTAATCATGATTTCATAAACTCTAATGTTGGCGGGAAGAACCACCATATTCCAAAAATGGAGATGAGGAAGTCTGATGGAAAGGATCCTGTAACATGGATACTACATATGGAGCAATATTTTGATCTCCATAACGTGTAAAACACACAAAAGGTACGCATTACAACTTTACATTTAGAACAAAATACATTTGTATGGTATCGATGGCTTTTCTCCCGTAAAAAAATTGTCACTTGGTCAATTTTTATGGAGGAAATGATAGCATATTATGAGGATACAAAGAGCAACACCTTCTTTATCCAATTGATAAATCTCAAACAAAAGGGTTTAGTGGGGGAGCACATTGAGGACTTCCAAAAATTGAATATAAGGGTCTCTTCATAGGCACTTGAAAGGATAACATCCAACATGAAGTTCGCGTTTTGGATCCTGATTCATTAGAGAAGGCATTCAGGTTGGAAAGAAAAATTGAATGTAAAATTATGGCGGCAAGGAAGCCTACCACTCACTTCTATAAAGAAGGAAGTGTTTCTACGCCTCGATTTCCACAACCTACAAAGTTGACACCACAAAAATTGGAAGAAAAAAGATCAAAAGGGCTTTGCTACAGTTGTGATAGAAAATACACTAAAGGTCGTAAGTGTGCTGAGAAGAAATTATTTTACATAGATTATGAAGAGGAAGAAGAAAATGAACAAGAAGAGGATATACACCAGGAACCAACCCTAGAAGAGGAAGAAATGAATCCGACCATATCGTGTAATGCACTGGCAGGAATTACCACTCCTAAAACTCTCAAGATAGAAGGACATATCAAGAAGAAAAACGTAATAGTGTTTATTGATTCAGGTCGCACCCATAATTTTATTCATTGTAAGGTAGCCAAGGAATTAAATTGTTTCCTATACCTAGCACCAGAATGTCAAGTGATGGTTGCAAATGGAGGAACTATAAATTGCTCTGGAAAATTCCATAATATCAAGCTAACCATGGGGGAATATATATTGACTAGTCCAATGCTTTCCATTCCTATGGGAGGTTTTGATGTTGTACTAGGAGTACAATGGTTACAATCTTTGGGGACAGTAGCTTTTAATTTTCAAGAACTTTTCTTCAATTTTTTTTCAGAAGGAAAGGAAGTCAAATTACGGGGTATTGCAGGGAAGCTGGGAAAGATAGTAATCTCTAATGTCATGACAAAGATTCTAAAGAAATAACAACGAGGTGTAATTGCACAATTATTCTCACTAGAAGTTCCAACATCAAAATCATCTATTTCTGTAGATCTCCAACAAGTCTTGGACAATCATTCCAAGGTGTTTGAAACTCCCAAAGGACTCCCACCTATTCGTGATCATGATCATGCTATTCATTTGATTCCAGGAAGTGTTCCTCCAAACATCGAGCCTTATAGATATCCTTACTTCCAAAAGAGCGAAATTGAACGTATGATTGCAGAAATGTTAGAGGCGGGTATAATTCAACCTAGTCAAAGTTCTTTCTCTGCTCCTGTAGTATTGGTACATAAGAAGGATGGATCATGGCGAATGTGTCTAGATTATAGGGAGCTCAATAAGCTCACCATTAAAGACAAATTTCCCATTCCTGTGATTGATGAATTATTGGATGAATTACATGGAGCAATTTATTTTACCAAGTTGGATCTTCGTTCAGGATATCATCAAATTAGAATGAAGGCTGAAGATATTCCAAAAACAGCATTTCGAACTCATGAGGGTAATTATGAATTTTTGGTCATGCCTTTTGGCCTTACCAATGCACCTTCTACATTTCAAGGGTTGATGAATTCCATTTTCAAACCCTTCCTTAGAAAATTTGTGTTGGTATTTTTTGATGATATACTAATCTATAGCAGGTCTTGGAAGGATCATGTTGAACATGTTGACAAGGTGCTCAAACTATTGCGGGAGAAACAATTATATGCAAAAACATCCAAATGTTTCTTTGGAGTACAAGAGGTGGAATATCTGGGTCATATTGTATCTCACGAGGGTGTTAAAGTAGACCCTAACAAAATTAAAGCCATTAAGGAATGGAAAGTCCCCACAACCATAAAGAAGTTGCTAGGATTTCTCGGGTTAACAGGGTATTATCGCAAGTTTGTTAAGAATTATGGGAGAATAGCAGCACCTCTAACAACATTATTGAAGAAAGATGCATTTTCATGGACTCTTGAAGCAACTAAGGCCTTTGAACATCTTAAAGAGGAAATGTGCCTAGCACCGATCTTAGCTATGCCAGACTTCACAAAAACCTTTATTGTGGAATGTGATGCCTTAGGAAATGGCATTGGTGCAGTTTTAATGCAGGAAGGAAGACCCATTTCTTTTGAAAGTCGTCCAATCAAAGGAAAGTATTTACAGAAACCTATTTATGAGAAGGAAATGTTAGCAATGTTGCATGCACTAAAGAAATGGCGAACTTACCTAATGGGAAGACACTTCAAGGTAAAAAATGATCATGATAGTCTTAAACACTTTTTGGAACAAAGACTATCTTCAGAAGAGCAGCAAAAATGGGTCACAAAGATGTTGGGTTATGACTTTGAAATAATCTACAAAAAAGGAAAGTTTAATGTTGTTGCAGATGCACTCTCGAGAAAGAATGAAGAGGTGGAAGCATTGCTTTGTGCCATTTCTATTATCCAACTAGATTGGATAACCGAAGAAAGAGATGAATGGAAGAAGGAAAAATATGTATGGACACTCATTCAAAAGTTGCAGCAAGATCCTAGTACATCTGATACATTTAGTTGGAAAAATGATTCCTTATGGTACAAAGATCGCTTATATCTTTGTAAGAATTCCCAACTAAAACAAAAAATTCTTTTGGAATTGCACACTTCTCCTTTAGGAGGACACTTAGGATTTTTAAAAACTTACCACAGGGTGAGGAAATAATTTTTTTGGGATGGCCTTAAACCTGATAGTCAAAAGTTTGTGGCGGAATGTTTGGTTTTCCAGCAGAAGAAAGTTGAGACAATTAAGACCCTAGGACTTCTACAGCCTTTATCCATTCCAAGTCAACGTTGGGAGGAGATTTCAATGGATTTTATCATATGTTTACCTAAGTCCGAAGGAAAGAGTGTCATCATGGTGGTAGTTGATAAACTTACCAATTATGCACACTTTTGTGCATTGTCTCATCCATTTAAAGCAAGTATAGTTGCTACTACATTTATGGACAAAATTCAAAAGCTACATGGAAGCCCAAGGGTTATTGTGAGTCATAGAGATCCCATTTTTACTGGAAATTTTTGGACGGAGTTATTTTCTTGTTTGGGTACTCAATTAGCTCATAGCTCATATTATCATCCTCAATTTGATGGTCAAATTGAGATAGTAAATAAATGTTTAGAAGGATATCTTCATTGTTTTGTATCTAATAAACAAAAACAATGGGTCACGTGGTTACCTCTCGCTGAATGGTGGTATAACACTTCCAACCATACTGCAGCAAAAATGACCCCATTTATGGCACTTTATGGATATCATCCACCATCCATCAAATCATCTTTAAAGGAAAATTCGAAGGTTCAAGCAGTGGAAGATCACATCGAGCATTAGCAAGAAGTTCTCCAACTCTTAAAGGATAACCTGAATTTGGCACAAAATCAAATGAAACAACAGGCAGATCAACATTGCAGCGAGAGAAGTTTTTATGCAGAAGATTGGGTATTTTTACGGCTACAACCATACAAACAAATGTCCCTCAAGAAAGCTAAGAAGGATAATAAATTATCGCCAAAGTACTATGGTCCTTACAAGGTGTTGCAAAATATTGGTACTATGGCATACAAATTGGAGCTTCCTGCTTCTTCGGGAGTACATCCAATTTTCCATGTTTCATGCTTAAAGAAGGTTATCGGTGAAAATCTTCCAGTTCAAACAATATTACCAGAACTTGATGAGGAAGGAAAAATCATATTGGAACCTGAAGCGGTCACAGAAATAAGAACTCGACAACTACGGAATCGATCAATTTCAGAGTATCTCATCAAGTGGAAGAACTTACCCACTGAAGATTCTACATGGGAGGATGAGAATTTTATACAGAAGCACCCAGAGCTACTCAAGTGTTGAGGACAACACTTTTTTGAAGGAGAAGGGCATGTTAGGTCCCTATATTACTAGTATAGTCCCTTATTGTTATTAGTGTAACCCCCTTATTGTTATTATTGTACCCTTGTAACCCCCATTTTGTTATTATTGTGCCCTTAAATTATTATTTTTAGGTCAGCTAGGATTACATTGTGGCCCACTAGGATTACATTATGGCCACATGGACTCCTATATATATAAATGAGGTTTTGTAAATTTTATCATCCAAGAATTGTTCATTTATGTATTGTATTGGAGGTTGCCCCCTCAAAGTGGCTTATTTTTAAGGCGTTGATATCTCTTTTCTTCTATTTTTGGAGCTGGTTACACAACATCGACAGAAGGAGGTCTGCCATAGGTGAGGCAATAAGGGATCCTCAACTAAGGCACGAGAGAAAATAGTAGAGTGACTGATAGACTGACACTAGTGATGATGATGAAATGGCGGGTATTGAGTAGCAGACATACAACTTGTAATGTTCCCAATTTTTAGCCTCAAGCTAAAAGGAACATTATAGTTAGCAGTGTTTTATTTAGATAAATAAAATGGGTAAGGAGACCCCTTAATCCTTGAGAAGGAAGAAATAACACTCCTTGTGTGAAAGGAGGCATAATAAAGCAGCCGATTTGAGCACCACATGGTGTGAACAGAACTAGATCATGCTTGATCTAGACATTTTGACGAAGTCCACATGTACTGTCTAGATACAATGTATCTCCTTGATGGACTGTGCAGTTTTAGAGGAGGATCACATGCATGAGTTGGAAGGAACATGTGGATGGGACCCATGGTGGAGAGGATCACTTGCTATATAAGGAGAGGAGGAGAGCCATTGTTCTTCATGCTTGATTATTATTTTGCTTAGTCTGTTGAGACTTCACTCCTCTTGTTGTTTAGCAAGAGTGTAGTGCTGCATAGCACTAGGGTGTTCTCAGTTGGGAATCCCTACCTCATCCTTAGGGAAGGAGAGGTTCTAGAGTTGCATTTCCTCATTCCAAAATTTGGCCAAAGCTACCTCCTCTAGTCACAACGTTATTCTTTGAGCAGGATAATTTTGTGTTGCAAGGTGCAGCAACAGATGATCTCTTGAGTTGTTCCTTGGCTTATTTTTTAGCGGAGGGCTTAGATATTCATTGAAGGTGTTGGGGTTCCCATGTTTTGGCCAGGCTGGCAAGACCAAAAGATGAGACAACATAGAACCATTTTGGGACCTTAGGATCTAGCCCTCCTAGGTCCAGAGAGGGATCTCTCTATGATAGTCCTAAGGTTTAACTTTGGAGTTCAGTTTGAAGGTATTAGGCTAGGTATGAAGCACAGGGTTTGTTTGTTTGATTAAGAGTTTGGTTGTTGGGAATCAGGAAAGAAGTATCCAATACAAGACAAGGATGAGCAAAAGGGAAGCTAGGCAAAGGTGGATAACTCAGATAACATCAAGGCCATTGGGCAATGGAGTCAAGAAAGGATTTATTTGTAATCAATGTGCAAGCTTTCAGTTGGGCTAGTCATCTAGAGCATTTGGATCTTAAAGGAGATATTTGGAATGGGACATTAAGGACGGAAAATGAAAGGAGGAGAACCAACCAACTCTATCTATAGATCAGGCTAGAGGTCATTTAACTCCAGGCCTGCTTGGACAGAATTAGAGGAAAAACAAGGGATCTTGGGAAGGTTTAATTGGGATGGAAAGACCCCAAAGAGGCAGAGACCAGGTTCTAGACCTCGAGGGTTCTCAACACATTCAACTAAACATTAACAAGAACATCTAAATACAGATTTCATTAACTCATACATCAGAGAGCATGCAATGACATCCACTACACTGGTTAAATCAATTGAAATCAACATTCAGATACACATATAAGCAGAAAACATTAAGGGCTGGGAGAGCAGCAACATAAGGTACCTATCAAGGGTAAATCTTATGCTAAACTTCTGATGCAAGCCCGAAGAAATATGATGAAATGAAAGCAAGTCAATCACAAATACAGAGAAAGGAAAACATCACCAGCTGCTTTAGATCAGGATCCAAAGAAACATGCTTGTCATATTAAAAACAACACCAATCAGGTACATCATAGCCCACAGCTTGAACATTCAGTCTGAATAGATCAAATCTCAGCCTATCTTACAATATACACAGAGAAATTATCTCAAGAGGAGAATACTTGCATCTCACTGATATCTCATCAACAACCATTACAATGTTTCCTTCTGTGCTTTATAGCAAAGGGTGAGCCTAAGATCAACTGAAGGAGTAGGTGAAAATTAAATGTATCATTAAACATATCAATGAATGCAGGGCCGAAACCCATTCTGCTTGACCTGCTATGTATTTAATCTATGTCACCTTCCTTGTGAAAGAATGATCTTCTCCAGATCTGATCTCGACATTTTTGGCTGAAGTAATCTTGGTGTCTTGATAAAAAATAAAATAAACTACCGAAAGGCCTGTCACATAAATGCTACGGTGGTTTTGAACTGTTGTCTGGTGGAATTCTTTTCAGGGACACGGTGTGTAAATAAAATAGTACGGGTGCGCTGTACCTGATAAAGAAAAACATTCTGCTGACGAAAACCCTGATATTACCTTTTGCCTGCGCTCAGGATCCTTTGATCAATCCTCGGGGACTGTGATCTGCTGCTCTTCCTTTGAAAACACTGATTTAAGGCTCTGGATCTTTGTTAGTGTGCTTTAACCTTCCTTTGCTCTGCTGAATGACTCTACCATTTTCATTTTGCTTCTAATAGGGTAGCTCGGGCTTTTAATAGCGCTGAAAGGTTTTCCACAGAGTTTTGAATCCTGTTCTTTAAAGCAAATCCTGTCAGCCGCTTTCTTTGACTTTCTCGTGGTACTACCAACTCTTGGATTTAATACTGTCTAGACAGCTTTTGCATGTAGAATCATGGTGGTCTTTCACCTTTGGAAACCCTGCAAAACAAAAAACCTGTGAGGAAAACCATGGATGTGAATGATGGAGGAGGCGGGGACACACTGTGGACATGGAAACAAGCCATGAAGATGGAGAACTGGGGAGAAATCATGACAGAATGTTGAAACAAGCTCTGATGGGGGGGAGTTGGCGGAACACAAAGCAACCATATGTGAAAAATGAATGATAATCGTGAAAAGACACGAAAGAGCCAATTATACGTAATGGGCAGGGAGGGAGTACGGAGTGTGCACGTGTAGCTGACGTGGCGAGGCAGGGTGACGAGGAACGGTCAACGGAAGACAAACAAACCTGGGCCGTCCATTAGGGTGGAGATCGACGGTGGAGAACGATAGACGGTGGGCCAATGGGTACAATGATCGGGTGTTAAGCAGTGCGCAGGTTTGATGAATGAGCACCGTTGGATGAGGGCTCCAAGATATGATGGCTGAGGTGAATTCCGCTGCCTGGCTTTCGTCCGGGAAATAATGCGCGAAATGGGCGGTTTTCGAAATAGTACACTCGGACACGCATCACCCAGCGTATGGAATCGCTGGGTCCACGGGAAATACCGCCGGCTATGGATGGGTGGTGCAGAATGAAACCACCGGTTTTTGAAACGTGAAGGCGGGGTGGGGACCACCGTTTCGAACGATCTCCGCACCATCAGATCATACATTAATTTGGACGGCGGAGATGAACTACGGGGGGGCCAAGGTGTACAGCCATGAGATTTTGGAGCGACCCCCCGTAGTGAATAACAGTCGTTCGATTGGGTGAGATCTACGACTGAGGTTGCGCCCGAAACAGATCTGTGATAAGCACCTTTCAAAGCTGGGTTTTGGTCGTAGCATCAGGTCACGTGGAAGATGAAGGAGCGCGGGGCTATGGCCAAAGGGGCCAGGACCCGAAATATAATTTTTTCATATTTTAAAGCATTTTTAGGCCCAAGGAAAGGAACGATAGGGAGGCAAGGTGGAGAATTAGGGAAATAAAGGGTGATGGGGGGGTTTAAGGGGATTTTGGAGAATTTAAGAGGGTGATGGTGGGGATAAAAGGAGGAAAAGGGATTTTGACAAAGGAAAGGGGAGGGTAAAATGAGGGTATTTGCAGGGGTATAAAGGGGCAATAGTGGGCCCTTTGAGAAATGGATCAGCAGAGGGGCTATATTTTAGGCACAGTACACAGAGACTTCAAGGAGGATGGGTTTTCAGGGGAAAGGCATTCCTTGAAGGCTCCCAAACAATCTAGCCCCCAGCTTGCTTGCCAAGAATTTCATAGGGGGGCTAACAGAAGGATCAGTGAGGAGGAATCCAGGGCTTATTTTCATATCATTGGCATCGGGCCAACCATCCATCTTCCCTCACAACGCAGTCTCTAGCTAGAACTACGTTATTTTTGCAAGCAGTTGCTGGGAGGGTTATTTGAGCTCATCAGGAGGAGTGTTTCCGAGTAGAGGGATCAGCCTTTTGCTTAGATCCAATATCAGAGGAGGGCATCATTATTTCTAATCTACTACAACCTCATTTTATATTTTTATTTAGTTGCAGTGACAAGTAAGATTGTCACATTGTACATTCTCCGGCATTTCTAGCAATCTCTTCTAAATTGGCCAGAAATATTGTATTGGAGCCCATTCTTATATTATTGGGAATTTCTTGTATAGTTCAGCCATATTTCATGTGTGTGCATCTATAGCAGCAACTAATCTAATATATACAACGCTGTCACTGCTCTCCGGCATTTTGTGCAGTTGCAGCAACTCATGTATTTCATAGTTGGATCATTGGAGATTGATTCCGATAGCTTGAGTGGCTTATCCCTCAAGATATTTCTGTATATTGTAGCTGATATATAAATAAACATTATGGATGTATTATATTTCATCTTATGTTGTATTCAGAATAGCATAGTTTATGATTGTGTTCATGTATTACTGTAAGCTCCCTCTCTTTGAGAATTCTTTACGGGATCTAGTTTGGGGAGATATGAATAACCCATCTACAGTCATTTATTTGGGCTAAAATTATGGAAGAGAAGTGTTTTATGAGTTAAAAAGGGTATCCCAGCCCCATTTCAACTTATTTTTACACTACCTTCCTTATACAGCGTCCTTGAGGACCATATTGTAGAAATTCCTGAAAAAGGAATATTAGAGTGGTATCAAAGCATCAGTCTTGGCTCAGCCTATGCAGTCCAAGATAATATGCCATTAGAAGGAGAATATCCTCATTTAGAAGAGGAGATGTATAGAGAAAACAAGAAAAGAGGAATGATGGAAGAGGAGGTTTCCCTTCTTCTTTTCCAGACCCTAGAGGGTATCATTAAAGATCTTGAGGAGAAAGAAAGGGAAAGTTGCAGAAAGTTTCTAAGAAGGTTTTAAGATGAAGCAAGCCCTAGCTATTATTATCATGGGTGTGATCATTTAGCCACACATGCAGATCCACAATGCAGTCCATTTCCCACTTGCATTGCAGGGAGGATGGATGAAGAAGATGAGGCCATTGGAGGAGCAGTGCTGCAACTCAAAGGTATGGCTCATGGTTGGTGGTTTAAAATTTATGTTTCGTGTTATCATGCAAATGTAGAATCAGATGATAGATTCACTAAAGGATTGGTGAAAAAATTTGATGAAAATCACTGTGAATCTCTATGTGTCAAAACATCAAACACTTTGAATGCGTTGGAGAGAACCATGAAACAAACTCCATTCCATATTTCTGAAGGGGATGACAACATGAATGATGGCTTGCTAAAGGCAAGACCCCTATTGTGTGAAGGGCCCTCTTCCATTTTTGAAGTCATGGAGGTACTTCCTTCAAGAGATGACCAAGATCTAGGGTCACTCCTTGATGATGAGGTAATCTCATTTATTGATGGGGAGGATGAGCATATGAGCTCTAACAACGCTGTCATACTGGGAGGAGATCCATCACCACATGGAGGTGAAAGGGGAGACATTGCTTCCATTATAGGAGCCCTTGTGTCTTTACAAGGAGTTCCAAGTATTTTAACATGTGGGAACCATGGCACAATTCCAGAGTCATATGTAGCAGTTATTGGGGATTGTGAGGTGGAGGAGGAAGAGAAGGATCAAAATCAAGGGATGATACACTCTTATCTGTGTCAGAGAGTTTTTTCACAAGAGAAGGAGACTATACAACATAGTGAAGAGAGGGACAACTCAGTCCACTCATACATACGGTCCACTTCTGAGCTTGATGTCTCACTATATGGAGGCATTCCACTTGGGAGGCCACTTGATCTAGAAGTGATAAGGGACATCTTGTCATATATTTCAACACTCTTGGATTCCGGAGAGGTGAAGACTTTGGAGGAGTCCAGCACAACTCAGAGAGTTTGGGATAGACTCAAGGAGGAGGGAGGCACTCTCTCATTTTTAGCATTACCTACTCTCATTACCCATACTGTGCTGACAGAGATTGCTATAGGGACAGAGGATTGCATCTTCATGATGCAGGATGACTGCTCCCCAGACTTGGAGAGGAAGAGGATACTTCCTTTGATGGAGGACTCTTTCATACATAGGAGTGGATGTAGGCCACTCATGCTTGCTTTGGCCCAGCTTGGGAGATTCTTTGGGGATGACAACTTCTCATGGGAGGCCAACTTCCAAAGGACACCATCACTATTTGAGCATGAGCAGCTGCATGATGGGCATGGCAGCATTTTGGAGGATGAATTTGGCATGGGGGATGTCAAAGTAGTAGGCAACAGCGTGAGGGGAGCTTCACATGCTAGATCACCAGCGCTGTCTATGAGGAGGATTGATCTGTATTGGAGGTCTCAGCTTTTGGTAGAGTACTCCAAGGATATTGGTGCATGAATGGTCCTTGATGACCCAGAGGGAGATGATAGATACATAGTGGATGATATGGTCATTTATTATTATGGCAGAATCTTTTTGACTAGAGCATCTAGTCTCAAAGAGAAACTATTACATGTAGCACATGAGGACTTGCTAGCTATGCACCTTGATGCATATCTTGTTTTGTTAGAGGAGTTAACTTGGGAGGGCATCCAAGGGAAATATATCAGCATATGGAAAGATGCATAGCCCGGATGGTGATAGAGGAGATGTCACAACCACCTTCCTACTCCTTGGGAGTGAGGGAGATTTTTCAGTTGAGCCATTCCAGCTCAAGGTCTCAAGTACATAGTAGAGAAGGTAAAATTTCACATTATGTTTTGTATTTCTTTACTTTATATGAGCATCATATTTTATCGAGAAGGATCATCCCTTCTTGCATTTTGTATAATGTACTTGCAGCTACTTGTAGCATTGATTTTGGCTACCTTAATGGTGGTTTGTGGGGGAAGCCACATGACTCTTGGTGTGCACCAATAACAACACATTGTACATTCATGTTCACATCCTATAAGATGATTGTGGCAGAAAACAAGTGGCTAGTAAAGCACTTGTTACCTTTTTTTTGAGGCAGGCATGGAATTCACTACGTTGGTTCCTCATGTGGAACTATGATTCACTCTCTGGTTGCCATGTGGCAGCTTGTTTTCATTGTATTTTGCTTCCATATGTTACTGATGTTTGTATACTCATGGGATGCTTTATTTGGAGAGTGGGCTTGGAGTTGGAGATGCCCATTGGGATTATGATTCTCCCCTTTTCACATGTTGTATGTTTTATGAGAAACAATGGGCACACCATGATTTCTATGTCACTACTTTTTCTCCATGTAGGAGGAGCTATTGGGAGAAAGTGCGTTATTGGAGGAGGCTCTTCATGGTTGATTCATTTTGTGGGGAGGCTTGGGCCAATTGTAGAGGCCATGAAATTTCAGCCCAATATCAGCAACCCCCTCACACTTATCATAAATGGAGGGAGAAACTACTTGGATGTGAAAATCTAAACTCTCCATTCAGCCCCAACATGTTGCATAGATCCGGGGTTGAGGATTGCTTTGTTGAGCTACCTAGGATGGATCATTTCATTTGGATTATTGCATGGGTGAAAGAGTCAGTCATTGGGAATAATACTTCCCATGTTTTTCATCACTCCTACCTTGAGGAGGCCATTGAACAACAGGCAGATTTCCACTTGCATCCTCTATTATCTCATGATGTATACTTTGGTTTTACACACTTGGAGGGATACATGGAGGGTAGATTTATTGCATATCTTGATGAGCTATGGTGGGGTATATTGATAAGGAGGCCACAAGAAGAGGAGGAGGAAATTTTCTCTACCTTGCAGTTGCTTGAGGACAAGCAACATTTTGAAGGGGGGGGACTATAATGTTCCCAATTTTTAGCCTCATGCTAAAAGAAACATTATTGTTAGCAGTATTTTATTTAGATAAATAAAATTTGTAAGAAGACCCCATAATCCTTGAGAAGGAAGAAATAAAACTTCTTGTGTGAAAGGAGGAATAATAAAGCAGCTGATTTGAGAACCACATGGTGTGAACAGGACTGGATAATGCTTGATCTAGACATTTTGACCAAGTCCATATGCACTATCTAGATACAATGTATCTCCTTGGTGGAATACACAGTTTTAGAGGAGGATCACATGCATGAGTTGGAAGGAACATGTGGATGGGACCCATGGTGGAGAGGAGCACTTGATATATAAGGAGAGGAGGACAACCATTGTTCTTCATGCTTGATAATTATTTTTCTTAGTCTGTTGAGACTTCGCTTCTCTTGCTGTTTAGAAAGAGTTCAGTGCTGCATACCACTAGGGTGTTCTCGGTTGGGAATCATTACCTCATCCTCAGGGAAGGAGAGGTTCTAGAGCTTCATTTCCTCATTCTAGAATTTGGCCAAAGCTACCTCCTTTAGTCACAACATTATTCCTGGAGCAGGATAATTTTGTGCTGCAAGGTGCAGCAATAGAGGATCTCTTGAGTTGTTCCTTGGCTTGTTTTTCAGTGGAGGGCTCATCTATTCATTGAAGGATCAGTGAGGAGGACTCATAGGTTTATTTTAATATCATTTGCATCAAGCCAACCATCCATCTTCCATCACAGCGTAGTCTCTAGCTAGAACTGCGTTATTTTTGCAAGGAGTTGCTGGGAGGGTTATTTGAGCTCATCAGGAGGAGTGTTTCTGAGTAGAGAGATCAGAATTTTGCTTAGATCCACTATCAGAGGAGGGAATCATTATTTCTGATCTGCTACAACCTCATTTTATATTTTGATTCAATTGCAGTGACAAGTCAGATTGTCACATTGTACATTCTCCGGCATTTCTAGCAATC
Organism: Pinus albicaulis; assembly: GCA_034641835.2. NCBI lineage: Eukaryota > Viridiplantae > Streptophyta > Pinopsida > Pinales > Pinaceae > Pinus > Pinus albicaulis. Next base: position 624,242,361 of record CM076581.1, read on the forward strand.
TCTTCTAGATTGGCTAGAAATATTGTATTGGAGCCCATTATTCTATTATTGGGAATGTCTTGTATATTTCAACCATATTTCATGTGTATGCATCTATAGCAGCAGCTTCTCTAATATATACAACACTGTCACTACTCTTCGACATTTTGTGCAGTTGCAGCAACTCATGTATTTCATAGTTGGATCATTGGAGATTGATTCTGGTAGCTTGAGTGGCTTGTCCCTCAAGATATTTCTATATATTGTAGCTGATATATAAATAAACAAGATGGTTGCATTATATTTCATCTTATTTTGTATTCAGAATAGCAGATTTTATGATTGTTTTCATGTATTATTGTTAGCTCCCTCTCTTTCAACATTCTTTACGGGATCTAGTTTGGGGAGATCTGAATACCCCATCTAGAGTCATTTATTTGGGCTCAAATTCTGAAAGAGAAGTGTTTTATGATTTAGCAAGGCGATCCTAGCCCCTTTTCAGCTTATTTTTACATTGCCTTGCTTATACAGTGTCCTTGAGGACCATATTGCAGAAATTCCTGAAAAAAGGAATATTAGAGTGGTATCAGAGCATCAATCTTGGCTCAGCCTGTGCAGCCCAAGATAATATGCCATTAGAAGGAGAAGCTCATCATTTAGAAGAGGAGATGTACAAAGAAAAAAATAAAAGAGGAATGATGGAAGAGGAGGTTTCCCTTCTTCTTTTCCAAACCCTGGAGGGTATCATTGAAGATCTTGAGGAGAAAGAAAGGGAAAGTTGCAGAAAGTTTCTGAGAGGGTTTGAAGATGAAGCAAGACCTATTTATTATTATGATGGGTGTGAGCATTCAGCCACACATGTAGATCCATAGCGCAGTCAATTTCCCACTTGCACTGTAGGGAGGATGGAGGAAGAAGATGAAGCCATTGGAGGAGCAGCGCTACAACTCAAAGGTATGGCTCATGGTTGGTGGTTTAAAAATTACGTTTCATGTTATCATGAAAATGTAGAATCATATGATGGATTCAATAAAGGATTGGTGAGGAAATTTGATGAAAATCACTGTGAATCTCTATGTGTCAAAACATAAAACACTTTGCATGCATTGGAGAGAACGATGAAACAAACTCCATTCCATATTTCTGAAGGGGATGACAACATGAATGATGGCTTGCTAAAGGAAAGAACCCTATTGTGTGAAGGGCCCTCTTCCATTTGTGAATTCATGGAGGTACTTCCTTCAAGAGATGACCAAGATATAGGGTCAATTCTTGATGATGAGGTAATCTAATTTATTGATGGGGAGGATGAGCATATGAGATCTAACAACACTGTCATACTGGGAGGATATCCATCACCACATGGAGGTGAAAGAGGAGCCATTGATTCCATTAGAGGAGCCCTTGTGTCTTTACAAGGAGTTCCAAGTATTTTAACATGTGGGAACCATGGCACAATTCCAGAGTCATATGTAGCAGTTATTAGGGATTGTGAGGTGGAGGAGGAAGAGAAGGATCAACATCAAGGGATGATACACCCTTATCTATGCCTGAGATTTTTTGCACAAGAGAAGGAGACTATACAGTGCAGTGAAGAGAGGGACAACTCAGTCCACTCATACATATAGTCCACTTTAGAGCCTGATGTCTCACTATATGGAGGCATTCCACCTGGGAGGCCACCTGATCTAGAAGTGATAAGGGCCATCTTGTCATATATTTCACCACTCTTGGATTTCGAAGAGGTGAAGACTTTGGATGAGTCCAGCACAACTCAAAGAGTTTGGGATAGAATCAAGGAGGAGGGAGGCGCTCTCTCAATTTTAGCATTACCCACTCTCATTACCCATACTGCGCTGATAGATATTGCTGCAGGGATGGAGGATTGCATCTTCATGATGCAGGATGACTGCTCCCCAGACTTGGAGAGGAAGAGGATACTTCCTTTGAGGGAGGACTCTTTCATACATATGAGTGGATGTAGGCCACTCATGCTTGCTTTGGCCCAGCTTGGGAGATTCTTTGGGATGACAGCTTCTCATGGGAGGCCAACTTCCAAAGGACACCATCACTATTTGAGCACGAGTAGCTGCATGATGGGCATGGCAACATTTTGGAGGATGAATTTGGCATGGGGTATGTCAAATTAGTAGGCAACAGCATGAGGGTAGCTTCACATGCTAGATCACCAGCGCTGTCTATGAGGAGGATTGATCCGTATTGGAGGTCTCAGCTTTTGGTAGAGTACTCCAAGGATCTTGGTGCATGCATGGTCCCTGATGATCCAGAGGGAGATGATAGATACATAGTGGATGATATGGTCATCTATTATTATGGCAGAATTTTCTTGACTAGAGCATCTAGTCTCAAGGAGAAACTATTACATGCAGCACATGAGGACTTGCTAGCTATGCACCTTGATGCATATCTTGTTTTGTTAGAGGAGGTCACGTGGGAGGGCATCCAGCGGGACATATATCAACATATGGAGAGATGCATAGCCCGTATGGTGATAGAGGAGATGTCACAGCCACCTTCCTACTCATTGGGAGTGAGGGAGATTTTTTAGTTGAGCCATTCCAGCTCAAGGTCTCAAGTACATATTAGAGAAGGTATAATTAGACATTATGTTTTGTACTTCTTTACTTTATATGAGCAGCATATTGTACCGAGAAGGATCAATTCTTTCATTTTTGTATAATGTACTTGCAGCTACTTGTAGCATTGATTTTGGCTACCTTAATGGTGGTTTGTGGGGGAAGCCACATGACTCTTGGTGTGCACTAGTAACACCACATTGTACATTCATGTTCACATCCTATGAGATGACTGTGGTAGCAAACAAGTGTCTAGTAAAACACTTGTTACCTTTTGTTTTGAGGCAGGCATGGAATGCACTGCGCTGGCTCCTCATGTGGAACTATGATTCACTCTCTGGTTTCCATGTGGCAGCTTGTTTTCATTGTATTTTGCTTCCATATGTTATCGATGTTTGTATACTCATGGGAGGATTTATTTGGAGAGTGGGCTTGGAGTTGGAGATGCCCATTGGGATTATGATTCTCCCCTTTTCACATGTTGTATTTTTCAGGAGAAACAATGGGCACACCATGATTTCCATGTCACTACTTTTCTTTCCATGTAGGAGGAGCTATTGGGAAAAAGTGTGTTATTGGAGGAGGCACTTCATGGTTGATTCATTTTGTGGGGAGGCTTGGGAAAATTATAGAGGACATGAAATTTCAGCCCAATATCAGCAAACCCCTCACACTTATCATAAATGGAGGGAGAAACTACTTGGATGGAAAAATGTAAACTCTCCATTCAGCCCCAACATGTTGCATAGATCCGGGGTTGATCTAGGATGACTCATTTCATTTGGATGATTGCATGGGTGAAAGAGTCAGTCATTGGGAATAAGACTTCCCATGTTTTTCATCACTCCTACCTTGAGGAGGCTATTGAACAACAAGGAGATTTCCACTTTCATCCTTTATTATCTCATGATGTATACTTTGGTTTTACACACTTGGAGGGATACATGGAGGGTAGATTTATTGCATATATTGATGAGATATGGTGGGCTCTATTGATGAGGAGGCCACAAGAAGAGGAGGACGAATTTTTCTCTACCTTGCAGTTGCTTGAGGAGAAGCAACATTTTGAAGGGGGAGGTCTGTAATGTTCCCAATTTTTAGCCTCAAGCTAAAAGGAACATTATAGTTAGTAGTATTTTATTTAGATAAATAAAATGGGCAAGGAGACCCCATAATCCTTGAGAAGGAAGACCCAACCCCCTTTCAGCTTATTTTTACACTGCCTTCCTTATATAGTGTCCTTGAGGACCATATTGCAGAAATTCCCAAAAAAGGAATATTACACGACTTCCCTTGTTAGAGCATAAAGGCATGGATGACCTGGTAGCGACTGAAACAACATCACGAGGGATAGGGGACAGTGGGACTGAAGGCCATAATGTGCGACACGAGAGAGGAACCAAGCAATGAAGGATGTAGGACTATAGCGGGTTACAAAGGGACTCAGGATAGACTCCATGAATGCAATGATGACGCAACTCAGATGCTCTAAACAAGAGTGACTCGATGGTGCTGCCACATAGAAAATGTCCAATGGGGACCATAAAAACATGAGTACAGGACAGTTACTCATGATGAAAATCGACACGAGCATGGACAAGTATGAAGGCAAAGTGGTGCCCCCAAGTACAAGTGTTGCAAGTGAATAAATTCCCTTTTGGGGAGTAGTGAAGTGATGCTTCGTGGAAAAAATGTCCCGGTAAAGTATAAAATCACAAAAAATAATAGATACACATTTGAGGGCTTGGTGAGTGCTTTCCAATGGTGCAGACAGTTTGTCAAACTGAGCTACGGTTTGGCTGTAGTAGGCAAAAGAAAAATCGGGGGTTTCTCTTTTAATAAGGCATTTTCCCTCTAAATTCACTCATTTGTATGTGGAGCTGTGGTGAATGTAGATAGGAGAGAAGGCCCTAAATCTTGCGGCGATCATAATGGACAAACCAACCAATGGAATCGAGATCCATTAGTTGCAGGTAAGAGGCATAACCCTACTCTTCCATTTCATTGGATTGAAAGTTCAGTTTAGGTCCCCAGAGCTCAGGAATAGACCCCTACTCTTCTTCACGGCCGGGTCGCACTTTTTGGGCCAAAAAATATGACCTGGGTAGTAGGTTTTGGGAAGAAAATTGTGACCTGTCCCAGGATTGGGCATGGAAAGTGCGACCTGACAGGGAGGGGTTTTTCTATGCTATTTGTTTTGGTTGAGAAATGGGTTTTTGTATTTGGATAAAATATTTCCTATTTGTACACTGCCAATTATGATGGTTTTATGCAGATATGGCAGAATTACGGATCAAATGGAGAGAGAGAGACCTAGGCACATTACAGTTGGAGATCCGGGAGGATTAGGGTGTGCACAGTGCATTGGCCAGGTTTGAGGTTCTGAATTTTGTGGAGAACCCTTTGATGAGAGATGGAGAGCCCTTATTGGCCTGGATTGTCAGCTATTGGGATCTAGACCATGAGGTCTTTATAGTGCAGGGGCACCGGATCAAGTTGATGGTCCAGATATATATTTCCTAACTAGTCTTCCATCACTTGGGATGGTTGGGAATACGTAGCTAGTGTCACTGCGAGGGAGGAACATCATGGAGTTTGTAGAGCGCCATTGTCGACTAGGTCTCCAAGTTAAGGGGACTCGGATACCCATCGTCGATCTAGAGAGGTTAGAGACTCGTGCTGTGGCTGCAGCGGTGCTGCGGATCCTGGGAACCAAACACTCCACCACATCACTGGAGAGCAGATGATGCTTGTGGAGAGTTTGTTGAGTGGGACCTACTATGAGTGGGCCCAAATGATTTTGTTGTCGTTGAAATGACAATTTTCGCTATGCAAGTGGCAAGTGAACCATGACTGTGCATATGGTATATTTTTGTGCTCGACCTTCTTTGAGAAGATCTCGACACTGTGACCTCGTATACATCTCCAGGATGGGGGCCCGAGAGAGCCCAGGATGCGCCTGTGGGGGCGAATATTATGCAGAGGAGGAGGTGGGGCAGTCAGATGGGTGTTCCCACCTGAGTTATTTGCGCATTGGGATCAGATTCCAATGTACATAGACGACTATCCCTATAGTGGGATGAGTTATTTTGGGGACCTGGATTTGCCACTGCCTCTTGGTCGAGTATGGGGGCCCGATGGTAAGTGACAAATTGCTAATATTTTTATGTGAATTGTAAAGTTTCTGAATATTGTATATGGTACTGATTCTTCCATTTTTGGTATGTAGATACAGCACCGGTAAAACTGGCCAGGTATATGGGACGACCTGCAGTATCAGGAGCTGCAGGACCTAGTGGATCGAGGGTGCCACAAAATGAGGATGCAACAGCCATCTTGGAGGACATCCGTCGTAGATGTGAGAGGCTTGAGAGGCTTCTGACCGGTGTTTCAGAGCGTGGCTGGCAAGACTTAGAAGACCAATACATAGAGCCATGTATTGGTATACCCTCAGATTTTTGAGGGGTCATGCAGCGCATGGCAATGGCCAGGCAGGAGATGAATGATATATGAGCTGCGGGGGCAAAGCCATTGTCTCGGGACCCTCCAGATAGTGATTAGTGTGTAGGGGTAGGTGGTGCCCCCAGTTTTGAGTTTTTGTAACATGATATGGGCATGTCATATGTATCAGAGTTGATGGACTCTAAAACATTTTATACGACACATATTATGGATATGCATCGTTTTGATAGTTTTATGTTATTGTCTTGTGTTAAATGCATGTGCTAAATTCCAATCTAGAATATGGTTTGCAATGCTATCTACATAGTGATTTTGTGCTCTAGGTACATGAATGAATGTAATGATTTCAAATTCACGCATCAAAATCTTCACTCATAAATATCTTCTAAAAAGGATAGGATTGTGCACACGATAGACACCATTCAATTGCATGAAAAGAAGCAAGGAATCTAAATGAACATGAAGGTGGAGGATGCCATGTGAAAGGGAATCTGATAATAAACCTCGCAATACATCATATTCGGCCTGATTATTGGTAGCAGTACCAATGCATACACCATTCGAAAGAACAAGCGAATGCAAGGGGGTAAAAATGGCCCAACCTACCGAGGCTAGATTCCGGGAGTAGCGACTTGCACCATCAACAAAACCGATATAAGGTGTGGATGGGAGGTTCATCTGAAAGGTGCCACAAGAAAATAAATGGGAGGATGATGAAAAATGTTGGCAACCTAAGTGCAAAGTAGAAATCGAATGCACTCCGTGAGAGGGAGTGATCTAGGTAGGATGTCTATTACTCACACGCCGACGGTGAGGTGGAGTGTGGGAGCTACTGGAGGTGTAGCTTGTGCTCAAGCTGCAAAAGTCACCATAGACATGAAGAGTGCCATCCTGTTTATGGGTGGGAAAGATGAAGTCAGGGGTGGACATGGCTTCCATGATGTCATCATCACAATAGAAGATGGAGTGACGAGAGGAAGGGAGACCACATGACGTGGCGAAGCTACCTGACTCATCATCATGAGAAGAAAGGTTCACATGTGCATCATCACAGGGGATGATAGAAGAACAAGAAAATAAGGGATCTACCAATGTTGAGCCCAGGGTGATCGCTGAAGGGAGGTCAAGCGAAACAATAGGGGAAGATTTAGAGGGAGCTTCCACCGAGGGTCTCATGGATGATGATAGGTAGAGGATGGTGGCCACAGGCTCCGTCATCTTGACATCAGGAGGGGGAATTTCAATGGAAGTAGGTAAATCCTCAGTCTGGCCTGCAACATACTACGCAAGTATGGGAGAGGTGGATTGGTTCTATTCAACCTCGTACTCCCGAACTACCTCTAAAGTGGCACAGTAATGTGTAAGGCAAGGAAAATGGTGGGAAAAATGGCCATGGCGATCACACAAAGCACAGGGTTGTTTGATGTGAATATTTTTAGGGTTCTTGGTTGTAGTCGAGGAAGAATAGAGGCTTCAGGGACCGTAGACTCAGGGAACACAACTTTAACCGTGGGCTTGATACGGGGCAGTTCAGGACAACTATGGGTCGCATGGCCGACGACATCACACAAAACATAGGGCTTTGCGGGCGGGGGAGGTGCAGGGTCAGTTGGGGAAACCTTGTCCTTTGAGGCCCTCTTGCAAGCTTTTCCCTTCTTACTCGAAGCGGTCGCAATAGAAGGTGGTTCCTGTTGAGGTGGTTGAGGAACTGTTGCAGCGGGAGAAGTCATGGGGACTGGTTTAACCGGGGTCAAAGGAAGATAAGGTTTGGGTTGAATAGGTGGGGTAGCGGCTGGAGGATCAAGGTACTAGACAGGAATCCAATGGGTCAGGTTAGGAAGAGAGAGGGTGGCCATGACAGGTACCGTGTACACTCTTGGGGAGGGAGCTAGGAACAGTATCTGACCAGAGGGGTAATGGCGAGGAGGGATGACTCCTAAATGGTTAAGGCCTGGAGGAACCGTTCTAGGAGGGTAAAGAGGCTCATGGATACTAGTTGAAGGGCTAGGAGGAGGAGGTTCAGAAGGTTGAATCGAAGGGCTAGGAATAGGCTGCGGAGGGCGAGGAGGCTGCTGACTAGCCGAAGCGGGCTGGTTGAGGGCAGCTCGAGATGATTGCATCATGCAAACATTCGATGAGCTGGGATCAAAGATAGGAGGAGGGATACTAGGGAATGTACCAAGCAATGAGGAATATTTGTAGACTCCAGGTGAGACACTAGTTAAAGGATCGAAGGATTTCTTATTGGCCACCAAAGAGATGATGGACTCAGGGGAGGTCTGAGACTTCGGTTCGTAATATGTCAGTTGGTCAATGGTGACTATATTTCCATTATGAGGGAAGAACATATTGTGGTGAACCGTAGATGGGATAGCAGACATCGCATAGGTGTAGCTACAACCCAATAGAATGTTGTAATCTAAGGGGGCATCTATGACTTCTATTTCAACGAAAACAACCTTGCCCGCAAGAGTAATAGGAAAATTGTGGAATAGGCCGATGGGTTGGGAGGTGTGGCCATCCCACGCTCAGAGATTGATCATGGAAGGAGCTAACTCAGGTGATCCAAGTTGCTTCCAAACTGAAGCAGACATCACACAGGTGGATGCCCCCTCATAAATGATGCACTGAGAAACATTGGCGTTCCAGATCTTGACTGGGATTTGGAAGGCAACAGAAGTAGGAAGGGGAGGATGTTCTGACCGGTCAACATAAAGTACAATCAGTCAATCATCAGAAGGATCTACAACACCCATGACAGATAGTATATATTTTCATTGTGAAGGGCACGACTGGAGGAGTTGCAGCGTTGAAATGGCAGCAGGAGATTGCGCCAAATCATCTACTATGCTATACGAATGGGCAGATTTTCCAGAAGCAGCATTTTAGCATAGTGGTCCCTTAGGGATCCTGGTATGAACCTCCACCTTAGGCTTAGGGATCTGCAAGGGACCATTAGGTGTCAAAAGAGGCTCTGTAGATATTGAAGGAGGCGACTCGGGGACAGACGTAGCGGGAGGCTTGTTGTACTGACAGGACCGAGTCTGAATATTGATGTATACAATTAGAGGTTGATCAGAGTTCATCATGAGAATCTAATAATCGGAGGTACTAGATGGAAGAGGTTGAGTGGCCACTTGACCTTCAGGTGGTTGGGTAGCCACAAAACCTTTACGAGGGAATAGATTAGTAAGCATAGCCGGCTGACTAGGCACAACACTAGGAGGGATGGAAGGGGAGCCTTGCTGTCCTTGCAATGTTGCTTGAGACTCCCACATCTACTTCATCTATGGTAAAAGAGGACAATCATGTGTGTAATGACCATAAACACCACAACAAGAACAAGGCTTGTTCGTGTGAATAGGCCTGTCCTGCTTGGACTGAGTGTGCTGTTGCTGGTTAGCAGTGTTAGGGGAATTATTTTGAGGATTAGGTCCAGGATTAACGGGAGAAAATTGATTTTGAATGCCTTTCCTCTTCTTTTTGGAGGGAGGAGCATTAGTCGCACCCTGCTGTGCATACACCTACCCTTGAGGGGGCGGTGGCTGCTGTTGCAGGGGTTGAGAAGGCAAGGGAGGAGGAGGTGGTAATGCTGGAGGAGCTAAAGCACCAGGTTGTGGATATGGATAATAAGGAGGTTGGGTAACAGTGTGGTAAACAAGAGGTTGGGAAAAAGGAGGAGGCATGTTGTATCCTGGATACATGCTACCGGAAGGGGGAAAAGTGCGAGAGGTGCTGGCCCCCCCTGAGGAAAACCATAGCTCATGGGAGGCTAAGCATATGGATGAGAGAGAGCTCCAACGATACCGTCGATGGCATGAGATGCCCTTGGTGCATTGGCACCACCGAGTCTAGGAAGATCAAGTAGAACAGTATAAACATAACCGGACTGAGTGTAGATTAGGTCATATTTTAATGAACTTTGGAGAGTGGCTTCTTCAGTTTGAGGGAAATGCGATGTGAAATCTTTGCCAATAGGAGGCAAGAGAGATCTAAGGAACCAGTCCATGTAGACACGGTCTTCGAAGGTAGGGGCTTGACATATGCTCTTTCTTCTCCGCCATTCCTGGACATAATCGGATAGGCGGGTAATAGACAATTGACAGAAAGGAGTCAAAAGTTCAGTACCAATGTCATAACAAAGAGGAAGCTAGAAATAGGATAGAAAAGCCCAAGAAAGAGTCGCAAAGGTCGTATGAGAGGATGAGGCTTGATAAACATACCACTTAGAAGCTTTTCCTATAAGCGTACGTTGGAACAACCGAAGGCAGACAAAGTTATCGGTAATGGAGTTAGTCGAACACCACATGTGAAAAGATCAAACATGATTTGTAGGATCTTCTCCCTTAAAGCCTTCAAACTTGGGGATGTCATAAGGAAGCTTGGTCGGAATAGCAGTCCAACTAGCGTCATGGTGCATAGGGTCATTTATCAACTGGTTAAAAGCAGGAAGACTGAGGCCTGCCATATACGGGAGCAAGGGAGCAGCCGGGATAGTTACTGTTGTGGTCCCCAGTGGAGTCGCCAGTTTTTAGTATGAATCTTGATTGCAAGTGTAAGAAAAAAGATCACTTTAGCTGTGCATAACAAATGGCCCTAACAGAAAAATATGGCTACCAATATCTTCAAATCTACAATTAGTTGATCAAGATAAATGCTACTAAAATCTAGATCTATGCATCAAAAGACATTAAGCAATAAATAGAATGAGATTTACTCCATGCATCCAATAGACAAGACAAGAATACGTTGAATGAATTTTATATTAAGGGAACCTAGGAGGAAAACATAGAAGGATGTTACCAGTTCTCCTCAATGGGATGGGTTTTTGTAAGTCCTCAGCACTTCAGATCTAAAATTCCTCTCTCTTGATGGAGCAGAAAACCTAGACAAAAATGGAACTTAAAGGGAGCTTACAAGCAAAAGGATAGAAAAATATGACAATGATGGTGGATCAAAGTTAGACCAAAAGTATAGATCCAGAGTGATCTTAGGCAACAAAAGGTGATGAATGAATGGCAAAACCCTTCTATTTATAACAAAATATTGAGTTAGTCTAGATATTGGTGCATAGTTAAAATATTATTAACCAAATCAAGATCCAATTTTTATGGAATATTTTATTATTTTTGTTGGAGGGAAAAGGAATTTGACTTGGGTCAAATCCCTTTATTTGTAAATAATAAATAAATAAATGATTTATTTATCATTTTAAGGATGTGGTTGAGTAATAATTAAATAAATAATGATTTATTTAACTATTTATAAGTGATTTAGTCAAATTTAACAAGGAATATTATTTAAATAAGGTTTAAATAATTATTCCTAGAAAATAATAAGATAAATAATAATTTATCTAATTAATTTTCCTGTTTTGGGTTAAATATGACCAGGAATATTAATTAAACTGTTGTTTAACTAATTATTCCTCGAGGAAAATCAAACAAATGTGGATTTATTTAATATTTCCTCATGGGGTTTCCTGTTTAGACCATAAACAACTTAATAAAGGTGTTTTACTAAGTTATTTTTCATAGTGAAAGCAATTTTACTTAGGGTAAAATTGGTCTTACATGATGTACTTAGGTCCATATAATAGTAACAGGTTAGATGACCAAAAAATGGTGTAACATATTTCCCCCCAGCATGCAAGCGTTAGGAGCTAATCGTATGACCGAAGTACGTTGTAAGAACTCAATCACTAGACACCGAAGGGAAGTCAACAAGAGAGAAATATAAGGTAGACCGAAGCGCTAAAGGACTAGACCCTGAGGAGGTGAGACTAACAGGTGCGACAAGTCTCTTTTATGAGTGAGTACCTGTGCTATAGGCGGTGGGGGAGGCATACCTATGCCCACTGAGACAAAGTACAAAGAATAATGCATCCAGTAAGCAAGGGACTGAACAATATAGTACATGCTGGCATAAACATGAGCCAGGTAAAAACATGATAATGAATAACACATACATAATGTGCCTGGGATAACAGCCAGGACTTATACAATAATATTTGAGTACATGGGATACAAATACAACCCAAATGCCCCTGTAAACAGGAAAGGGCTCTGAAAATTTGACTGATACATGCAAACAAAAAGGCGTTGCAAGCGGCTGAGGCCAACATCATCAAATATATGGAGTTGCATAAAAGGCTGTAATGAAGAGGTCATCCATGCATGTGGGGGGCTACCTGTAGGGCCACCCCCTCATGAGGGCTGAGACATCTCACACATACCCGAGAATCGCCGGTATCGCCTACTGCATCACTGAACCATCAAGTATATGGATCTCAATCATGCTGAAAGGAGCTAGAGCTAAGAAAAAATCAAGTCAAAGGGAAATAATGAGTCCCTTTTCCTGATCCAAGGCACCGAACAAGAGTGGAAGTTGAAACCAAGGTACACCGCCCTCTAGACCTGTCTTATGGAATGAATGAGTTGATGTCGATAGAAGGAGGTCTACCATATGTGAGCCAATAAGGGATCCTCAACTAAGGCACAAGAGAAAATAGTAGAGTGACTGATAGACTGACACCAGTGATGATGATGAAATGGGGAGTACTGAGTAGCGGACGGACGACTTCCCTTGTTAGAGCATAAAGGGCATGGATGACCTGGCAGCGACTGACACAACATCACGAGGGATAGGGGACAGTGGGACTGAAGGCCATAATGTGTGACAGGAGAGAGGAACCAAGAAATGAAGGATGGAGGACTATAGCAGGATACAAAGGGACTCGGGATAGACTCCATGAATGCAATGATGACTTAAATCGGATGCTCTAAACAAGGGCGACTCGATGGTGCTGCCACAGAGAAAAGGTCCAATGGGGACCATAAAAACATGAGTATAGGATGGTTACTCATGACGAAAATCGACACGAGCATGGACAAGTATGAAGGCAAAGTGGTGCCCCCAAGTACAAGTGTTGCAAGTGAAGAAATTCGCTTTTGGGGAGTAATGAAGTGATGCTTCGTGGAAAAAATGTGTCCCGGTGAAGTATAAAATCACAAAAAACTAATAGATACCCATTTGAGGGCTCGGTGAATGCTTTCCAATGGTGTAGACAGTTTGTCAAACTGAGCTACGGTTTGGCCACAACAAGCGAAAGAAAAATTAGGGGTTTCTCTTTTAATAAGGAATTTTCCCTCCAAATTCACTCATTTACATGTGGAGCTCTGGTGAATGTAGAGAGGAGAGAAGGCCCTAAATCTTGTGGTGATTGTAGCGAACAAACCGACCATTGGAATCGAGATCTGTTAGTTGTAGGTAAGAGGCCTAACCCTACTATTTCATTTCATTGGATTGAAAGTTTAGTTTAGGTCCCCAGAGCTCAAGAATAGACCCCTGCTCTTCTTCACGGCCGGGTCACACTTTTTGGGGCAAAAAATGTGACCTGGGTAACAGGTTTTGGGAATAAAACTGCGACCTGTCCTAGGATTGGGCCTGAAAAGTGCGACCTGACAGGGAGGGGTTTTTCTATGCTTTTTTTTTTTGGCTAAGAACTAGGTTTTTGTGTTTGGATACAGTATTTCCTATCTATACACTGAAAAGTATGATGGTTTTGTGCAAATATGGAAGAATTACGGATCAACTGGAGAGAGAGAGACCTGAGCACATTACGGTCAGAGATCTAGGAGGATCAGGGTGTTCACAGTGCATTGGCCAGGTTTTGGGTTCTGAAGTTTCTGGAGAACCCTCTAATGAGAGCTAGAGAGCCCTTATTGGCCCGAATTGTCAGCTATTGGGATCCGGACCATGTGGTATTTATAGTGCAAGGGCATCGGATCAAGTTGACGGTCTAGGATATATATTTCCTGACTGGTCTTCCACCACTTTGGATGGTTGGGAATACACATCCAGTGTTACCGCGAAGGCGGAACATCATGGAGTTTGTAGAGCACCATTTTCGACCAGGTATCCAAGTCAAGGGGACTCGGATACCCATCGGGGATCTAGAGAGGTTAGAGACCCGTGCTATGGACGCAGTGGTGCTGCAGATCCTGGGCAACCAGGCACTCCACCACATCACTGGAGGGCAGATGATGCTTGTGGAGAGTGTGTTGATTGGGACCTACTACGGGTGGGCCGTCATCTTTGAAACGGCAATTTTCGCTATTCAAGCGACAAGTGAACCATGACTGTGCATATGGTAAAGTTTTGTGCTCGCTCTTCTTTGAGAAGATCCCGACACTGCGACCTCATATACAGCTCCAGGATGGGGGCCCGAGAGAGCCCAGGATGCGTCAGTGGGGGGGACTACTGTGCAAAGGAGGAGGTGGGGCAGTCAGATGGGTGTTCTGACCCGATTTATTTGCGCATTGGGATTAGATGCCATTGTACATAGATAACTATCCCTATAGTGCGATGAATTATTTTGGGGACCCGGATTTGCCACTGCCTCTTGGTTGAGTATGGGGGCCCGATGGTAAGTGAAAAATTGGTAATATTTTTATGTGCATTGTAAAGTTTCAGAATATTGTATATGGTATTGATTCTTCCACTTTTGGTATGCTCATACAGCACTGGTAAAACCAGTCGAGTATATGGGACGACTTGCAGTATCAGGAGCTGCAGGACCTAGTGGATCAAGGGCGCCACAAAATGAGGATGTAGCAGCCCTCCTGGAGGACATCCGTCGTAGATGTGAGAGGCTTCTGACCGGTGTTTCAGAGCGTGGATGGCAAGACTTAGAAGACCAGTACATAGAACCATGTATTTGTCTACCCTCAGAGTGGCGAGGGGTCATGCGGCGCATGGTGATGACTGAATAGGGGATGCGTGATCTACGAGATGTGGGAGTAGAGCCATTGGCTCGAGACCCTCCAGATAGTGATTAGTGTGTAGGGGCAGGTGGTGCCCCTAGTTTTGAGTTTTTGTAACATGCTATGGGCATGTCATATGTATCAAAGTTGATGGACTCTAAAACACTTTATACGACACATATTATGGATATACATTGTTTTGATAGTTTTATGCTATTTTCTTGTGTTAAATGCATGTGCTAAATTCCAATCTAGAATATGGTTTGCAATGTTATCTACATAGTGATTTTTTGCTCTAGGTACATGACTGAATGTAATGATTTCAAATTCACGCATCAAAAGCTTCACTCGTAAATATCTTCTAAAAAGGATAGGATTGTGCACACGATAGACACCATTCAATTGCATGACAAGAAGCAGGGAATCTAAATGAACATGAAGGTGGAGGATGTGATGTGAAAGGGCATCGACTAATAAACCTTGCATTGTGTTAGAGTCGGTCCTTACAGCCCTCCGTCAGTGATCATTTCGTCTTTTGCATATTCATAATTAGGTGTCTCGCTTGTTCCACTTCGTTGCATTTCGCTAGGAGCATGCCATTGACTGACGAAGGGGTCTGTTGTCTTATGTTTTCTCATGCTTACACCTGCAGTGCTATTTTAAAAAATTCCTCAAAAATCACTCAAAATCATTGTCATTTCAGTTATGGTCATTAAATGTCAATAAGTGTCTGGTCCTAGTGTCTAGGGTTTTCATGTCATTTGCATACATATCATAAAAGCCTGCAAGATGAGGATTGTTCCGCAAATTTTGATTTCATATTTTTATCATCAGCGTTTTAAAAACATTTCTAGTCCAAAACTCTGTTTTGGAACTAGAAATTGTTCAATATTATTTTTGTAATAAATTGTATTTATTTCACCAAGAAGAAATTTCAAAGCAGACCTCTGATCTTTTCCTCAGCTAAAGAAGCCATACTCCTGCAAGAAGATAACAAAATCATCAATTCAAAACTCAGAAAAGCCAAAGAGAGATTGTATTAAAAAGCCAAATGTGAAAATACAAAAAACATTGTAATATGGGTTGTCAAATAGATTTGGATCAAATCTGATTGTGAAAGATATTTACATCATGTATAAAGGGCAAACAAGTTTCATTTCCAACGATCCATAGCATACAAGTCGAAATCTGAAGTTTGGAGGCCGAAATCGCATTTTGGAGCATTGTTGACAGAGTTGAAGGTCGAGCGACCCACTTGGGCAAAAGCGACCCACTTGGGCAAGAGTGACCCACTTGGGCGTTTTTCACAGTGCAAAATATAACAAGAGCGACCCACTTGGGGAAAAGCGACCCACTCGGCTCAAAAGCGACCCACTTAAATTTTTGCTGAATTTTCAACTACCAGCTCAGATTTTCGCCTAGTATGGACCAGTTTTTCTTGTGGATGGAATTTTTGGGTTTTTATGATGTAAATTCATATTTGACATGTAACTTTGGCTTATTTTTATCTATTCTAGAAGATTCACTCTCAAAAGGGTAAAAAATCATGTAATGGATCAGTTTCCACTCTTTTAGAGGCAAGTTGTTAGCTGCCTAGATTGTAGTTCCATGATTAGAATTGGTTGAAACTGATCCCTGAAGAGGGAATTCGACCCCTAGAGGTGGGGAAAGGTGTTGGAGTGATCTATATATTGTAATTTCTGAGGCATTCTACAGGTTGGAGAGGTTGGACTCTTGGGATACTTTTGATACTATTGTACATACTTTTCATATTTTGGCTAAGGAAAGACCAGGGGTTTTGCGGCACTTGTTGGGATCCTTGTGGTGTTCTCCGTTCTTGATGGTGTTTTCTTCTTTGCTTCATCGTAAGTTTCTTCTGCTGTTTAATGTATACCATCCTTTCATATGCTTCTGAACTAAATTGAATGAGTGAAATAAAGTTGAATCCATTGTTTACAGTGCTCGGCTTTTGAATTCAGTTAGTTCTATATGTTTTCAACTGTTTGGAGAGGATCCAAGTTCTTTTTTGCCCTCTTCAGCTCCTCGTCGGTCTAATATATCCATATATCCAATCAAAAACATCAAGACATTCACCTACCTCGCCCCAACTTGAAATCTGCAAAGGTCTGACCTTATCCCCGGACCCAAAATATGTTTTCCCATTTCTCCAGCGAAAAACCAAAAACCAAAAAATCAAACACACCTATCTTTTTACTAGCCTAAAATCAGTTCTTATTGTAAGTCATCTCGCATCCTATTGCTCATTTTCTCGAGATTGACGGAGAGAGCCCTCTCCTGTCCTCGTAGGGCTAGCTACGAGGCTGAGCGTGGTTTGATGTAGCCTTGAGTTTACTTCATTTCAGCCTGAGGTAGATTTGAGCGCTAACACATTGCATCATATTCGGCCTAATTATTGGTAGCAGTACCAATGCATACACCATTCGAAAGAAAAAATGAATGCAAGGGGGTAAAAATGGCCCAACATGCCGAGGCTAAATTTCGAGAGCAGCGACTTGCACCATCAGCAAAACCGATATAAGATATGGACGGGAGGTCTATCTAAAAGGTGCCACAATACAATAAATGGGAGGATGATGAACAATGATGGCAACCTGAGCGTAAAGTAGAAATCAAACGTACTATGCGAGAGGGAGTGATCTGGGTAGGATGTCTATTACTCACACGCCGACGCTGAGGTGGAGTGTGGGAGCTACTGGAGGTGTAGCTTGTGCTCAGGCCGCGAAAGTCACCATAGAAACGGATGGTGCCATCCCGTTTATGGGTGGGAAAGATGAAGTCAAAGGTGGACATTGATTCCATGATGTCATCATCACAATAGAAGATGGAGTGACGAGAGGAAGGGAGACCACATGACACGGCGAAGCTACCTGACTCATCATCATGAGAAGAAAGATTTCTTATGTGCATTGTCACGGGGGACGACAGAAGAACAAGCAGATAAGGGATCTACCGATGTTGAGCCCAGGGTGATCACTAAAGGGTGGTCAAGCGAAACAACAGGGGAAGATTCAGAGGGAGCTTCCACCAAGGGTCTCATGGATGATAATAGGTAGAGGATGGTGGCTGCAGGCTCCGTCATCTCAACATTAGGAGGGGGAATGTCAATGGGAGTGGGTAAATCCTCAGTCTGGCCTACAACATACTGCGCAAGTACGAGAGAGGCGGATTGGTTCTGTTCAACCTCATACTCCCGAACTACCTCTAAAGAAGTGCGGTAATGCGTAAGGCAGGGAAAATGGTGGGAATAATGGCCATGGAGATAAGCACAGGGTTGGTTGGTGTGAATATTTTTAGGGTTCTTGGCTGCAGTCGAGGAAGAAATAGAGGCTTCAAGGACCGTAGACTCAAGGAACACAAATTTAACCATGGGCTTGATATAGTGTAGTTCAGGATAGTTATGGTGGCATGGCCGATGACATCACACAAATAACAGGGCTTTGCAGGTGGGGGAGGTGCAGGGTCAGTCAGGGAAGCCTTTTCCTTTGAGGCCCTCTTGCGAGATTTCCCCTTCTTACCCGAAGCGACCGCAATAGGAGGTTGTTCCTGTTGAGGTGGTTGAGGCACTGTTGTAGTGGGAGAAGTCATGGGGACCGGTTGAACTAGGGTCAAAGCAAGATAAGGTTTGGGTTGACCAGGCGGGGTAGTGGTTGGAAGATCAAGGTACCAGATGGGAATCCCATGGGTCAGGTTAGGAAGAGAGAGGGTGGCCATGACAAGTACCGTGTACACTTTTGGGGGGGGGGACCTAGGAACTGTATCTGGCCGGAGGGGTAATGGCTAGGCAGGATGACTCATAAATGGTTAAGGACTGGAGGAACCGTTCCAGGAGGGTAAAGAGGCTCATGGATACCAAATAAAAGTCTAGGAGGAGGAGATTCAGAAGGCTGAATCGAAGGGCTAGGAGTTGGCTGCAGAGGGCGAGGAGGATGATGACTAGCCGAAGTGGGCCGCTTGATGGCAGCCCGAGATGATTGCATCATGCAAACATTCGATGAGCTGGGAACAGAGATAGGAGGAGGGAGACAAGGGAATGTACCAAGCAATGAGGAATCTTTGTGTACTCCGGGTGAGACACTAGTCAAAGGATCGACGGATTGCTTATTGGCCACCGAAGATATGATGGACTCGGGGGAGGTATGAGACTTCAATTCATAATATGTAAATTGGTCAATGGTGACTATATTTCCATTATGATGGAAGGAAATCTTGTGGTGAACTGTAGATGGGAAAACAAACATCGCATAGGTGTAGCTACGACCTAATAGAATTTTGTAATCTAATGGGGCATCTATGACTTCTATGTCAACACAAACAGTCTTGCCCACAAGAGAAATAGGACAGTTGCGGAATAGGTTGATGGGCTGGGAGGCATGGCCATCCCATGCTCGGAGAGTGATCATGGAAGGATCCAACTCATGTGATCCGAGTTGCTTCCAAATTGAAGTGGACATCACACAGGTGGATGCTCCCTCATCAATGATGCACTAGGAAATGTTGGCATTTCGGATCTTCACTGGGATTTGAAATGCGACGGAAGCAGGGAGAGGAGTATGTTGACTATCAAAGATAATCAATCAATCGTTAGAAGGATCTACAATACCCATGGCAGATAGTAGATATTTTCGTTGTGAAGGGCACGACTGGAGGAGTTATAACGTTGAAATGGCAGCAGAAGATTGCAACAAATCATCTACTACGCTATACGAATGGGTAGCTTTGCTAAAAGAAACATTTCAGCATAGTGATCCCTTAGGGATCTTGGTATGAACCTTCACCTTAGGTAAAGGGATCTGTAAGGGACCATTAAGTGTCGAAACAGGCTCTGTAGAGACCGAAGGAGGCAACTCGAGGATAGACATAGCGGAGGCTTGTTGTACTGATGGGACCAAGTCTAAAGATTGATGTCTATGGTTAGAGGTTGATCAGATTTCATCATGAGAATTTGGTAATCAGAGGTACCAGATGGAAGAGGTTGAGTTGCCACCTGACCTTCAGGTGGTTGCGTAGCCACAAATCCTTGTTGAGGGAAAGGATTAGTAAGCACAACTGGCTGACTAGGCACAACACTGGGAGGGATGGAAGGGGAGCCTTGCTGTCCTCGCAATGTTGCTTGAAACTCCCACATCTACTTCATTTGTTGTAAAAGAGGACAATCATGTGTGTAATGACCATAAATACCACAACAAGAACAAGGCTTGTTCGTGCGAACAGGCATGTCCTGCTTAGGCTGAGTGCCCTGTTGCTGGTTAGCAGTGTTAGGGGAATTATTATGAGAATTAGGGCCAGGATTACCAGGAGAAAATTTATTTTGAGTGCCTTTCCTCTTATTTTTGGAGGGAGGAGGATTAGTCACACCCTACTCTGCATACACCTGCCCCCGAGGGGGCATTGGCTGCTGCTGTGGGGGTTGAGAAGGCAAGGGAGGAGGAGGTGCTAATGTTGGAGTAGCTGGAACAATAGGCTGTGGATACGGATAATAAGAAGGTTGGGTAACGGTGTGGTAAACAGGAGGTTGGGAAAAATGAGGAGGCATGGCATATCTTGGATACATGCTACCGAGAGGGGGAAAAGTGCAGGAGGTGCTGGCCCCCCCCGAGGAAAACCATAGCCCATGGGAGGCTGAGCATATGGATGAGAGAGAGCTCCAATGATACCATCAGCGACATGAGATGCCCCCAGTGTGTTGGCACCACCGGATCTAGGAATATCAGGTAGAGCGGTGTAAACATAACCCGACTGAGCATATATCAGCTCATATTTTAACGCAATTTGGAGAGTGGCTTTTTCAGTTTGAGGGAAATGCGATGCGACATCTTTGCCAATAGGGGGCAAGAGAGATCTAAGGAACCAGTCCATCTAGAAACGGTCTTCGAAGGTAGGGGCTTGACATAGGCTCTTTCTTCTCCGCCATTCCTGGAAATGATCGGATAGGCGGGTCGCAGATGATTGACAAAAAGAAGTCAAAATTTGGGCACCAGTGTCATAACAAAGAGGAAGCTGGAAATAAGACAGAAAATCTCGAGCAAGAGTCGCAAAGTTGGTATGAGAGGATGATGCCTGACCAACATACCACTTAGAATCTTCGCATGTAAGCATACATTGGAACAACAAAAGACGGAAAAAGTCATCGGTAATGGAGTTAGATGAACACCACATGTGGAGAGATCGAACATGATTTGTAGGATCTGTTAGCCACCTATAAAATTTGTCATATCAAATGGTGGCTAAATCTATTTAGGTCTTCAAGAAACAATTTCATGTCCAAATTGTGAGTTATTAAAGTATTATGATGATAATTACCCTTTGAATTAATCTTCACTGCTATTTCACTATTAGTCCTAAAGTACTTGTTGTTTTCCAAGAGAAAGACTTCTTAAAACTCCATTTTCCATCATCTCAATTTTCCATTTTCACCGTTATTCCCTTCATAAATTCCTTCTAAAAACCCTTCATTTAACCTCTAAATCATTCCAAAGACCCTTTTAAACCTTATGTTCCCCTTTCATTTGGTTTAAAAACTCTTATTTCATCTATCGGAACCCTATTCAATACTTAAAAATCTCTGTTTTTGGCCTAAAAATCAATTTTTTGCACTATGAGGTTCTTAAGCCCCCAAGGGCTTATATACTTTAGCCCCCCATTTCATATAACCTAAGCCCCGCAATCGGGCGCTTAAAGGCTTAAAAACCCTTTCCAAAACCTTTCTTTCCTTTATTTTTTCATTCCTAATGTGTAATTTTAAAATCAAATATGGACCGTTGATCTCTGCAGATCAACGTCCGTCGGGCCCTCATCCTTCCGCCCTTGCGCATGCCTTAATTTTCCCCCTTTCAATTTCTCCGCCTCATCTTTAAATCTCGACCGCTCGATCGTCAGATCCAAGGGTAGGGACTTAACCCAATGAACCCCATTCTCCATTTAAACTCGCCCATTATGCGATAAAGTGCTGACGCAACTATTGGTCCCACCATACATCCTCCACACATCTTTGGATTGATCGAGCTCAACCCGTGTCGTTGGATCTGGAGCCTTCAATCCGACGGCCAGAACTTAATCTCGCGTAATTTTTTGCCTCCCTTCCTAGTGCACTACTTCCACGCGATATGGGCGGTTTTCATTTTCCATGTGTCAATCGCTGTATGGAATCGCGTTCCAAAAGCGAATACTGCCTCCCACCCCAAACACTGCGCGAAAACCATTAATGATTTTCCGAAACCACTTAACCTCAAATTCGCGCCATAATTCAAAATTTTTCCTGGTTAGCTATTCTGCTAGGTTTTGACCCTTCTTCCATTGCATTTCCTCATCCTCAAGCACTCCATCACCTCCATTAAACCTCTGAATGCAGTTTTACCATGAATCGTAGGGTTTCTTAATGAATTTTTTGTGTTTTGTAGGGTTTGAGTGGTGGTTAATCTATTTTTTTCCACAGTCACAGACAGGTGAAAAATAAGGCTCAGAGTGACGATTTTGTGCCTTAAGCCAACAGAGAAAAGGAACCAGCAGGTTTCCAAGTTCAGGTTATCAGTGGATCGCGACCCCTGAGCTTAAACGAAACCCCCCAACAACAGAAAGCCACCTGTATAAAAAAAGAACAAACAAAGTGTATCAGAGTGAAGAATCAATGATAAAGAGGGATTAATGCTTAAACCTGAAGATCAGGGCTTTTAATCCACATATCAAAGAGATTGAGATAGTGTTAAAGAACAAAGACCCGAAAACAAAGATCAAGGCTTAATTAAGCCTAAACACAACTCAAGAACAGATTAAAGTGTTTTAAGGTTAAACAGAGAAAAATATGAGTAAAGAAGGCCTCCACTGCCACATTAGAAGCCAAAATGTCCTCTTCAGCTACCAAAGTGCCACCTACAGCTCTCAATAAATCAAAAGAAGGCATAGTTATTGCCCAGTCAGAAGATATTTGTTTAAAGACAACCAGAGTTATTTCCAGCCAGTCTGAAAGATGTTAAAGCCAACAAAATCTGCCAAGTGGGTAAAAATTAAATGAAAACCAATTAATACATGGAAAATATTAGATGTCTCCTCTGTTGAGCCCCTCAAAGGTAGAGAAGCATTAACTTGTATTAATTGAACCTAGAGACCCTTCATTTTGTTCCACATCCTCATTTTCTTATAAAACCTCCTTGAGGAGCACATTGTTGGGGGTTGGAATTTGATGTAATACTTGTTGCTCGAAACTTTCTGCATGTAAATAGTTCTCATAGGCTTTTGAAGCTCTGTTTGTAATCAAAGAAGTTAGGCTGAGAAGAGAAGTTGTTGCTGTACTGAAACATTGGACTTGAAGTATGTAACTGGATTGACATCAATACACAAGCTGATTCATGGGATCCTGGTCTATACCATTGGTGATGTACCTCTCATTGTACTTGTTTTCCTTCTTATGTTTTCCACAAAATCGTTCATTTTTCCCTGATAAAGAACACGAAATATAGAGCTAGGATTTACTCTCAAAAGTATCCTACTCTCACTGATAAGCTTTATCTTTATGTTTTCCTCCATTGTGTATTTAAGAATGATTTAATACAATTCAAACAGTCAAGGAATGTTGGTGAGCCCATGTCTTACAGTATAAAATTTAAACATTGTTCTTGAATGATATTTTCATTACATGCTAAGTAGAGTTAAACTAGAAAAGTTTTTGGTTTTCCTCGTCTTCTAGTTCTTTCTCCAAAGGTTGTTTGAAAGTTTCCCTAAGAGTATCTTTGAAAACAAGCCTATATAGATTTAGTAAATATCTTATGATCCAGCCACACTTTGTTTTCTTATACATTTTCATCCTTCTGAAAGTAGTCATGTGTATTCTTTGGATTGTTTGTCGATGGTGGCTTTAGCCTAGCTTGTCAATCATGGTTATTACATCCTTTGGGATTTGGTTTCAAATAGTTACTTAAAAAGGATTTTCTTGTATGGAAAGTTGATAAATCCTTGTTGAAATTATTGGATTTTTCCACTTTCACAACACTCTTAATGTTCTATTCCATCATTTAATCTAAAGGATATTTTGATATAGATGAATTTCCCCATGGAACATTCTTGATAACTATTGTACAATTAAAACCTTTAATGACTCCATAACCCAATGGATTAAGTGTTGTTTCATACCCATCCTATCAGCTGAAACTTGTTTTGATTATTCACATCTTTACCCCTCTGAAACCCTTTCATTTTCAGGAATTTCCACTCAATTAAAGATCATACCCAACCAAACAAACAACAAACCTTGTTCTTCATAACTAGCCTAATATTATATTAAAACCTTAAAAGATAAATCAATCTTTGCACTTATAGAGAGATCCCTCTCTGGATTCAGCAGGGTTAGATCCTAGAATCCCAAAGTGGTTCACTTGTAGGCTCTGCAACGTTTGTATTTGCCAATCTTGCAAACTACAGAGACCTAACATTCTGGCGACTCCACTGGGGAGTTCAGAGTAAAATCCTTAAAACAAAACATTCAATATTCAGTGGAGTATAAGTATCTTTCTTAAAGCACTACCAATCATAATGGTGATCATGATAGGACTTATTTGAATTAGTGAAAAACTAAGTAACCCTTAGGATTCTCATAGAGCCTTATCAAACCTTGAAGGAATCAGCTAGCTAAGCCATAAGAGTAAAATCTCTTTGTCTCATCACCGTAGCTAAGTGTTGAAACAAATTTAGGACACTCTCATAACCCATAGGACTGAAAGAACTCAGAAAACCCAAAAATATTACAGATTGGTATTCAAATCAATAAATGGCGGTGGACCATAAAACATTCTACCTCTAAAAAGCTAAAAATTTCCACCTGGTGACTCGACGACCCTAAAAAAGACCTAAAGACTCCATTGGGAAACCCATTACTATCATAACATCATATAAAATCAGTGAAGAAAACTTTAAAGATTAAATTTTCCTTGCTAAAGATCAGTTAGCCCACTAAAGATTGTCATATTTGGTTAAAATTTTCTTATTATTGGGTCTGAAAACATAGCATAGTGGCTTCTAGAAGAATCCATACTAGAGACCATCATGACCCAAAACCTTCTGAAATAGTTGATAATCCTGAAAGCTTACTTAGGAAGTTTCTTAAGGCTCAAGCTTCAACTGTTGTCAGATCAGTCCAAAGACTAATTTTGTTCCTGAAGACCTTTAAGCTCTACAAGATTCACAAGCTGACTTGAGAAACCCATTCAGAACTAGGTAACTTGATGATACAGATCTGATAGATTTTGAGTCTCCACCTTCATCCCCAAATAGAGGTGAACATCCTGGTAGCAGAGAAACTACCCCACCTGATTTACATTTCCTGCATAATTTTGGTTTCTCTCATCCTAGATCTTCCCAATAACCTCTTGTTGGTCCATCCACTTCTGCTATCCATACCCCCATTGTTCAAATCACCCCATTCTATCAACCCCCTCCACCTGTAAACCCCCCATTTTTCCCACAACCTCTTATCATGGCAACATGGTATGCCCCTCTAGTCCTTCCTTTACCTTTAGTCAATCTGCCACAGGACTATCAGTCCAAGATACCATTGTATGATGCAAGTGGTGCTACTAATGCTTCACAACATGTGGACAAGATGAATGACTATTTTGATAGAAACGAGATTGATGATGAAACTGTCAAACTCAGATGATTTTCTCAAAGTCTAGGGGGAGAAGCAAGAAAATGGTTCAAAGGCTTAACCCCTAATAGTAAATGACCTCCAAGCCCTCCATCAGTCATTCTTAAACAAGTGGGAAGTTAGAAAAAATCCTCTCCAAATACTTTCAGATTACAACAACCTCAAAAGAAACATTGGTGAAAGTGTTCAAAATTATTGCACTAGATTCAATAGTGTGTATAATGCCCTACCCCCAGAATTGAAACCTCCATAAGGCTCAGCCTTGAACAAGTTTCCTGAAGGATTTGATCCTAAAATGGCCTATTAGCTAAGTGAAAGAGACCCCCTAACCTTAGAAGACATGCATTAAAATGGAGCTCTTGCTGTGGAAGTGAATTTGATTGAGAAAAGAGCGAGAATGAGGAATGAAAAGAAAGTATCATTTAGGGAGGAATCTACACCCTCCACATATAGCTCAAAAATGGAAAGAATGATGGAGGAAATGATGGAGAAGATGATAAAACTTGAGAGAGCACAATCTAGAGAAAATCAATCAGCTCCCTAAAACAGAAATCAATCTCAAAATCAAAATCAGAATTTCAGGAGAAACCAACCTCAAAACAGACCAAGAGACTCTGATCAGGAGATTATACCTCATTTTCATCAAAACTATGTAAGTGAGGTTGAAGAAACAATTGAACAAATAGAGGACTATGACATAAACATGTTGGGAGTAGACAATGATACTTTTGATGTTCCTCACAATAGGAAACAAGGTTTATATACACCCTATGATGATGGAAGAATGGAGGATGAACATTATTATCAAGAGCTGGAAAATGTCATCATAGAAACTCCAAAATAATATGAACTTAGGAGTAACAAGAATCAGGAAGCTCCCAAGAACAAAACCTCTAACAATTCTACAAAAAATAGCCCTGTGAGCAAACCCAAAAACATTAAACAAAAAGATAAAAAAATGGCTGTAAATTCTAATCAAAAGAATGAGAAATACACTCAAATTAATGAAAAACAGAGTCCAAACCTTAGCAGCGTTAGTACTTCAACTAGTGCTCCTATCAAAACAATTTTTACCAATGTAAATAGAGGAAATCATCAAGTTGATTTTGCTGATAGAGTGGTGATTAACAAGGCTGAAACCAACATTGTAAAAAATTAGATGCCTTTTAGTTTGGAATAGGAAATTGCCAAGATTAAAATCTCTGTTCCCCTCACTGAATTAGTCACCCAAGATGTATATAGATCACAAATTTTGAAAGCTTTCAACATAGGAGAAAATAATGACACTATCAACCTCAATGATGACCAACCAGAGCTCTTATTTGGTCCAAATATTAAAGGAAGATACCAAGAAGGACCAGTTCCTCCTTTCTATGTTAGTTTGAAAATTCATGACAAAATTTTACACAATGCTATGCATGATTTAGGGGCCTCTCATAACTTAATGCCCAAAGAAGTAATGGAGAGTTTAGGCCTTGAAATTACCAGACCATAAAAAGATATTTATTCCTTTGACTCCAGCAGAGTGAAATGTTTAGGCTTGATCAAAGACCTTTGTGTAAACTTAGCTCAAATTCCAGCCAAATGTTTAGTGATGGATATTGTAGTGGCTGATGTACCCCTCAAATATGGTATGTTATTATCAAGATCATGGGGAGCTAAGTTACAAGGAACAATGTAGATGGATATGACATATGCTACCATCCATGTTTTCAATCAGACTAGAAGACTTTATAGGGAATCTCACATGCAATACATGGTCAGTAGCCAAGAGAGACCATAAAACTCCCCTCTTTATTCTGTGCATACAGGCCTTGACTCATTTATTCTCTTCAATCATGAAATATTTAATGAGCAAGAAACCTTAACTGACTTAGTGGCCACCCCTCAATATAACATAGTGGCAGATACATAAAAGGAGGAAGACAGGACAGAAATATCAAAACAGTTTGCCAAATCAGAAAATTACAGCAAAAAAATCACAAGTCTAGAGCTGCAAAACAATCATCCATTGTTTTTCAACCTTGAGAGTCAAGAGAAGAGTCCTCAACTTAATGAAGAACATGAGGAACTAAACCAATTTCAACATAGTGCTGACTTACAAAAGCAATCTAATAGCACACAAGATAAAGAGGAGAGTAGCCAAACTAGTAATTCTGAAAACAATTCTCTCTGGGAAATGAATTTTGATGGGTCTTGCACTAAGAATAATGCCGGGCCATGCATATGGATACACAACACTGAAAACAATCATGCTGAAGGGAATTCCTATAAGTTAAGTTTTCAATGTACAAATAACATAGCTGAGTATGAAGCCCTCCTTTTAGGCCTACACTTATTGAAGAAATTGGGGCCAAAAGGATAAAAGTTCATGGGGATTCAGAGTTGATTATTAGGCAAGTGAATGGGGAATATAGTGCCAAACACCCCAGACTTAGAGCCTATATAAATGATGTTATGGAATTATTAAAAACATTTGATGAATTCCAACTTATCTTTGTCCCAAGAAACCAAAATGTCCTTGCCAATGGTTTAGATGTTGCTGCTAGAACTTGTCTAACACCTTATGAAACCAAGCAATGCACTACCTAAATCAAATTTAGACCAGCTGTCCCAGACAATGAAAAATAATGGAAAGTGTTTGAGGGAGATAAACAAATAGAAGACTTCCTACAGTCCAGAAATGAATTTAAGCCACCAAGTTCAGATTCAGATTATGAAAATGACTGTCCTATTGAAGAAAACCCACTTGATGAAGAAGTAAAGTCTCCAGAGATTGCTGATATAAATATGTTATCTAATAAACTTGAACATACCACAAAAATTAGTGCAGATTTAGAAAAACAAGACTTAGAAATGCTGAAATCTAACACTTAAAGCTTGCCAAAAGGATTGGTCCCATTAGAAGAATTGTTTGATTTCAATGATGTTGCCAAAAAACCAAAACGGGAACCTATTGAAACTGAAGTAGAAGAATGTAACATAGGCAGTGAACTAAAGCCAAAAATGATTACACTGTCTAAGACATTGCCAGCTCACATCAAACTGAAATATATTGGGCTGTTTAGAGAATTTTTTGATGTATTTTCATGGAGTTATGAAGATCTAAAATCATATGACATAGAAATAATTCAACATAAGATACCCCTCAAAGGAAACCAGAAGCCCTATAGACAAAAATTGTGCAGAATAAACCCTGTTCAATTACCCCTGTTTGAGAAAGAAATTAAGAAAATGTATGAAGCTAGAATTATAGTCCCTGTTAGATATTCAGATTTGGTATCTAATCTTGTGTCAGTTAGGAAGAAAACAGGAGAAATAAGGCTTTGTATTGATTTTAAGAACTTAAACAAAGCCTCATTAAAGGACAACTACCCTTTACCCAAGATGGATCACATTTTACAAAGGGTAGTTGGTTCTAAAAGGATTTCTTTGTTAGATGGCTTCTCAGGTTACAATCAAATTCCGGTACATCCTGATGATCAAATCAAAACAACCTTTACCACACCTTGGGGTACTTTCATGTATGTGAAAATACCCTTTGGTTTAATAAATGCTGGAGCTACATTTCAGAGAGCTATGGATATTGCATTCTCAGAAGAATTAGGCTTCTTCATCATTATTTACCTTGATGACATCACTGTTTTTTCCAAAACAGATGAAGAATACCTAGAACACTTGAGAAAAGTCTTTGAGAAATGCAGAAAATTTGGGTTATCTTTAAATCCAAAGAAAACAATGTTTGGTCTCCAAGAAGGAAAAATACTTGGACACATCATATCAGAAGAGGGGATAAAGATAGACCCAAAGAGGATTGATGGTATATTGCAAATCAACCATCCTAGAAACATCAAGGAACTTCAATATTTCATTGTGAAGATTAATTTCTTGAGAAGATTCATACCCAATCTAGTTGAACTCCTTAGAAACATAACAAACATGCTGAAAAAGGAAGAAGGAGTTAAATGGACCTTAGAAGCAAAGAAATCATTTGAACTGGTAAAACAAGCATTAACCAAAACACTAGTTCTCATTAGTCCTGATTTTACAAAGGATTTCTTCATTTTTTCATTTGCATCAGAACACACAGTGGCTGCTGTCCTATTACAGAAAAACTTGAAGGGACAAGAGCAGCCAATTGCATTCTTTAGAAAGGCATTAAGAGATGCACCTCTGAAGTACAACATCATGGAAAAACAAGCCTTTTCCTTAATTAAAGCCTTAAAGGACTTCAGATTTTACATTTTACATTCCCACATAATTGCATTTGTGCCAAATTCAGTTGTAAAAGACATTTTAACCCAGGATCCAGATGGAAAAAGGGGAAAGTGGATTGCTGTGATACTTGAATATGATTTAGAAATCAAGCCCACTAAGCTCATAAAAGGCCAAGGAATAGCAATATTAATGGCCGACTCTAATTTTGAAGCTCTTGATATAAACATGTTAGATGCATTAGATGAATAGGAGGAGTTGTCAACTCCCATTGTAGAAGATCATTTTCTGTTTTCATCTTGGTATGATGATATTTTATATGTTTTTCTCAATTTAAATACACCTCCTAGTTTGTCTAAAAAGAAGGCAAGATTTTTAAAGTTTAAATCTGTTAATTACTGCATTTTGGATAAATGCCTATATTGGAAAAATGCTAGTGGATTATTGCTTAAATGTTTCCCTGAGAATGATGCAGATAAGATCAAGCATGAATTACATGAAGGAGAATGTGGAGGCCACCTCTATTCGAAGAAAACTACCAATAAAATCCTTAGAGCTGGTTACTATTGGCCCATCCTCTTTCAAGATGTCCATAAAATGATTATTGACTGTCACAAATGCCAACTCTTTGAAGGGGAGCTTCAACAGTGGGGTGTAGACTTCATTGGGGAAATCCATCCAGCCTCATCTGCCCAACATAGATGGATCCTCACTGTAATAGACTATTTTACCAAATGGATAGAAGCCATTCCTTCTAGGAAAGCCACTGACTTAGTCATCATAAAATTCCTTGAAAATCATACCCTATCTAGATTTGGCTATCCTAGGAAGATTATCATTGACAATGCTGCTGCATTTGGATCCAAAAATATGGTTGAATTCCATCATAAATATTAGATTACATTGGGCCATTCTACTGCTTATTACCCTCAAGGTAATGGGTTGGCAGAATCCTCAAACAAGAGTTTGACGAATATAATAAAAAAGTTGCTGGAAGAAAATAATAAATCATGGCACACAAAGTTAGTACATGCATTATGGGCTGACAGATTAACACTTAAGAAATCAATTGGAATGTCACCCTACTAGCTAGTTTATGGAGCAGATGCAATTTTTCCAACCAGTCTAAAAGTGCCAGTCATGAAGCTGATCCAAGAAGTACAGTCTGAGGATAATGATATGACAAGAAGAATCAATCAGACCATACATGTTCAACAAACCAGAGAGGAAGTCTACAACAGAGCACTACACAAGCAAGAAAACATCAAGAAGTTGTTTGATAAAAGGACAAAGGCCAGTGATTTCAGCATTGGTGACAAAGTTTTGAAGTGGGATTCCAGGAGAGAATATAAGGGAAAACATGGAAAATTTGATAACTTATGGCTAGGTCCTTATCTCATTCATTCTACTGTTGGTAACAATGCTTATTTCTTATAGGAAGTGAATGGATCTAAACTTTTTGGAGGTCTTGTCAATGGCAGGATGCTCAAACATTATTTTTCTTAACTGTACCAATTTGAAGCTTTTTACTTTCCATTGTAAATTATCATTGTCTGAACATTGCATTCAAAGTTAGAAAAATAAAAATACAAAAAAAATTAAAAACAGAAAAGAGGGCAGATTGAAAAACAAGAAAGGTACAACGCCATACCAAAAAAGAGAAATAAAATCTGAAAGTGTGCAAGCTCAAATTCCACTCCTGAAAACACATTTCTAGTTATTCATATAGCCTAATCATGACTAATTAGCTTTTAAATTTACTACTGATAGGTTAGTGAATTAGATTAGCCAAACAACACAATATTGGCTTATCAGTAAGGTAGATTAGGATAGAAAAACAGAGGTTCAAACAAATTCAAAATCTAAACCCATGAATTTCAAAAGAAGAATGGTTCTAATCAGATTAAATCTTGAGCCAAAGATAGAAAGAAGTCTAGTTCTAAGAAGCTCAAAACTTGAACCAGGAAAGAAAGAGGAACTAGCTCAAACAAAATCAAAATCAGAGCTGAAGAAAAATGAAGGATGTTTTTGATTTTCAGATCTTAAGCCTCCACTATTTTTCTTTAAATTTTCTGCAAATTTTAGTCTATGTGCAACTTGTTTTCATGCCATATATCAAATAGCAAGTTAAACTGCTTAATCCTGGCTTGGCTGTTTTTAAATTTCCTGTCTTAGAAAATAGAGAATAAAAGTCTGTCAGACAGTCTAATCCTGACAGATAGTAGTTAGGTAGAGGAATTTATGAATTCAACTGATTAATATGAATTCATGGAGAAATAAGAGTAGACGTAGACTAGTTTTATGTTTTCAATAAAAGAATAAAAGTATTGATGAAAAGGTTTGCAAGTCCCAATGCACCTGCTGAAGAAAAAATGCTAGGAAGTAGGTTGTGTAGGTAGTGGTTTGGGAAATACTTTTTTTGCTGATGTAACATGTTCTAATCATTTTTGTTAGTAGCTGATAAAAATATTATCAAAGTGCAAGGTACTGATCAACTTCCAGAGAAAATTGTTTGAAGTTCTGGACACCTAAAGAACCAGCTATCCTCCCCACATGGAGCCACTATTAGCCACCTATAAAATTTGTCATATCAAATGGTGGCTAAATATTTTTAGGCCTTCAAGAAACAATTTCATGTCCAAATTGTGAGTTCTTGAAGTATTATGATGATAATTACCCTTTGAATCTTCACTATTGTTTCACTATTAGTCCTAAAGTACCTGCTGTTTGCCAAGAGAAACACTGCTTAAAACTCCATTTTCCATCATCTCAATTTTTCATTTTCACCCTTATTCCCTTCATAAATTCCTTCTAAAAACCCTTCATTTAACCTCTAAATCATTCCAAAGACCCTTTTAAACCTTATTTTCCCCTTTCATTTGGTTTAAAAACAATTATTTCATCTATCGGAACCCTATTCAGGCCTTAAAAATCTCTGTTTTGGCCTAAAAATCAATTTTCTGCACTATGAGGTTCTTAAGCCCCCAAGGGCTTATATCCTTTAGCCTCCCGTTTCATATAACCTAAGCCCCGCAATCACGTGCTTAAAGGCTTAAAAACCCTTTCCAAAACCTTACTTTCCTTTATTTTTTCATTCCCGACGTGTAATTTTGAAAGAAAATATGGATCGTTGATATGTGCAAATCAACGTTTGTTGGGCAGTCATCCTTTCGCTCTTGTGCATGCCTTAATTTTTCCCCTTTCAATTTCTCTGCCTCATATTTAAATCTCGACCACCCGATCATCAGATCCAATGGTCGGGACTTAATCCGATGAACCCCATTCTCCATTTAAACTCGCCCACTATGCGACAAAGTGCTGACGCAACTATTGGTCCCACCATACATCCTCTGCACATCTTTGGATTGATCGTGCTCAACCCGCGCCGTTGGATCTGGAGCCTTAAATCTGATGGCTAGAACTCAATCTCGCATAATTTTTGGCCTCACTTCCCAGTGCGCTACTTCCACGCGATATGGGCGGTTTTCATTTTCCATGTGTCAATCGCTGTATGGAATCGCGTTCCAAAAGCGAATACCGCCTCCCCCCCCAAACGCTGCACGAAAACCATTAATGATTTTCTGAAACCACTTAACCTCAAATTCATGCCATAATTCAAAATTTTTCCTGGTTAGCTGTTCTGCTAGGTTTCGACCCTTCTTCCACTGCATTTCCTCATCCTCAAGTGCTCCATCACCTCCATTAAACCTCTGAACGCAGTTTTACCATGAATCACAGGGTTTCTTAATGATTTTTTTTTGTTTTGCAGGGTTTGAGTGGTGGTTAATATGTGTTTTTCCACAGTCATAGACAGGTGACAAATAAGGCTCGAAGTGACGATTCTATGCCTTAAGCCAACGGAGAAAAGGAACCAGCGGGTTTCCAAGTTCAGGTTATCAGTGGATCATGAACCCTGAGCTTAAACGAAACCCTCCAACAACAGAAAGCCACCTGTATAAACAAAGAACAAACAAAGTGTATCAGAGTGAAAAATAAATGATAAAGAGGGATTAATGCCCAAACCTAAAGATCAGGGTTTTTAATCCACAAATCAAAGAGATCGAGACAGTGTTAAAGAACAAAGACCCGAAAAAAAAAAGATCAAGGCTTAATTAAGCCTAAACACAGCTCAATAATAGATTAAAGTGTTTTAAGGTTAAACAGAGAAAAGTATCAGTAAAGAAGGCCTCCACTGCCACATCAGAGGCCAAAATGTCCTCTTCAGCTACCAAAGTGCCACCTACAGCTCTCAATAAATCAAAAGAAGGCATAGTTATTGCCCAGTCAGAAGACATTTGTTTAAGGATAGCCAGAGTTATTTCCAGCCTGTCTGAAAGAGTTTAAAGTCAACAAAATATTCCAAGTAGCTAAAAATTAAATGAAAACCAATTAATACATGGAAAATATCAGAAATCTTCTCTATTGAGCCCCTCAAAGGTAAAGAAGCATTAAATTTTATTAATTGAACCTAGAGACCCTTCCTTTTATTCCACCTCCTCATTTTCTTATAAAATCTCCTTGAGGAGCACAT
Organism: Pinus albicaulis; assembly: GCA_034641835.2. Lineage (NCBI taxonomy): Eukaryota > Viridiplantae > Streptophyta > Pinopsida > Pinales > Pinaceae > Pinus > Pinus albicaulis. The sequence continues at coordinate 624,276,564 of CM076581.1, forward strand.
GGTTGGTTGTTGGACTTTGATGTAATACTTGCTGCTCGAAACTTTCTGTAGGTAAATAGTTCTCAGAGGCTGTTGAAGCTTTTTTTGTAATCAAAGAAGTTAGGCTGAGAAGAGAAGTTGTTGCTGTACTGAAACATTGGACTTGAAGTATGTAACTAGATTGACATCAATACACAAGCTTGTTCATGGGATCCTGGTCTATACCATTGGTGATGTACCTCTCATTGTACTTGTTTTCCTTCTTATGTTTTCCATAAAATTGTTCATTTTTCTCTGATAAAGAACAACAAATATAGAGCTAGGATTTACTCTTAAAAGTACCCTACTCTCACTGATAAGCTTTATATTTATGTTTTCCTCCAATTGTGTATTTAAGAATGATTTAATAAAGTCCAAACAATCAAGGAATGTTGGTGAGCCCATGTCTTACTGTCTAAACTCTAAACATTGTTCTTGAATGATTTTTTCATTACATGCTAAGTAGAGTCAAACTAGAAAAGTTTATGGTTTGCCCTGTCTTCTAGTTATTTCTCCAAAGGTTGTTTGAAAGTTTCCCTAAGAGTATGCTGAAAGCAAGCCTAGATTTTAATGATATCTTACTTGATCTTAAGCTACACTTTGTTTTTCTTATCTGTTTTCATCCTTTCTGAAAGTAGTCATGTGGATTACTAGATTTTTTGTTTGATAAGTTAACTTTAATACAAGCTTGTTTAAAGAAGTCTATGGTTAGCCCCGTCCTTTGGCTGGTTTCAAACAGTTACTTAAAAATTATTTTCTTGTATGGAAATTTGATAAATCCTTTTTGAAATTATTGGCTTTTTCCACTTTCACAACATTCTTAATGTTCCATTCCATCATTTAATCTAAAGGATCTTTTGATATAGATGACTTGCCCCATGGACCACTCTTGATAACTATTGTATAATTAAAACCTTTTATGACTCCATAGCCCAATGGATTAAGTGTTGTTTCATACCCATCCTATCAGCTGAAATTGATTTTGATTATTCACATCTTTACCCCTCTGAAACCCTTTCATTTTCAGGGCTTTCCACCCAATTAAATATCATACCCAACCAAACAAACAACAAACCTTGTTCTTCATAACTAGCCTAATATCATATTAAAACCTTAAAAGATAAATCAATCTTTGCACTTATAGAGAGATCCCTCTCTGGATTCAGGAGGGCTAGATCCTAGAATCCCAAAGTGGTTCACATGTAGGCTCTGCAGCATTTTTATTTTCCAATATTACAAACTACAGAGACCTAACAGGATGTTCTCTAGCAAGGCCTTCAAACTTGGGGATGTCAGAAGGGAGCTTGGTCGGCATAGCAAGCCAACTAGCATCATGGTGTATAGGGTCATTTATCAACTGGTCCAAATCGGGAATACTGAGGCCTACCATATAGGGGAGCAATGGAGTAGCCGAGATAGTTCCTATTGCGGTCCTTAGTGGAGTTTCCAGTTGTTAGTATGAATCATAATTGCAAGTGTACGAAAAAATACCACTTTAGCTGTGCATAACAAACAACCCTAACAGCAAAAGATGGCTGCTGATAGCTTCAGATCTGAAATTAGTTGATCAAGATAAATGCTACTAAAATCTAGATCTATGCATCAAAAGACATTAAGCAATAAATAGAACGAGATTTACTCCATGCATCCAATAGACAAGACAAGAATATGTTGAATGAATTTTATATTAAAGGCACCTGGGAGGAAAACATAGAAGGATGTTACCAGTTCTCCTCAATGGGATGGGTTCTTGTAAGTCCTCAGCACTTTAGATCTAAAATTCCTCTCTCTTGATAGAGTAGAAAATCCAGACAAAAATGGAACTCAAAGGGAGCTCACAAGCCAAAGGTTAGAAAAATATGACAATGATGGTGGATCAAAGTCAGACCAAAAGTATAAATCCAGAGTGATCTTAGGCAACAAAAGGTGATGAATGAATGGAAAAACCCTTCTATTTAAAACAAAATATTGAGTTAGTCTAGATATTGGTGCATAATTAAAATATTATTAACCAAATCAAGATCCAACTTTTATGGAATATTTTATTTTTTTTGTTGGAGGGAAAAGGAATTTGACTGGGTCAAATCCCTTTATTTTTAATAATAAATAAATAAATGATTTATTTATCATTTTAAGGATGTGGTTGAGTAATAATTAAATAAATAATGATTTATTTAACTATTTATGAGGGATTTAGCCAAATTTAACAAGGAATATTATTTAAATAAGGTTAAAATTTTTTCCTAGAAAATTATAAGATAAATAATAATTTATCTAATTAATTTTCCTTTTTTGGGTTAAATATGACCAGGAATATTAATTAAACTATTGTTTAACTAATTATTCCTTGAGGAAAATCAAACAAATGTGGATTTATTTAATATTTCCTTATGGGGTTTCCTATTTAGATCATAAACAACTTAATAAAGGTGTTTTACTAAGTTATTTTTCATAGTGAAAGAAATTTTACTTAGAGTAAAATTGGTCTTACATGGTGTACTTAGGTCCATCTAATAGTAACAGGTTAGATGACCAAAAAATGGTGTAACAGTATGTATGTCATTGTCTTATAGGATCATGATTGTTTTATGTTAATGATTATATATGTATGTATCTATGTCACTATCTGACAGGGATGTCAAGGATCATTCTTGTGGAGGAATGATTTCTTTTGTAGTTGAATGGAATGAAAAGGTTCATGGTCTTATGAGGAATCAAGTGGGAATATTAACCTTGATAGATCTATGAGGTCAATATCATGTGGAAATGAATTGATATTATATTCTTGTACTATGCCTATGTTTATGTTATGGACAGGTAATGCTGAGAGGTACATCAACGAAGTGAAGGTTGCGTGATCTGCGACATGCTAGGATACACATGGATAATGGAAAGACGCTAGAAGCAAGGTTACTTGTAGGGTCAATGTGTGGTCTATGGATGTGAATTACTAAAGTTGTGTATATTTTGCGCATGTTGTATATTTAGTGATTGTATCTACGGTGATGTGTACATGTAACATATGTAGAATTGTGTATGCCTATGCTATATATGGTGTTGTGTGTATATTGCATATGCAGTGCTAGGTATAGATGGTGCTATGTACCTGTTGAATATGCAGTGATGTGTACGTATGGTGCTATGTACATGTTGTCTATGTAGTTCTGTGTACATATGGTGTTGTGTGCATGATTGTACATGTGGTGTTGTGTGAATGTCGTGTTGTGTACATGTTGTACATGTGGTACTGTGTGCAGGTGGTGCCATGTACATGTCGCACATGTGGCGCTGTGTACATGTGGTGTTGTTTACATGTCATGCATGTGGTTTTATGTATATCTGGTAGTGTGTACACATTGTACTGGTGGTGCAATGTGTTAGCGAAAGGAGTCACTCCTCGATTGCATAAGGAGTAAGCCTTACACATCATAGTTCATTTCAAATTTTAAAGGGGTTGTTTTAGTGGTGGGATGGATTTTCTCAAATAATTTTAAATGATTTTTATTCTCTTTAAGAATTTCTTGCATTTAGCAAGCTGTGGCAAGTATAAATTGTGTGGGTAAAAGGTAGTATAGGGAGTAGAGTGTACAAGTGGAAGAAGATGAATGATGGTACCTATTCCAAGAAATATTCCTATCCTAAATCAATCACATAGCTATGATGATATCTCTTTACACAAACTATGTTTATGAAAAGTAAGCAACACTAAAAAAATAGATTACATGTATAAAGTATTCCACAAATCGTTTATGAAAACTTTACCAAATATTTTTTACGTCCTTAAATTGTTGAGGGTTGGCTAGTAAACCTAAAAAACTAGCTTTTAAGTCTATGGTGGATAATCATGAACTGGATATCATAATTCTCCAGGAAACTTTTGGAGCGGGTGAAGACATCCAAAACTCTTTAGAAAAGTTGTGCCCTAGTTGTTTTTTCTATTGCCTTGACGCTAAGGGGAGGTCTGGGGGTCTTGCCATTGGTTTCAGGGCCGGAAAAATGAAGCTTATAAACACTTGGGGACTTGAATAGGTATTGGCCATAAAAGTATACTCCTTTGATTCCTGTCAAAACTTCATCCTCCTAAAGATATATGGACCCTGTCAGGATCAGATGCCATTTTCGAATGACCTTTGGTCGAAATCTTTTATGGACATCTCAAATATTATAATTGGAGGGGACTTAAATTTTTCTATTGGTCAGTCGAAATCATGGGGACCAAATGCTAGGGCTAACCCTCTATCAAATTTATTCTCCTCCAAGATTAATGGAGGTAAAATGTTGGATTTATCTCCCCTCAAGATGAGGCCAACTTGGCGTAACAGAAGAGTAGGAGAAGACAGGGTAGCCAAGGGATTGGACCTTTTTTTGATCAAAGAGGAATTTCTGGATAACATAAATTTGATTCGGCAATGGATTGGGGAAGGGGGGGGGGGGGAATCTGACCACCATCCCATCCTTTTAGAATTCAAAGGGCCGATCTCAAAGCTGGGTTCTCCTTTCAAGTTCAATCGTAGGTGGTTAACAGAGGAATCCTATAACACACTCTTTAAAGAGACATGGATCCTCATTGATGATGAGGGGAATAAAAATGTAACATGGTCCTTCTTGGACACAATCAAAAGGATGAAGAAAGCTACCATTGCATGGGCAAAGAAAAATAAAGCAGAAGAGGAGGAAAGACTAACATGGATTGGGAAGGAGTTGGAGAGATTGGAAGGTCCCGAAGAAGATGGGTACGAGAAAGTGGAGAAAAGGGATGGCATCAAAGGTCTTGAAGTGGAAAGAAGAAAGATATTGTTGGGCAGGGAGGAATAATGGATACATAAGGGCAGGGCTATTTGGTTGTCTACCGAAGACAAAAATTCCAAAATTTTCCACAACTATTCTAAGTGTTGGAAGAATTCAAACACAATCTGGGGAACAAGTTCAGAGGATGACATAATTTCAAAATCCTTCGAAGATCTGGCCTCGATGGGAAAGAGCTACTTCAGGAACTTATATAAGGCCCCGAGGGAAATAATAGTTTCATAAGTAGTCAAGGTGGCACAACATTTCCCAAGGTACATTGAAGAAGAGGAGAATGACATAATAATATGCCCGATTTCCAAATAAGAAGTGGAAGGAATACTAAAGGCCATGCATAAGGAAAAAGGCCTAGGGCCGGATGGGTGGACAGTAGAATTATTGAATAATTTTTTCGAATATATGGGTGATGAACTAATTGCTATGGTGGAAGAATCAAGAGTATCGGGAGTCATTCAGGAATCCCTGAACTTGGCCTTCATTATCCTTATCCCTAAGTTGGATAATCCAACTTCCTTTGGATATTTTCACCCTATCTCTCTTTGTAATTTCCTATACAAAATCATAGACAAGGTTATAGATGAAAGGCTCAAACCAATTCTATTTAAGCACATCTCTAAGGAAAAATTTGGTTTCTTGGATGGGAGATAGATCCACGAAGCCATTAGGGTATCACAAGAAGTTATGCACAATATGAAAAGATTCAGAAGGAGAGGGATGATCATCAAGATAGACCTATAAAAGGCCTATGACAAAATTAGCTGGATGTATATTAGGCTATTTCTTACTCATCTGGAGTTCCATTATGATTTTATCTGCTGGGTGATGGGTTGAATTTCTAATATAAGTTTTGTTGTGTTAATAAACGGAGCTGCCTCCCCCTTCTTCAAGAGTGAAAGAGGTTTGCGTCAGGTCTACCCCTTTCACCCTTACTCTTTTTTTTCTTACTTAAGGCCTAAGTCAGTTGATTCTAGAGGCCAAAAGGAAAGGGGATATTCAAGGAATCGAAGTGGCCACTAATCTCAAAATCACACATTTTTTGTTTGTGGATGACATCCTTTTATACAGTGATGGTAGCAGGAGAGAAATTATTCATATCAAGTCCTCCATAGATCTCTTCTTATTAGTTATAGGTATGAGCATTAACATCTAAAATTCCTCCATAATCATTGAGGGCCTCCCAGGGAAGGAAAACAAGAGAATAGCAAGAGTACTTCCTTTTGAGCTAAAGCAGATGAATGAAAGCTTCAGATATCTTGGGTTTCATCTCGAACCAGACTCATACAAAATGAAAGACTGGCTGTGGATGGCTGCCAAAATTGTAAAAAAGAATCAAGTGTTGGAGCTACAAGTGGTTTTCTAGAGCAGGTAGGCTGGTCCTTATCAAGTCAGTTCTAATGGCCATTTTGGTCTTTTGGGCCATGCACTCATGGATGCCTAAAGGAATTTTGGAGAGAATTCGGAAAATATGCCACAAATTCTTGTGGGAAAAATAACTATGCAGAGATCAAAGCACTACAATTCCTTCTTTGTTGGCTTACTCACTTGGGGATAAATTCAGTCCAGATTTTTGGGGATTCACTTAACATCATAAAATGGTTCAACAAGGAATTTGTTTGTCAAAATTATATATTAAGTCTTCTTCTTGAGGAGTTTTGGTTACTAAAGGATCATTTTACTTACATTGTTGTATGTCACATTTACAGGGAACGAAACGCCTTTGTAGAATTCCTTTCTAAGGAAGGTGTACAACAGGATATGGGCAGCTGGAGGATTTGAGAAAAAGGGCCGAAAGGCTCCATGGATATGGATCACCCTCCTTTTTCTAGATATCTTTTTCTAGCCTCTTTTTCGGGTTTTTACATTCATCAATTGTATGTTTTTAGATTTAATTTCATGCACAAAAACTATATGCTTCCAGATAATATTAAAAAAATTATATTTTGATATAAATGTAAAAAACATATGTCTCTACATTCCTCTCCACACTGGTTTCTGTTTGGGCTAGTTTTTCCTCATAAGAGGAGGCTCGAGAATAAGTTGTGGAGATGGTTTTCTTTACCGACTATATGTTGGCGTTTTTTCCCTACGGCTGGGAAGGATTGATTATCACTCATCACCATACTTAAAAACAAGGGTGGTTTTTATAAGATGGGCTATAACACGGCTGTAACTTTGGAGGACTATGACTCATACCAAGAAATGCTTAAATGCATGTACAAAGTCAATTTTTATGGTAATGTGAAAAGTTCGATTTTTTTTTTCTGGGAAAAAACACACACATATAATTTACATAAAACTGATAGCAGATAATTTACTGTTAAATCCTTTAATAGGTTATCACTCACAGCTTATTAGTTTCTGTGATTCATATTTTAGAAGAAATTAAAAAAATAAAAGAGATACACCACACATTAGATGTTCCTTAAGTCACAAAATCCTCCAGCATGAAGAAAAAATGATTTTTATTATATTCAGTCTTCAGGTAGACCAACATCCAACCTGGAAATGGTATTTACAAGTGGTATATATAGCAAGAGAGGCACCAAATCCATCTCTTCTGAAAATAAGGAAAAATTAATTTTAACATTACATATGTTTCAAAAGGAATTACATCCTTGTCCCATCGAAATCTAACATAAAATACTGATGGAGAAGAGAGAAGAGAAGAAATATGGGCTGAAATGCTGAGTGTGCTGTCATGCTGCCCCTTTTTCTGATGATTTATCTCCTTCTATTTTGGGTATTTAATAACCATGTAGCTTCATTGAATAAGACCTCCAAAAACCTCATAACCACCTCTCACCATCACTTGTATTATCCATTTGGTTATGGGTTCTTATCCATCCTTAACTAACTCGGAAAAATTTGCAGACAGGTGTCAAAGTTCAGTTAAAACAGGTGCTACTAGAAATTCCAGTACAAAATTGTAACTATGCAAAATATATAATGCTACCGGAAATTCTGGTAGCACCCTATATATTTTTAAAAATAGACAGAAAATGCTAAAAATCCTATGTAGAATTATATTCCTCGATAGCTAAGTTGTTGTTCAAAATTTTAACTGAGAAGCAAAAAGGTACTTGCATCAAAATCCTTTTTACCTTCCCTCTATGTGTGTTGGAGCTTCAACAAGCTTATCCAAGTCTGTTTTGCTGTCAGCAGCTGATCTGGATCTGGTTGCTCTTGTGGCTACTTCATTGACAAGGTCTTTGTCCTCCTTAGAACCCTTTTGTGTTTTTCTTCTCTTTGAGGGCTCTGAGTACTGTTTTGAAGGGGTTGTGTTCTTTTTTTTATTCATGGATTTCACTGTTTTTGAACCTTCATATTTACCTTCAATATCAATAACCTCTGTCATTAGGCTTGGATTATGTAGAGCCTTGGATTTAAGCCTAAACTTGTTGATGTCTCTGGTATGCCTCTTTCTATTACCAACAACAAGTTTGGCTTCTTCCTTCTTCTTATTATTTTTGATGTCATATCCAACATCCTTAAAGAGTTCTTCATATGATGGTGTAGGCTGATACTCTTTCTGTAACTTCTGTTGAATATGTGCTTCTGAAATTTCTGGTAGCACCTGTGCTTTTGATTTATCTGCAATTGAAAACCTTCCTCTTCTAGCTCTAGGGTATACATTAGGAAAGGGAGGAACATGGGGCACTAGTTTCATATATTTGGGTTTGCTTGCTGAGGAACTCTCTCCCTTTTCCAATTTTCTCTCAGCCTTAACTACAGAAACCTTCTCTTTTTTTCCCTTGGCCTTCTTATGAATGTTTTCTTTTTTTGTCCTTTCTCTTTGTTCTTCTTTTTGCAGGTTGAGGGTTAGGTTGTGAAATTGGAGGTGTAGGTGCAAGTTGGCCTGCCCTGTAGAATAAAAAGTTGTCCCAAGTTTGGTTTCTCTTCCCTAACTCTTCTTCAATGAGAATTTTGATTAAAGCTTGATGGTACAAGCTATACTCTGATACGTCAGTGTGAGTTTGAACCCTTGCTGACATCTTTGTCAGGATTTTAAACAAGAAATATGGCAGATTTAATATCTTCATCCCTGTAATATGAAAAAGGAACCTCACGTGATAGAGGAACACAACTATATACCTCCTTTCACAAGTGAGGTATATTTTGATAAGCTTAATAGCTTCTTCTCAGTCATTCTTGAGATAGCTACTTGGAATTCCCTTTTCCCAATTTGGATCTCTATGTGCATATTTGAGGAAGTTGTTGAGATATCCTCCTGTAATGAACTTCCATTTGAACCACCTTTCTCCTTCTTGGGGAAGGTTAAAGGCTTCAGCAATGGAGTCTTCAGAAACCTGTAAGGTGAGGCCATAAACTATAGCTTCCTGCCCATTAAAAGAGTTAGAAAAATATTGAGCTACTCCTGAGTGAGAGCTCCCTAACTTGGTACATATAGAATACCACCCTAACTGAATAAACAAGCTTCTTACCCTCAAATTGGCATAAACTAGATTTGCACCTTGTGGCTCAATTCAATTTATTTTTCCACCTGTTTTAGTCATCTTTGGAAAATAAATGACTCCGTCTCTTGCAACTGATAGGTGGTAGAGCTGAAGGAGATTTACCTTACAATTTTTTCATGTATTCACCTTTGGAATCTTGTCTAAAATCCAAACTCCTTCTCAAACTATGGCTCTCAGTAATTCGAACTCCAACAGATAAAACTTCAAATGACAGAGTTCTTGATTTTTCGGTGGTTTTAAAAGCAAACTTTGGTTCATCAAACCATGCAAATCAACGTTCATAATTAAAAATATTGCTCATCCTGATGTGAACCATGTGGTAATTCATCACCACCTTCAGTTGGCTGTGTATTTCTATATTAAGTGCTCTAGATGTCTTGAGACAAGCGGATCTGTGACTAGTAGTCATCTCCATTGTCTTTGTTGTTAATTGGCCGAAATTTGTCGCAGCACTGCTGTACAGCCAACCAAACGGTTATAGCGTTGAGTGTAATAACCACGATCTCCTTCGTTCAGGAAAACATGTACTTAGACATACATATAACTGACTTGGGGTTGACAGGCAGGATGAGGTAACGGTTAAGTTCATAACTGCGGGTGACACATGGGTTCAATGTATATTATGAATTGACTTAAACTAACTGACGGAAATACGAAACCTATCATGAGATATGAAAATATTTTAAAAAATATTTGAGTTGTATTCACACTATAACACGTGGCTTAACTAAATCAGATGCACTTTTTGTTTATTTTTTAAAAAACAGAGTATGTTTCCGGAAATTCTGGCAGCATTGGAATAAAAATAAAAATACAGAAACGAGAAAATAAGAGACTATCTGAAAAAACTAAAACTGGTGCTTCTGGAATTTCCGATAGCGACCAATTTATTTATTTATTTATTAATTTGAAAATTTTGAAGTTTAATCCTAAAAATAAAACTATGAAATGGACTCATGACTTAGCAAATAACTGTGCTAACACTGGCTCCACAGGGGATAGAGCTCTCTCTATGAGGCTCTAAGAATATTTTGTAGTTTAAGTGCCTTGTCATTGGGCTATGGAGCCTTATTATGAAACACACTAGTATTTACAGTGAACTTAGGCTACCAATAGCCTTAGTAAAATAATTTTTTAAGAAAGTGCCCATTGAATGGGCCTCCAAATAGTTATGCTCCATCAAGATGTTGCAACTCAAAATTGTTGTTCTATAGAATATTTGAGATTCTGAAAGGACCAAGCCATAAAGCATAAAATTTGGAATTCTTACCTAGATCTTGATGCTGTGCATCCCACTTCAACACTAAATCTCCAATCTGAAATTTTTTTTTTAGTTCTTTATCAAAAACTTTCTTTACAACTTGCTAATATTTTCTCAACAAATCATATTGTTGTTCTCACTTTTGCTGCACTTCTATGATTTGATAAATTCTCCTGGTCATATCATCTGGTTCAGCCTTTATGATCTTGCATAAATTTAGCTATAGGAATGGCTAATTGGACTGGAAAAACATCATCATTTCCATAAACCATTTGAAAAGGTGATGTATTAATAGAATTTTTTATTTTCACCCTATCTGCCCATAAAGAAAACTTCAGTTTTGAATCCCGGGCTTTCTTATTTGGCTCCATCAGTTTGGTGATGATTCTTACCAAACTTTTGTTTGATGATTCAACTAAACCATTCTCTTGGGGATAGAAAGTTGTAGAGTGAGTGAGATGAATGCCATAATCTTCACATAAATTTACCAATGGAGCGACTTTAAAAGCAGCTGCATTATCTTCTACTAACCTTGATGGACATCCAAATCTGGTTATGATTCTTTCCTAAAAATTAATGATAACTTTATCAGTAGCATTCCTGGTAGGTATTGCTTCAATCCATTTGGTGAAGTAATCAGTTGCAACAAGAATCCAATGATGTTGTACACTTGATGGTGGATGAATTTGCCAATGAAATCTAAGCCTCATTGTTGAAAAGGTGCAGAAATAACTATGGGCTTGAGAGGCAAAGACTTCAAATGTTCTTATCGATGAAATTTTTACATTTTTCACATGCTCTCGCCTTAGCACATACATCAGAAAACAAACTATGCTAAAAATAACTAGCTCTCAGTATTTTGTATGCAGTAGTTCTCCAATAGTGATGTCCTCCATACACACTACTATGCATATCAAAGATAAATTTTTTGGATTCATCTGGGTAAATTCATCTCAACAAAACTCTTGTAGGATCTTTCCAATATAAGCAATTATTTTTAATGTAGAATTTAATAGTTTTCAGCTTAAAATATCTTAATCTAATTTTATCATAATTTGGAGGAGGTTTAAAATGATGCAGAAAATAGATGGTGTCTTTATACCAGTTGCATTCAGAAAGCTTTACATCCACAATCATGTTGTCTATAGGTTCATAAATCTGCCCTTCAAAGTTGTCATCCATGAAATTCAAGCCCAAAACTTTACAATTTTCTTCACCTAGTAGTTTGGCTAATCCTTGACCTTTGATTAGTTTAGTAGGTTTTATCTCTAAATCAAAATCAAGAACTTTAGTCACCCACATACTTATTTTTCCATCAATATCAGACTGAACTAATATCTCTCTAACAACATATGAATATACATAGACAATAACTGGAGCATGTAGAATATAAAATCTAAAAGCTTTCAAAGCTTTAACTAATGCATAAGCATGCTTTTCCAACATTTCATACTTCAATTCTACATCTCTAAGTGCTTTGCTGAAAAATGCTACAGGAGCTTCCTTATTTTCTGAATATTTTTGTAACAAAAAAATAACAATAGTATCTTGTGAGGAAAATAAGAAGATTAAGAAATGATTTTAGTATTCAGGGCTTACCAATTGAGGTGCTCCAATGATGGCTTTTTTGATCAACTCAAATGAATTTCTAGATTCAATGGTCCACTTGACTTCTTTGTCCTTCTTCAACATGCAAGTAATATGCTTCACCACTTCAGTACAATTTGGAATGAACCTTCTTAAGAAATTGATCTTACCAAGGAAAGATTGAACCTCTTTCTTGGATCTTGGAAGTGTTAAATTTTGAATTGTAATTAATCTCTTAGGATAAATTTTCACTCCATCTTTAGAAACTATGTGACCCAACATCTTACCTTCCTTGAGAGAAAAATGAGACTTCTTTGGATTTAATGACATATCATAATTTCTGCATTTAAAAAATACTTGTCTCAAGTGTTGAATGTGTTCTTGATCTGAAGTTGAATAAACAGTAATATCATCTAAATAGATGACCAAGAATCTATCCCTTTCTCTAATGAATGCAAAGTCCATAGCACGCTGAAAAGTAGCTCCGACATTCATAGGCCCAAATGGCATCTTTGCATACATGAATGTTCCCCAATGAGTATTTAATGCTATCTTCTCTTAGTCTTCCAGCCAAACTGAAACTTGATTGTACCCAAAGAACCCATCTAACATGGAAATTATGTTTGAACCAGTTACCTTTTGAAGAATATGCTCCATATTTGGAAAAGGATAGTTATCTTTCTTGGAGCATTTGTTAACATTTCTGAAATCTACACATAGTCTGACTTCACCACTCTTATTCCTTATTGGAACTATATTAGAAACTCAATCTAAGTATCTCAATGGAATGATGATTTTGGCATCCAAAATTTTCTTCGCTTCCTTCTCCATCACTGGTAACAATAGTGGATTGATTGCCTTAACTTCTGCTGGAATGAATTAGTACCATCCTTCAGTGGTATTCTATTCTCAATGATATATGTATCATACGTCTTAATATCTTCATATTTCCAGGAAAAAACATCAACAAATTCACAAAACAACTTGTGGTATTCCACCTTTATTTCTTCTGATAAAGCTTTCGACAACTTCACATACCTTGGTTCTTTTTCTGAGCGCAAATTGAAATCTTCCAATTTTGATTATGTTTCAACCAACTGTGGTTTTACTGAGACATCATTGTGATCAAAGAGCTTCTCAAGTGGAATTAACCCCTTGGGAATGTGAATGGTAGGCAGCTGAATGATAGGGTGATCAACAATTTGTTTTTCCAGACTTTTGATGTCTTGCAAATCAACAACATCCTTCATGAAATATTCATCTTGATCAATGTTTAGGACAGAAAACTCTTCAGCAGATTCAATGAATCTTCTAATCTACTGGTCATCTTCAAAAAAATCCAACGCTTGACATTATCAGGAATGCTAGGTCTGAACCTAACTTCCACTTCATATTTCAGCTTCATAGGTATTGGAATCTTGAATGAGCTTGCTGTAATAGAAAGTGATTCAGCCAAAATATTGCTTTCTCTTGGAACAAAAGAAATGTTAAAAGCCATCAATGAGTCTTCTATAATGCTCCATACTGCATTATGGTAATCTCTGAGTCTAGGATGCTTAGTTTGATAAAAATTTATGATTTTCTGAATAATAAGTTCAACATCTCCAAAAAAATAAATTTCTGAAATATTCATGTCCTTTGTTGTTTAAACCAATTAACAGAGATTCATACTCAACCAAATTGTTAGTTGCTTCAAATTCAAGTTTGAAAGAAAAAGTGGAGATTTATTTCAAAGGAGAAATGAGAACTATCCCTGCACCAGCTCCCTCTTTAGAACATGAGCCATCAAAATACATTTTCCATAGTTTGGAACCTTCATGACTGATCTGTTTTTCAGTAGGCTTCAAAATCTGAACATTTTCTGCAGATAGGACAACATTATCCATGTGTAAAATGCTTGAACCAACATCAGTTGTTCTAGCATAAATTGTATGATTAGTGGGGTATTTGCTGTCACTAATGATATATGATAGCTGAGCTTCTCTATAAATTATTCTTTGTTCTCCTCCAAAAACAGGGACACTAGCATAAGTGAAATCCATTTGCAATGCTCTTCCCAACCTTATAATCCATGACCTAGAAAGTAACATGCCAAATCTAGGAGGAATGTCAACTACAACAATGTCCATCACCATCCCTCTCATGGGTAATTGAAAAAGGCTTACTGCAAGGTCTTTTATGACACCAAGGCATTGAACTTTCCAGGAATCAAAGGAGTAGAGAGATTGGTATTCTCTAGTTACTTCAAGACCTATTTCATCCATAACTACCTTGGGAATTAAATTATGTGAGGCTCCAGAATCCATTAGGGAATTATGCAAGATATTATCATGAATATTCAGAGATAGATAGAAAGGAGGGGTAGAGTCATCTCTGTCTTCTATCAATGGACCTAAAATAACAGTGGTATTTTCATATTGAAGGTTAAAAAAATTAGAAGCTACTTCGGTAGGTGGGGGTTGAAGAGCTTTCATAAAGGTCTTTTTGAAATCATCACTTTTCATGAGCTCTACAAGAGGAACATGAATCTTTATCTTTTGTATTTCATTCTCAAAATTGAAAACAGGGGGCAGTTTGTGAGCAATTTTTACCTCAAATGAAGGAGCATTAACTGCTACTGTAATTTTTTGGTAATTTCTATTCAAAAACTTGCTTTTCTGTTGGAATTTTGACTGTGTCCTTATTCTTCTTGGGATGTGCAACAAGATTTGGATTATCATCAATATTCTTTGATCTGAGATTATATCTGCTTTGATGATCAACTATAATCATGGAATGATCAGGAACCACTTCATTATTCTGAGTATATAACATGAAATACTCATACTCTACTTGTGTAAGATGAATCAGTCCTTCTTTGTCTCTCTGAAAATTGATATCAGCAACCTTCTCCAACCTTTCAACTTCCTCTTCATCTTCAAATATAGCATTCTGCAAAGGAGGCTGAAATTTTTTATCCTCAACATCTCTCCTTTCTCATTGCAAAATTTGAGGAACATTAGGTCTTCTAAATTTCTTCCTATCAGGCTAATCAAATGAAACATTTCTAGTAGTAGCTGGTCTTGCTTCCATCTTGAGCTTTGAAATCTCAGTAGTCAATGACTTGACCATCTTGGTCAGCTCATCTAACTTAGGATCTATGTTTGAAGTTCCTGAAGTAGAAACTTCAATTTTTTTCTCTCTCTCTGTTAATCCCTCCTCTGAGTTTATCAGCCACTAGCACATTAGATTCTACCTCCATTGCATTGTCCTGTATTTGTGTTAGTGTTTTAGATCTTCTTTATCTCAATAATAAACAAAAGTTAGGATCAAAGGCACCAACATAGGTGATTTTGCATTAAGATTCAATAGGTATTTTACTATACATCTTATTGAATCTCTTAGAAAAATCAGAAACTGATTCTCCTTATTTTCTTTTTATTGCACCAAATTCAATGATATAATACATGAAATATTTCTTATCACCCCATTTCCTTAAAAATGTATCATCTAGGGTTTCAATTCCAGTGATGCTACTAGCTGTCAAGGATTTGAACCATTTTCTAACATCACCCTCAAGACTCTAAACAAAAACTCTCATCCATACATCTTCATGCTTAATATTCAGATTGTCAGCATAGGCATAAAAATCAACAAGGTTTTCTTCAACTATTACCTCTCCCTCACCACTAAAATTAGGCATGTACTTGAGATAATCTCCTGTAGGTAATGCATTCATAGGCTAAGGTAAAACCAAAGGGGCATACCTTGCAACAAAAATTGCATCCATTCGATTAGGGGGTAGGTTTGGACCTTCCATGGTGTGAGTTGTTGGGATTTGTAGAACAACAATAGGTGGATTGTGACTAACATATGATGAAGCACCAACTTGTGATGTGGATACTATTTGTTGGGTGGAAAACAAGGGAGGCACATGATTCTCTGCAAAATCAAGGGATAAAGTTTGCAGGACTTCTTTAGGGACAAAATTTAAGAAAACAGTAGTAGAGGAAGAAAAATTTTGTTTACTCTTTTTCTTGATTAGCTTTTCAGGGTTAGAAACTGGGATTCTCAAGGGGGAATATGGGTTAGCCTTGGTTCTAGTACTTCTAGGAGCCATAACTTCAACAATGGAGTCGCCAGGTGTAAAATAGTTTAAAAATACAATTGGAACTGTACACCTCAAAACTAGACTTATAACTTTTTCATTCACCCAAGGATAAAATTCAATTCGCTTCCCTAGCAATGATGCCAAAGATGTTAGCGCATCATTCTGGCAGCCCTTTGCTAATGTCAATTTCCGCGCAAATTCTGCCAAAGGTATATATTCCTTTCTTCCCCCTTGATGTATCTGTTGCCAGAAAGCTACCTAAGGTGTCCCTGATTGCTTGAAAGATAGAAAAATTCCAAAGATGCGCAGGGAGATTTGGAAGCCTGACCCAGATAGGAAGCTTGGTGATGATAGCAGTAGAGGGGTCAAAGTCTAGGAACCAGGGGGTGAGGAAGAGTCCAGCTAATCCCCAGAACCAAGGGCCTCCCGTTAAGGCTTTCTGGTAATCTTCATTGAAGGCAAAGGCTACAATAAAGAAGCCTTTTGAGCATAAGAAGACTTTGTTATTGTTGGTCCAATTGGAGTGGATCCACTGGTATAGATCAGCAGTACGGGGCCATAGTCCATTAAATCTGCAAATGATGGTTGTTTCTGCAAATGTCTGGTATTGATCATCCAGAGATGGATGAGTGATTTCAATGGCAGGGGTTTCCTCCATTTTGTCCACCAAGAAAGGTTTGGGAGCCTCAGTTGGTTGGCTTGACTTCTTGGCAGGTTGTGCATGAAATGCATCTTTGTAGAAGAACCCTTTGGAGGCAAAGGATTGCCCCACGGCACCTCCCCTTAGCCGAAGTGATAGGATCACTGTGGCATTTCTTTCAATATTGTAAAAGGAAAGAGGCAGATTGTTGTCAAGCTGCTTACCTGCAAAGAGGAGCTGCAGAAGGGAGGAAGGGATTCCCAGCCTTTGTTCGAGGATCTTTGAGAGGTGGCACATTGTAAAAGAGGGCTGGACCCCAAGGAGTAGGGTTTTGCCCGTCAGAAGAATTATTTGAATCTGAAAAGTCATTTGCTGGGGATGAGAAGGATCCCGACTGCCAGAGTGAGGAATCGAAGTTGGTTCAGTGAGTTCACTGGGCTTCAGGGCTAGCTCCAGCTCTCGGCGAAGCTGCTTCTGCATGTGGAAGCATAATGCAGAAGTAGCCAAGGATATAAATCTGTGGGCAGAGGCATGGAGAAAAATGAGCTGGCTTCCAAATAAAGTAAAGGCCCGATCGCACCTTCGTGCCACCTCGCAGTTAGTCGGCCATGGAGCTGTGGCGTCCGTGACTGTCACATGCTGTAAAGCACACCATTCCTGCAATGACACACCATCATAAAATAATGGGTAGCGTCTCACACTATTCGCTCGCCCGGCAGGTCTGCAGGGGGCCCAAGAAAATACTCCCGTGGGAAATCGCCCCCAATCTCCACGTACCATCTCATTCTTCACATGGCTGTGAATGAGCAGATAACCATTCCTTCTCCCTGCAGATGCCTCCCTGCATTCAGATCCATGGCCGCAGCACCAGGTCGACGCGATCTAGTTAGCAGCGACAGCTTTTGGGTATTGAAACCCTAGGGCATGGGAAAGTTCGCTAGCGCTCTCCATTCGCTCGTCTTTTTCGGGGAAAATTTCAAATATATCCCACCAACTTCATCTCTTATAAAAATAAGGAAACATTAATGCTAATGTTACATATGTGTCAAAATACATTACAACCTTATCCCATTGAAATCTAATAGAAAAGACAGATGGAGGAGAAAGAAGAGAAGAAATCTGGGCTAAAATGCTGAGTGTGTTGTCATGATGCTAGTTTTTCTGCTGATTTATCTCCTTCTATTTTGGGTCTTTAATAACCTTTTAGCTTCATTTAATAAGACCCACAACAACCTCATAACCACCTCTCACCATCACTTTTATTATCCATTTGGTTATGGGTTCTTATCCATCCTTAATTGGCTCGGAAAAATTTGCTCATATGTGTCAAAATTTAGTTAAAACAGGTGCTATTGGAAATTTCGGTAAAAACCTGTAACTGTGCAAAATATGAAATGCTACAGGAAATTCCAGTAGTACTATGTTTCTTTTTAAAAAATACACAGAAAATGATGAAAATACTGTGCAGACTTATATTGCTCGACACCTAAGCTTCTATTCAAAATTGTATCTGATAAGCAAAAATGTACTTGTATCAAAAACCTTTTTACCTTCCCTCTATGTGTGCTGCAACTTCAGTAAGATTATCCTGTGGCTACTTTCTTGACAGGGGATTTGTCCTCCTTAGAACCCTTTTGTATTTTTCTTCTCTTTGAGGGCTTTGAGTAATATTTTGAAGGGGTTGTGTTCTTGTTTTTATTCATGGATTTGTTTGTTTTTGAACCTTCAGATTTACCTTCAATATTAATAACCTATTTCATTAGGCTTGGATTATGTAGAGCCTTGGACTTAAGCCTAAACTTGTTGTTGTCTCTATTATGCCTCTTTCTTGTACCAACAACAGGTTTGGCTTCTTCCTTCTTCTTCTTACTGCTGATGTCATATCCAACATCCTTAAGGAGTTCTTCATATGATGGTGTAGGCTGATACCTTTTCTGTAACTTCTATTGAATATGTGCTTCCGGAATTTTCAGTAGCACCCGTGCTTTTGATTTATCTATAGTTGCATACCTTCCTCTTCTAGCTCTATTGCATACATTAGGAAAGGGAGAAACAAGGGGAACTATTTTCATATATTTGGATTTTCTTGCTAAGGAACTCTCTCCCTTTTCCAATTTTATCTCAGCCTTGACTGCGAAAACCTTCTCTTTTTTTCCCTTGGCCTTCTTATGAAAGTTTTATTTTTTGGCCTTTCTCTTTGTTCTTCTTTTTACAGGCCGAGGTTTAGGTTGTGAAACTGGAGGTGTAGGTGTAGGTTGGCCTTCCCTGTAGAATAAAAAGTGGTCCCAAGTTTGGTTTCTCTTCCCTAACTCTTCTTCAACTAGAAATTTGATTAAATCTTGATGGTACAAGCTATACTCTGATACATCAGTGTGATTCTGAACCCTTTTTGACATATTTGTTAGCCTTTTCAATAATAAATATGGAATATATAATGTCTTCATCCATGCAATATGAAAAAGGAACCTCATGTGATATAGGAACACAATTGTATACCTCCTTTCATAAGTGATGTATATTTTGATAAGCTTGATAGCTTCTGCCCAGTCATTCTTGAGATAGCTACTGGAATGCCTTTTTCCCAATTTGGATCTCTATGTGCATATTTGAGGAAGCTATTGAGATCTCCTACTGTAATTACCTGCCCTTTGAACCACATTTCTCCTTCTTGGGGAAGGTTAAAGGCTTCAGCAATGGAGTCTTTAGAAACCTGCAAGGTGAGGCCATAAACTATAGCTTCTTGTCCATTAATAGATTTAGCAAACTCTTCAACTACTCCTGAGTGAGAGCTCCCTAACCTGGTACATAGAGAATACCACCCCGACTGAATAAACAAGCTTCTTACCCTCAAATTGGCATCAACAAGATATGCACCTTGTGGCTCAATTCGATTTATTTTTCCACCTATTTTAGTCATCTTCAGAAAATAAATGACTCTGTCTCTTGCAACTGATAGGTGGAAGAGTTGAAGGAGCTTTACCTTACAAGTGTTTTCTGTATTCACCTTTGTAATCTTGTCTAAAATCCAGACTCCTTCTCAAACTATGACTCTGAGAAATTCGAAATCCAACAGCTAAAACTTCAAATGACAAAGTTCCTACTTTCTCGGTGGTTTTAAAACCAAACTTTGGTTCATCACCCCATGCAAATCAACCTTCATAATTAAAATTATTCATGAAAGTGATGTGCACCATGTGGTAATTCATCATCACCTTCAGTTGGCTGCTTATTTCCGTATGAAGTGCTCCAAATGTCTTGATACAAGTGGATCTGTGACTAGTAGTCACCTCCGCTGTCTTTGTTGTTAATTGGCCAAAATTTCTGGAAGAACTACTGTGCATCCAGCCAAACAAATATGGCATTATGTGTAATAACCACGATCTCCTCCATTTAGGAAAACACGTACTTAGACATACATATAAATTACTTGGGGTTGACAGGCAGGATAGGGTAATGGTTAAGTTGAAAACTACGGGTGACACATGGGTTCAACACATATTACGACTTGAATTAAACTAAATGAATGCAATACAGAACCTATGATGAGATATAAAAATATTTAAAAAAATATTTGAGGTGTATTCACACTACAACACATGGCTTAACTAAAGCGGATGCACTTTTTGTCTATTTTTTAAAAAACAAAGTATGCTTTCGAAAATTCCCGTAGCATCGGAATAAAAATAAAAAAGACAAAAGCGTGAAAATAAAAGATTGTCTGAAAAGACTAAAACTGGTGCTTCCGAAATTTCTTGTAGCGACAAATTTTGTTTTTTTTTAATTTTGAAATTTTTTGAAGTTTAATCATAAAAATAAAACTATGAAACGACTCATGAATTAGAAAAGAACCGTGCTAACACAATGTACATTTGGATTTGTGTACACATTGTGCAAGTGGTGTCGTGTACATGTGATGTTGTGTACACGTTGTGCAGATAGTGTTGTGTACATGTTGTGCATATGGTATGGGTATACATGTGGTATTGTGTGCATGTAGTACATGTTGTGTTGAGGGCATGCGGTACTATGTATGTGCATGGTGTAGTCGTGGTATCATGACATGTGTATTCGTTGTGTTGTACTCTATATAAGTGTATGTATTGTGTTGTATTATACACCGGGTGTAGGTGTATGTGTTGTATGTCGGTGTAGGCATATGTATTGTGTTGTATTATACATCAGGTGTAGGTGTATGTGTTGTATGTCGGTGTAGGAATATGTATTGTGTTGTATTGTACACTAGGTGTAGGTGTATGTGTCATATGCCGGTGTGGGTACATGTATTGTATGTTGTTATGATGTACATTGTGTGTATGTGTACACGAATGAATAGAATAAAAGGCATTCGGTGCATGCCGGGTGTGGTAACCGATCTGGTATGTGTACAGAAAGAACAAAGGAAAAAGTAAGAACCAAAGAAGGATAAGTATCAATATTTTATTTCAGTTCTATTATGCATGTGATCTACGATTTTGACTTATGATGGTTACATGTGATTTATGATTATAGTTTATGGTGATTTCATGTGATTCATGATTTTAATTTATGATGGTTGTGTTTTGAGCTAACTAGATGTGATGCGTTTATACACGATGATTTGATCAAACAACTGGTTTGACTTGTTGTCACAGGAAGTGAACTGAATTGCAAGTGTACCTTATTGAAGAGCTACCAATGAGGTAAAACGTGAATTTATTTCAATTTATTTGAATATAATGGCAGTTATGTGCTTGATATAGGAAGCACAGAAATGCTTGGTTGGATGGTTGAAACCAAATGCAAGAACTAGCAGCGTCAACAAAAGGAATTGGAACATGCAACAATATATTGGTAAAGCACTTCAGGAGTAGGGCCATTGTAGGACGCTAGTACCAAATAATGTTCATTGATTTCCATGAGCATGCTATGACCGATATGATGGTTTTGACATAGGGATATGCCTTGGTTGTTTGAACTTACGATGTGAGGAAACCTTGCTAAGGGATGGAATGCCTGAGATGGGGGTGCCAACGAAACTTAGAAGGTGAGTGATTGCATGAAAGGGGGTGACCATATTTCCTGAAGGACTGTGTAGCAGAGAAGGAAACGTCAAGGATGGATTTTTTTTGGTCATTAGAATTTCCAGATGGAATCATATGCAGATTGGGAGTGTGCCCTGGAACGTTGAGCCAATAACTGTTCGTTGAGAGGACAAGTGGCACAGGATTGTAGCGCTAGACATTAGATGCAACTTTGACTTTGACAGTGGATTTTGGACTTCCTAGGAAGGAGGTGAATCCTGATTTTTACTTTTGAGGGTGGAGTTACGAGCCTCTAGTTTCCCTTGTTGATTGATATGGGTATCATATCCTTTTATTTGCTGGTAGAGAAAATGTGTATATGTGTATATTATTGTAAATAATGTATCGAGCTGGTTATAAAGCTCAATAATAAGTATGGTTATTTTCTGGTTGACAAAAATGTGGTTTTTATTGTCAATACAGTAATGAGTTGTGTTATAAAGGTCTAGTAAATGGTATGTTTGTCATGTTTTCAACAATGGTCATTCTAAATACTGCAACGAGCTATGTTATAAAGATCCATGGGTAGTATGTTTTGTTTTTAGCATCTTGCTTGTTATAGGTGTCATTGAACACCTAGGATGATATTACATGAAGGGGGAGAGTTCTATAACAACCCTGGTGAAAATTCCATGTAATAAAAGTTAATAAAGGAAAAATAATAACCACGACAATGGGACACATATTCCAAGCTAAATGGTGGGCTAAACATCATAGCGCGTGTTCATTTTAGTTATTATGGCTAAAAAAAATTGGAGAAGGAAATGGAAAAGGCTTTGGAAAGGAATGAGGCATTAATTGACATTTTATTTATAAAAATAATGGAAAATAGGAGAAAATGGAGGTGAAATGTCACAGGTTTTAGGTGAGGAAGAAAATGAAGGAAAATAATGGAAAATGAAGAAAATGGAGGCATCATTAATAAAAAGGATTATGATGATCAATTGATAAGATTTTTCTAATCTTATGGCTCTCATTCTATTCTCTCTCTCTCTCACTCTTGGATGCTTATAGTTTTCTTGGAGAACTTTGGAATTGGATCAAGAAAGGAAAAGAAAGTAAGAATAAGGAAGGAGCATGGAAAGGAAGACCAGGATCAAGCAGCTACAACAAGATTCTTTGTAAGTATTGATTTTCATGTGTGATTTTCTTGCTAGATGTGACATGTGTGGTATTGCATGTGGTTGTTTTTTGTCATGGCATGGGTTTTTCCAGATGTGACAATTTTTTTAGCCTAGCCTTTCCATTTCTGGATAGCCTTGATGAGATGAGTTCTCATACTTTGGTTGAGCTGGTTTGCCGGAGGTATTTGAAGCTGAGTGAGGTGGATCTCTGAATTGATATAACACATGGCCTAGTAACCCATGAACCATACTGTAGGTTGCAGTAAATCTGTATAGTGTTTTACCTCAGTGGGCCTAGGAATCCTTTCCTATGAATGACGAGATATACAGTAAATCCTAGAGGTGGTTTGCATCGATTTAGGGCCTACTGATTTGGGTTTGGATTGCGGTAAATCCTAAGAGGTGGGTGCTCTCCGTTGGGCCTAGTAGTATAGGGATGGGATGTATGGTAAAGCCCGGAGAGTATGTCTCGGTTTAGGGCCTAGTGATCCCTTATTTGGACTATGGATTGTGGTAAATCATGAGAAACTAGAAGAATGGAAAATTACTCATGGTGTAGGCAGAGAACTCCGATAGCATTCATGCTTTGGTTATTTTTGCTTGGTTATGAGTCCCACATTCATGCTTAGAATATGGCACAGGGGTGATTGGCTAAAGAGATATTTGGCTCAACCAATCTATGGTTGAGTGGAACGTGGAAGTCCCATCTCTAGTTGGTTTATACATTCAATAATGAATTGTTCATTAATTTTGGATTTGGTATGCAAATGTACTATTTTATATGTGGATTATATTGCTTTTGTATCCATGGTATTTCTGTTGTTATATGTTGGTTATAAGAATGTGTTTTATGAGTGATGAAGTATGGCTCTCCCCATGTTTTTATTTGTAAATGAATGCACAATGTATCTATGGTCAAATAGATTGCATTGTGGCTAATGATGTAAGTGATAAATGCTTCTTAGTGATTCTCAGATAATTATGAGACCCCTATGCTTATTTATGTTGTTTACACCTACAATTTCCATGTTTGTGACACATTTGATAAATTTCCTATCACAATTAGGAGGGGTCCAAATGAGTTCTTATTGATGTGATTTCTTCTGTATCATTTTCCTATTTTTATTTATCATCTCTAAAATTTTCTTGAAGTTGTGGTCAGAGCATTGGGTTTTGGGCCTGAAAAGGTGGCTCAATTCCTGGGGACGCTGGCATAGAACTGAGGAATTAGGGCCCTGGATGCTAGCATGTTGTGTTCTGCCTATGTCTATAGCCTCTTAGACGTTGGCATGAAAGCTTGTGCCTATAGCCTCTTAGACACTGGCATGCAAGCCTGTGCCTACGTCTATGGCTAAAAGAGTTCAAAAGGTTAGTGTGAACCAGGGGTAAGAGGCCTGAATGTTTGGGTTACCTCATGGGGGTGTTGTTGCTCTTGTACAAGGTCTGTATGTTGTGTTTCTATTGGCTCCACTTCCTTAAGGTCACTTAGGAGGTTGAATCTCATTATATTAGCCTCTTGTCGCATGTTTACCCCAGTTGGATGATTACTTGGGTGGATGTGGGAGGAGGGTGCTACACCCACTTATGTTATTATTGTGCCCTTACATTATTATTTTTATGTAGGCTCTGATTATATTGTGAACCCTTAGAATCCTATATATACAAAGGATGTATTGTCATTTGTATCATCTAAGAATTGTTCATTTATGTAATGTAAAGGAGGTGTCCCCCTCGAAGAGGATAATTTTAAAATTGTTAATCTATATTCTATTCTATTTTGTGAGTTTCTTGCATAACATTTGGTATCAGAGCTTTGGATTCTAGGGTTTCCCTGCTGTAAACAAACCATATTGACGTTTTCACTATAACATTTTTTATACGAAGGTTTAGAAGCTAAAATTTTTACCACTAGGAACCAAAATCTCGATCAACTTGATGTAAAAATTTTAGATATTGTTTTGCTATATTTTCAGAGATATGGTCCAAATAATTTAGGGTTTTTTCATGCTTCATAATTTTGTCTCAAATAGGTGGTTGTTGAGCTGCATTTTTGCCCAATTTTTCATGATATTTATCACATAATTATATGCTTATACCAGGTGTTTTTATCCTTTTTATGTTGATGATTAGAGGCATTTAGAGACAATAGACATTAATTGATAAATTCTTGTTATTAGTTAATTTGATGAGTGTTTTGTGTAGTAACATCATTAATAACAAGCTTCTTGGTGGCAGGTGAATAGGTCTAGTGCAGGAATGCATTTGAGTACGAATTCACCCCATGCAAGGGGGAAACAAGCTATGACCTTGTTAAAGAAGGGAACTTCAATCGAGGGTTTGAAAGGAAGCCTTAAAATAGATTATATTTTGAAGATCCTTGGTCTGGATATTTGCACAGACACCATAATTGGTAATGCCATGATAAGAGGAATTTTTGGCAGCGAGAGAAAAATGAGTAACAACTGGGAAAATGATAATGTCTCTAATGAATACTCTATTCATGGATGAGATATCAACTGGCTTGGAAAACTATACTAATTTTGAGATTGTAAAGTGTCTTCAAGAGGTTGCAAAAAAAAAACAAACTATAATAGTCATGTCGCTTCTACAACCAGCACCTGAGACATTTGATTTGTTTGATGATATTATCTTAACGTTAGAAGGACAAGTAATTTACCACAAGCCTCGTGATCATGTTCTGGGGTTTTTTTGAGTATTGTGGTTTCGTGTGTCCGAAGTGTAATGGAATTCCATACTTTTTGCAGGAGGTTACCTCTAGAAAGGATCAAGAACGGTATTGGGAGGACAGTGAAAAGCGACATAGATACATTTCAGCACAACAATTTTCGCAGAAGTTCAACCAGTTTCATGTTGGCCAGAAGTTGAAAGAAGAAATTTCTAAACCTTTTGATAAGTCCAAAGGCGACAAAAATGCCCTGCTTTTTAGCAAATACTCACTTAGAAAATGGGAGTTGTTCAATGCATGTCTTGATCGAGAGTGGCTACTTATGAAGAGAAACTCATTTGTTCATGTTTTCAAAGCGGTACAACTTGTTGTAATGGCATTTATTTTAATGACACTGTTCCTCCGGGCACACATGGAAGTTGACCTTGATCATGGAAATTATTACCTTGGGGCTCTCTTTTTTTTATTCACTCATGTTCATGATGTTCCCTTGCTATCCAGAGCTAGCGATGAAAATTAAATGACTTCTGGTGTTCTTCAAACAAAGGGATATTTACCTCTACCCACCATGGGCGAACACTCTTCCCGAAATTACTATGAATATTCCACAGTCCTTTTTCGAGTCAATTATTTGGACCTCAATTACTTATTATGGGATTGGGTACTCCTGTGAAGTTGGCAGGTTTTTTTCTTCAATTTCTTATCTTCTTTTCTATGATTCAAATGGCAACTGCTTTGTTTTGTGCAACGACTAGATTTTGTGGAAGCATAGATTTTTCCAGCACTGGAGGTTCTTTGGCATTAGTGCTTGTCATGGTATTCAGTGGATTTCTCATCCCATGATATTCAATTCCAAAATGGTGGTGACAGGGATGCTGGATATCACCTATGTATTATAGCGAGGCTGAAATTACAGTCAATGAATTCCTTGCTCCACGCTAGAGAAAATTGACATTTCAAAACACCAACCTTGGTATACATGTGTTAGAGAGTCGTGGGCTTCACCATGAAGACTAATTTTACTGGATAGGCGTTGCAAGCTTTATTGGATTTACATTATTATTCAACCTTGGATACACTCTTTCTTTAACATATTTGAACCCAATTGGCCAACCTCAAGGTTTAATTTCTCAAGAAAATCTAGATAAAACCCATGATAATCCAGAAGACACTATTTTTTATATGCATGGTGAATCAATGAAATGTCATCTCTTAATCATCCAGTATCTAGCACAAAATGAAAAAATGTAGTTGAAGTGCTGTTACGGGATTTCAACTGTCCATCTAATAGAAGATGAAGGTCGGGGTAACAGAATGAGTATAATGATGGACTCAGCTTCACGTTGCCTTTGCTAACAAGGCATGAGGATCGAATTGTTTCTAGGAGCCAACATTTAAGCGAATCTTCCTATTCCTATTTTAATTTATCTGTATTAACCAAATATTCTAAATTTATATTCTATGTAACAAATAATTCATTTAGTTAGAGCATTGTTTCTGCTATAAAGCAAAGGGATGTGCACTAAGGAAGAATTTTTTATCAGATCTAGAACCAACATCGAATGCGCAGAGGAGAGGACAAGAGATTTTAATGGGAGCAACAGCTTATGTTATATTTTCCATTCGAATTCTGAATTTTAATACATAATTTGCTTCACCGTTTTTATTATATGTACATATTATGGTTTGCTATGATTTCTCGAAGTAGATTGGGTTAATCTAGGCTTGCTCCAGGAGTGGTAAGGGCCCACCACCACTGGAGACAAGTCTTGTAGCTAAATTATATCATAGATATTATATAGATTTGAATTTATAAATATAACGTTCGTTTGAAAGGTTGCAAGATTAGATCTCAGAATTATCATTTCATTATGTACTTAAAACTTTCATTTCACTTCTGTAATCTCAAATAGAATTTTGTAAATCCAGTTTTATAATTGTTAAATGATTAAGCGAGAGTCTTCAATGAGCAACGATCTTGGTATGATTGCATGACATGGATTAGTAAATAAATGGAGTTAATCACTGTATCATAAGTCTAGAAACAAATTTTTTATGCTCTGTTTAATTACTATACGTTACCAATTTTTGCAACATTATAATTTTGTGATTAATACTCAAGAAAAAGTAAGACAATGTTGATCGTGAGTGGAGTGTGTGAGTGTTGATACGATTAGGGTAGGACTAGAGTTTTGCTATGATTAAAAGTTGATAAGAGTTGGCATTTATTAATCGTTTTAGTTATAGGAATATAATGATTTCTTAGTGTGATCAGAATTAGAATAGATTTAAATGCTTTGAATTTGAGTATGGAATTAGAACAAATTTTAATGCTTTGAATTTCAATATGTTAATATTGTCAATTTAAAATATTGCTTCAAGGTTTGCATTACTTAGTTTATGTTGAACGTTTGTAGGATTCAATGCTCATTTGAATTGTTTATACATCCCAGACTTCACTTAGTAATTAGATCTCTTTTTAATTCAAACCTTTCTTGTTTTCATAGTGTACTAAATTTCTTTATAAGAGTAAGTCTGAGTGTGAGTCTGATTGTGCAGGTAGAGATATCAAGTCTAATGTAGAGTAATTCATCTTTCATTATGAGTTACATGATTTTGAAGGGTGAGCTTGCTTTTGAATGATTCATTTCATGTAGCTGAAAGTCTTTGAATTAAAGGTTTCTCATAGATGATTTGCAATGGTATTTATAATAGGATATGTTAGATGTTATTTTACATGAACTAAAGTGGTTTTCTTCCAGCAATAGTTAGAAATTTCCATTGTTAGTTTGAACCTTCAAAATGCTATCAAGAGTAGTTCTAGATGTGAATTTATCATTAGAATAATGTTTGTCTTCTGGTTATCTCAAGCTTAGTTTCAAGTTAATGAGAGGAACAAAGAGATTAGGGTTTTCAAGACATCATAGGAGATTTTAAAAGTAGAATTTTGAGGTTATCTAGATACAGTGTGAGAATGCTATATGATTGAAGATTGCTTTGAATTTCCTTATAGTTTTATTATAGTGTGGAGTTTTCTAGTTTAAAGTAAAAATTCTTCTTAAATACAGAACCAATTGACTAAATATGAGTCTTAAATTACTTTTAGAAATTGAATGTGATTATTGATTTTTCCTTGCCAACCAGTGAGATTGCTTTCTATTATAGAAAATTGAATTTAACTATCAGGATGGCAGGAAGCTTGAATATGATGGCTTGATAAAATTGTTTAATTAGGTCCCCTTTTCAAGATTTTTTATCTGCTAGCAAATGTGTGTTTCATTCCAGTACCTATTTTATCATTAAAAAGGAATATATATACTCTGACCATTAACCTAAGCCAAGACGCAATACATCTCACATTTACAATTCCCAGATTGACAATTAATATTGAGAGGTTTAATCTGACAATTAAACCTCCCAACAGTGACCTTGGGAAAATCGTCATAACTTCCTCTATGAGCATCAGATTTGAATTTTGTAATTTTTTTTTGAAAGTGCACAGTCTGTCTTATCTTGTGTATTGTTTTTTAGGGCCGAAGGTTGAAACAATGACACGTGGAACTTCGTATAAGTTCACTCTATTGAACCAATCCATAATCAGGCCATCATGGGATATTGGGCATAAATTTATCTTGAAGAACCCAAATTTGGTCTAACTTGTAGCATTGGAAAGAAGACTCTAATGGATACCACAAGACCGAGTTTAAAAATTTGGAGATATGAAATTATAAAGATACAATAGTTTCAATATCGAGCTCTTAAAAACGAAGAAAAATGTGTGTATCTTTTTTAAATTTTGCATAACTTTTGTTTGAAAAATCAGTTTGAAGTGATTCAAAGGGAATATGGAAGCACAAATATAAGTATTTGGTTCTAAAATGCCTCCCAAATAAAATAATTCTACACCCATTAATCCCTCAGAAAGATTTACTATGACTCATGAAGAGGAAGAATTGCAACATGATATATCAAAATTACAATACCAAGTGCAACAAGTTTCACTCTCACAAAGGGAAACCAAATATGAACTAAAAGGGGAAATGGAAGTTTTGAATGATGGTTTAAGAGTGGACATGGAATATTTTAATAATGTTTTAAAAGCAGACATGGAAGAAATAATGAATGTCAAAATGGAATGATTGATAAAGTTGCTGCAAGAAAGGATTCCCAACAGTGAGAAGATAATCCATGAAAATCATGATGAGGAAAAAAAGAATATTAATTATGATTATAGAGACTCCAATGTCAGGTTTGAGACCCACCACATTCCAAATATTGATAGGAGGAAGTTTTATGGCAAGGATACAATAACATGGATACTACATATGGAGCAATATTTTGATCTGCATAATGCACAACACACACAAAAGGTACACATTACAACTTTATATTTAGAACCCAATCAGTTTGTATGGTATCGATAGCTTTGATCTCATAAACTACTTGTCACTTGGTCAATTTTTATGGAGGAAATAATATCACATTATGAGGATACAAAGAGAAACACCCTCTTTAGCCAATTGATAAATCCCAAACAAAAGGGTTGAATCAATGGGGGAGCACATTGAGGACTTCCAAAAATTGAATATTGGGGTAAATAAAATTCCATAGGAGGATAGGATTGATGCCTTCATAGGGACCTTAACGGATAACATCCAACATGAGGTTCGCCTTTGGAAACCTGATTCATTGGAGAAGGCATTTAGGGTGGCAATAAAATTTGAAAGTAAATTATGGAAACAAGGAAGTCTATCACTCACAACTATAAAGATGGAATTTTTGTTGCTTCGAGCATTCCACAACCTCAAAATTTGACACCATAACAATTGGAGGAAAATAAAGCAAAGGGGATTTGTTATAGTTAGGATATAAAATACACTAAAGGTCATAAGTGTGCTGAGAAGAAATTATTTTACATAGATTGTGAAGAGGAGGAAGAAAAGGAACAAGAAACATAAAAAAAAGAGGAAATACACTAGAAACCAACCCCAGAGAAATAAGAAATGAATATGACCATATATTGTAATTCATTGGCGGGAATTACCACTCCTCAAAATCTCAATATAGAAGGAAATATCAAGAAAAAAAAGTTAATAGCATTTATTGGTTCAGGTAGTACCCATAATTTTATTCATTACAAGATAACTAAGGAAGTGAATTGCTTCCTATATCCAACACCAGAGTGTTAAGTGATGGTTATAAATGGAGGAACTATAAATTTCTTTGGAAAGTGCCATAATACCAAATTATCCATGGGGAAATATGCATTGAATAGTCTAATGCTTTCCATTCCAATGGGTGGTGTAGATGTTGTATTAGAAGTCTAATGGTTACAATCTTTAGGGATGATAGCTTTTAATTTTCAAGAAATTTTCTTGAATTTTTTTTGGGAAGGAAAGGAAGTTGAATTAAGGGGTATTGTAGGAAAACCAGGAAAGATAATCATCTCTAATGGCATGAAAAAGCTTCTAAAGAAATAACAATGGGGAGTAATTTCATAACTATGCCCATTAGAAGTTCAAACATCAAAATCATCTATTTCTCCATATCTCCAAAAAGTCTTGGAAAATCAATTCAAGGTATTTGAGACTCCCATAGGCCATGATCATGCTATTCATTTGATGCTAGCAAGTGTTCCTCCAAACATCAGGCCTTACATATATCCCTATGCCCAAAAGAGTGAAATTGAATGCATGGTTTCATAAACGCTATGTGATGGTAAAAATCAACCTAGTCAAAGTTCTTTCTCTGTTCTAGTAGTATTGGTGCACAAGAAGGATGGATCATGGTGCATGTGTCTAGATTATAGGGAGCTCAACAAGCTCACTATTAAGGATAAATTTCCCATTCCTGTCATTGATGAATTTTTGGATGAATTACTTGGAGCAATTTATTTCGCCAAGCTAGATCTTTATTCAGGATATCATCAAATTAGAATGAAGAATGTAGAAATTCCATAAAAAACATTTAGAACTCATGAGGGTCATTATGAATTTTTGGTCATGCCTTTTTGCCTTACTAATGCACCTTCCACATTTTGAGGTTTGATGAATTCCATTTTCAAACCCTTCCTTAGAAAATTTGTGTTAGTATTTTTTGATGATATACTAATCTACAACAAGTCTTGGAAAGATCTGTTCAACATTTTGACAAGGTTCTTAAACTATTGGAGGAGGAAAAATTATATGTAAAAACCTCCAATTGTTTCTTTGGAGTACAAGAGGTGGAATATTTGGGTCATATTGTATCTCATGAAGGTACTAAGGTATACCCTAACAAAATGAAAGCTATTAAGGAATGGAAAATCACCACAACCATAAATCATCTTCAAGGATTTCTCAGGTTGACAGGGTATTATCGCAATTTTGTTAAGAATTATGGGAGAAGAGAGGCACCTCTAGCATCATTACTTAAGAAAATGCATTTTATTAGACTTCATAAGAAACTAAGGCCTTTGAACATCTTAAAGAGGCAATGTGCCAAGCACCGGTCATAGCTACACCATACTTCACAAAAACATTTATTGTGGAATGTGATGCCTCTGGAAATGGAATTGGTGTTGTTTTAACGCAATAAGGAAAAGCCATTTCTTTTGAAAGTCATCCAAACAAAGGAAAGTATTTACACAAACCTATTTGTGAGAAGGAAATGTTGGCAATACTACATGCACTAAAGCAATGGTGACCTTACCTAATGGGAAGACACTTCAAAGTAAAAACATATCACGATAGTATTAAATAATTTTTGGAAGAAATATTATCTTCGAAAGAGAAGAAAAAATGGATCATAAATATGTTGGGTTATGACTTTGAAATCATCTACAAAAAGGGGAAACAAAATGTTGTTGTAGATGCACTCTCAAGAAAGGATGAGGATGTGGAAGCATTGCTTTGTGCCATTTCTATTATCCAAACTGAGTGGATAAAAAAAGAAAGGAATGAATGGAAGAATTATGAAGAGGTGTGAACACTCATTCAAAATTTGCAGCAAAATCCCAATACATCTAATACATTTAGCTAGAAAAATGATTCATTATGGTACAAAGACTGCTTATATATTTGTAAGAATTCCCAACTCAAACAAAATATTCTTTTGGAATTGCACACCTCCCCCATGGGAGGGCACTCCGTATTTTTAAAAACTTACCACAGGTCAAGAAGGAATGTTTTTGGTATGGCCTTAAATATGATATTTAGAAGTTTGTTGCAGAATGTTTGGCTTTCCAACAAAATAAAGTTGAGACAATTATGACCACAGAGCTATTACAACCTTTATCCATTCCAAGTCAGCGTTGGGAGGAGGTATCAATGGATTTTATCACAAGCTTACCCAAGTTTGAAGGAAAGAGTGTCGTCATGGTGGTAGTTGATAGAATTACCCATTATGCACACTTTTGTGCATTATATCTGTTGAGCCCCAAAGATGTCCTTCTTTTCCACCACATTTCACTTCATTTTCTTTGTCTCTCATCAATTACAGGCTTAAATGATCAATAGGATTGATTAGGATTACTTTAAGAATGTATATAATGACTAACTTGCTATGTTTTCATGATTTTGTTATTGTAGAAATTTTTGACTAGACTCGGCTACAGAACGCAGTCATTCTGTACCCAGTTGCCTATTCCGCAGCCGTTCTCATGTTTACATAGGTTCCAGGTGTCACCTCAAGGAAAAACACATATGGTCGTATTCCACATCACTCCCCCATCATTTCTTGCTCTCCATGAAGTCTGAGCTCGAGTCTACAAGTGGTTATGCACGTGGGAAACCAAAAGTAGCAGACAGACTTCTAATAGGACAAGGACTATATAGATGTCCTTAATCATAGTACAAGGCCACCACCAGAGTCCTAGTTTGATTTTAGTCAGGAAAGACAATTATTCCTGTTTTATCTCAAAGACAGTTATGTAATTTTGTTATAAGTATGGCTCGGGAGACCGAGGAACAAGAGCTAGATTTTATGTTTTATTTCTAGATCTCAGACGACCGTAAATACTCTGTTTTGAAGAATTTCTCCTTTAATGAAAGAAGCATCACTTTATTACAAGAGCTGAGTCAATATTGAGTATATTTGCGTGCTAATCTGGTGGTAGAGGGCCCCTGCTACCTAAGAAGCTTTGTTCATATGGTTTAGATAAGTAACTTAGCCTTGTTTCATTCTTAGTTTAATCAATTTTCTGAACTTTGTGTTTTTATACTTACTTGCAGCGGATGCCATAGTTAGTCTTATCCTTACAAAATCTTCCAAATACCACTCACATTGGATGGGATATAACTGCAGTATTTAGGAGTTAGTTGCATTTATCTGAACTTTATGATTTTGTGCTCAATTACATCAGTTGTTACAGCTAGTCGTGATCTTATAAACTCTTCCAAAATATCACTAACTCTAGATGAGACATAGCTGTGGTGTTTTAGAGCTTTGTTGTGTTTTGTTGAATTGTATTCTTTCATGCTCATTTACATAACATGTTGCAGCCAGTCCTGTTCCATAAATTATTCTAAAATACCACTAATTTCGAATGAGACAGAGCTGAGACATTTTAGTGATTAGTTGCATCTTTAGTCTAGTTGTAGTACTCCGGAGGTAGATGTCACTCTAGTTTAATTCTGTCACTGTGTTTCAAGTTTGATAATGGCACTCTAGTATAACTCTGTTCACTGTACTTTAAGTTAGATCAATGACATTCTAGTTCAGTTCCAGTGCACTTTATTTCAAAGTTAGGCTAAAAGAATTTTAGTTTAATTGTGATCATTGTGTTTCAATTTTGATCAATTGCATTCTAGTTCAGTGTTATCCATTTTTCTTTAAGTTGTGTTAACTGTCAAAATTAGACTTCACGGCCTTCATTGTTTACAAACCAATCTTGTTCTGACTTTCTATTTATGCATCATCATATGGACAGGAGTGAGTTAGTGATATCAGTTTAAGGCCTTGATTGTTCTGCAATCTTTTGCAATTTCACAAATAAGCCTTTTCCCAAAAATTATTTTAGAAAATCTCTAACTTTCGAATGAGGCTTATGAGTGACAAGTTGAGCTGCAGAATGGATTGACCTTAGCATGACAAGTTAATTTAGAGTATAAATATTATTGTGCTACAAATAATCTTTTTCCAATTGTTTTCCAATAAAATTTTAGCCATGAATGAGATTCCTTGTAATATTGTAAGATGGTTGTTTATTAGGAGAACCTAATTTTTACTAAAATTGTCCTTTTATCAAGCTATTCCAACATATTTCTAATGAATGAATTGGATGAGTTTATGTTATGAGTTATTGAGTTCATGTTGTGATTTATTTTCTTGCTATGAGTCATTATCAAACTTTGCATTTTCTGTTCTTTAGTATAGGTTTTGCTCTGTTTTTAGTGTGACCAACAACTATTCTTTTTCAAACACTTAGTTCTTTTCCTTCTTAACATAAAACCACAAAACCAAAAACATCATAAAAACACTAAACACAACGTAGTGAGAAACAGATACCTAGGCACATCTAGTGCACCTCACTTCAGCAGTTTACTGACCTTGGTTGATAATTTATGACCTCAATTTAGGAACACTAAGTTGAGCACAAAATTTTTGCACTGTTGCTGGGGAAGTGTAACTAGGCAGCCTTGTTTCTTACCTCCTAAAAACAATGACATGCGTAGAGAAAGAGACTAAAGGGGTAGATTCATAAGAAGCAGAAGCTTGATTCCTAGAACACCACTTGTTTCACCAAGACCAAGAGCCAACACACCTCCAACTCAAATCCACATTCCATCCTTTACTGATCCTAGACTTCCAGAGGACTTAAGATCAGATATTCCATCAGAAAGACCTTCCACTTTACCCACTGAACCTGTCTTGGAAGAAGATTCAGGAACCCCTGCTAAGAACTTAAACCTTTAAACTTCCACAGAAGAATCAACTATGGCAGAAGAAGGGGGAGGAGGAGCTTTTAATGGAGAACACACACTATTTGGATGGTTTAGAGGTAGAGGTAGAGGAGAAGGAGGTAGAGGTGCAGAAGGAGAAGGAGGCAGAGGAAGAGGTAGAAGAGAAATGGGAAGCTCTTTTGGGTTTCCTATAGTAGATGAAGAAACCAATACAACTATGAAAAACATTTCACCCTCTGTCCTTCCAAAATTTTATGGACTTAAAACTGAAGATCCTGAAACCTTCCTATTTGAATTTTAAGTCCTATGTAGAACCTATGGCTACTTACAAGATGCTCATATCCACCATCCTATCCACCATATCCACATTTCCCTCCTCAACAAAATTTTCAACAAAATCCTCAACAAAATTCTCAAAATCCACAACATCAAAATCAACCACTTCCATTACCATTTCCACAGAAAACAAATCAGTTGCCTGCCCAACCCATACCAAACCCCAACAATAAAAATCCTCAGAACACATACATGATAGAAGGCCAACAGTTTCCAACTTATTTGATCACTCCTTTAGACCTTAGTGATGTTCAACTTAGGTATGGAAGAATAATTGAAAAGAGGAAACCTTCTGTAATAATACAAGAGCAAGATAATTCTGAGGAAGATTCTCTACAGGTAAATAAAAGTCTTGAAGAGGACACAACTTTCCAAGACTCAAACATTGAAAAATCAAAACAAAAAGAACCAATAATTTCAACTCCTATATTAGAGCAGCCATCAACATCCACTTCTACACCTCCCTTTCCAGAAAGATTACAAATTGATAAGGGTGTAGAAAAACAAATTATGGTGCCTAATTATGATTTCCTAGATGAGCTGAGAAATATTTGTATTAAGATCCCATTATTACAAGCCATCAAGGAAATTCCAATCTTAGCAAAGACAATAAAGGAGTTGAGCATGAAGAAAACAAGAAAAAGAATAAGAGAGATAAAGAAAATTCAACTGGTAGGAAAAATAGCAGATATCATGATGGGTAAGATGGCTATTCCAAAGTATCTAGACCCAGGAAATCCAGTTGTTAAAATTCACATCAATGGAATTGAGATCCAAAACACACTTATTGATTTAGGATCAGCAATCAATATCATGAGTAGACAAATCATGGATAAACTGAAACTTCCTAATCTTCTTTTTACACCCACATTATTGCAATTAGCAGACAGATCTGTCATCAAACTTGATGGGGTAATAGAATACATTCCAGTGTCCCTAGATTCTTGGGAATATCTTGTGGATTTTATGATCGTAACTCCTAAGAATAATCTAGGGGGGCATCCTGTTATATTAGGAAGACCTTGGTTAGCTACAGCTGATGATTTCATTAGTTGTAGATCCGATGATATGTACATCTATGATGGTAGTTCAACCAAGAACTTTACCTTGTATCCTCCAGCAAAAACAATTATAGAATTAGATGATACTCAATGGATAGAGGATGAAGAAGACTTACAACCTCTCTTCACAATTTCAGAAATTAGTGAAGATAACCAGATTCTGAATACCTTAGAAAACTTTGAATCCTCTTCGGAATACAAACATGAACAATTTCAAGAAGAATCCAACATTGAGTTTTTATCATCAAGACAGATGTCTCTTTACTCCATGGATAAATTTGGCAACTCTACAATTGAGATATTTCCAGGCAAAACTTTAAACATAAACAAGAACCTAGAGAAATCTCAACAAGAAGAGCTAGTCAAGATATTACAGAGACATTCTTCCGCATATGCATGGGAGTACACTGATATGAAAGGGATAAGCCCCAAGACTTGCACTCATCACATCTACATAGAGGAAAATTGTAAACCAATCAGACAACCTCAGAGAAGGATGAATCCAAATCTTAGGGAGATTGTTAAGGAAGAATTGCAGAAATTGTTAAATGCTAACTTTATCTATCCCATTTCAGATAGTCAGTGGGTTTCTCCTTTGGTAATTGTGCCAAAGAAAAATGGTAAATGGAGGGTATGTATTGACTACCGGGAATTAAACAAATCTACTCTTAAAGATCATTTTCCCTTACCTTTCATAGATCAAGTGTTAGATACATTAGCTGGAAAAAAGTACTTTTCATTTCTAGATGGGTTTAGTGGTTATAACCAAATTCAGGTAGCACTTGAAGATCAAGACAAAACCACATTTACATGTCCTTGGGGTACCTATGCTTACCGAGTATTGCCATTTGGACTATGCAATGCACCCGCAACATTTCAAAGGGCAGTACTAGGAATTTTTTCAGATCTAATACATGATTGTGTAGAGGTATATATGGATGATTTCACAATTTATGGAAACACATTTGAAGAAGCCTTAACAAACTTGGAAAAAGTTTTAAAGAGATGTAAAGAAGCAAATCTTTCACTTAGTCATGAGAAGTGTTTTATGATGTTTACTGAAGGAATTATTTTAGGACATCACATTTCAGGGGATGGGATTAGAGTTGATGAGTCAAAAGTTGAAGTCATCTCTAACTTATCTATTCCAAGTTGTTAAAAAGATGTTAGGAGTTTTCTAGGATTCACAGGATATTATCGAAGGTTTATAGAAAACTTCACCAAGATAGCATCTCCACTTTTCAAATTACTTACCAAAGACTATGAATTCAAGTGGAATCCTGATTGCCAGTTAGCCTTTGAGACCCTGAAAAAAAATATCTGAAGCACCTATTTTAAGGGGACCTAACTGGAAGTTACCTTTTCATATTTCAACAGATGCCTCAGATACATCTCCAGGAGCAGTATTGGGACAAAAAGACTTGATTCCATATGCCATCTACTATACCAGTAAAAATTTGACTCCCTCAGAGTTAAACTATACTGTAACTGAAAAAGAGTTTTTAGCTGTTGTTCATGCCATAAACAAATTCAGACACTATATAACAGGCTATGAAACTTTTGTTCACACAGATCACTCTGCAATTAGATATCTAAAGAAACAAATCAATTACTAATGGCAGGGTCATAAGAGGGTTATTGCTTTTACAAGAATTCAACATTACCATTCTAGATAGGCCTGGAAAACAAAACACAGTAGCTGATTTCCTATCTAGACTCCAAAACATCAAAGACAATAATCCAGTTGAAGATCAATTCCCTGATGAATATCTTTTTGCAATTTCTACTCAAACTCCTTGGTTTGCTGACATTGCTAATTATTTAGTTTCAGGGAAATTTCCTTCAATAATGAATGCAAGAAACAAAAGAAAGATCATTTATGACAGTGAAAATATTCATGGGTTGCTAATGAGTTATACAAGATAGGTCCAGATTTTATTATTAGGAGATGTGTTCGAGAAGATGAGATGCCTGAGATTCTCAAGGCATGTCGTGATGAACCTTGTGGCGGACACTGCTGATAAAGGATAGCCTATAAGATCCTTCATTTGGGATATTATTGGCCATCCCTTTTCAAAGATGCTAAAGAGTATGTCAAAAGGTGTGACAGTTGCCAAAGGGTAGGGAAACCTTCTCCTTCAGGTGAGATGCCATTGCAGCCTCAAGTACATATTGAACCTTTTGAAAAATGGGCTTTGGATTTTGTAGGACCTATTAGTCCTCCATCAAGACAAAATAAATATATATTAGTTTGCACTGATTATGTTACTAAATGGGTAGAGGCCAAGCCATTACTTTCTGCTACTGAAGCATCTGTAGTTAATTTTCTTTTTGAGGATATTTTTACTTGTTTTGGTGTCCCAAGGGAAATTGTTACAGATCAAGGAGCTCAATTTACATCAAAGCTAGTGGAACAAATGATGGAGAGGTACAAAATCAGACACAGAAAATCTACTCCCTATCATCTACAAGAAAATGGTCAAGTGGAATATACTAATAAGGTCATTGAAGGGATCCTAACGAAGACTGTTCATTTGCATAGAAGAGATTGGGCAGATAGGCTTCCTGAAGCCTTGTGGGTCTATAGAACTACATGGAGGAGCACAACAGGCCATACTCCTTATGAACTTGTTTATGGAAAGCAAGTTTTGTTTCCCATAGAGTTCCAGATTCAAACTTTCAAAATGGAAGTTCAGCTAGGACTTGATCTAATAGAGGCAAAAAAGCACAGATTGGAGCAGATTAATGAATTGGATGAGATCAAACAAGATGCAGTTCAGAAAACAAGTATAGTCCAATAGCAAAGGACTAGATGGCATGACAAGTACATCAAGGAAAATAAGTTCAAAGAAGGTGACTGGGCTCTCTTGTTTGATTCAAAGTTCAAGGATTTTCAAGGTAAATTCCAAACACATTGGCTTGGGCCATATGAAATTATAAGATTTTTTGACAATGGAGCAATAAAAATCAGGACAATAGATGAAGAGAAGGTCACTTTTCTTGTAAATGGTCATAGATTGAAGCTGTATCACAAGCCACTTTCAAGAGAAGAATTTGTCAAGATATTTCAGGAAAACAATGATGTGAAGTTAATGAAGAAGAATTTTTCTTCTTGATCAACTTAGTTGAATTTTATGAATTCAGAAGCATTAAAAAAAATAAAAAAAAAATAAATTAATTAATTAATTAAAAAAAAAAGAGTATAAACATGAAAACTAATCACTGATTAGCATGTTTATATAGAAAAGATAGAGTGAAAATCAGAATCTTTCTGACACTTTAGCTTTTCAAATTTGTTCTTTTTCTGCAAGCAGCTATTACAAAATCATAATTGCAAACCCATATTTCACTTATGATTCATTTCATTCCATTCATCCATACTACATTCCATTCC
Source organism: Pinus albicaulis (assembly GCA_034641835.2). Taxonomy (NCBI): domain Eukaryota; kingdom Viridiplantae; phylum Streptophyta; class Pinopsida; order Pinales; family Pinaceae; genus Pinus; species Pinus albicaulis. The sequence continues at coordinate 624,316,983 of CM076581.1, forward strand.
ATTCATCCATACTCCACTTCACTCCATACTTCATTCATTTCATTCCATGGTCCACCTCATTTTCATCTCAGAGTTTTAAGAGTGATTTCTTTCTACAATTGAATAATACAGATCATAAGTTGCAAGTCATTTTCCATACTTCACTCCACTTCATAATTGTGATTCATTTCATTCCATTATTCAATTCACTCATACTCCATTACACCATACTTCATTATCCATTTTTTACTCATTTCATACAAACATTCCATTCATACTTCAAACCTTTCCATTCCATGTTTTAAGACTTCTACAGGTACATTCTGCAATCAATCAGACATTCTACAACCAGGCAGACATTCTGCAGCCAGTCAGACATTCTGCAGCCAGAGATCCTGAAGGCATTATCCAGTAATCACCTGATTGAGCAACAAATTGATCCTGCATATCCAAGACAACAAGAAAAATCAAAGGAGTTATGAGGACTGAAGACCAATGACTTTCAAAGGAGAACAAGGCATATCAAAACCAAAATAAAAATAAAATCAAAGGAAAGGAAAAGGTAAAAGTTATGAAATTATTATGGTGACAGATCATGAAATTTTAGCATAGTTAAGTCATGTATGATTCAAAAAGGTTATTTTAATTATTCGTGTTGATCATGCCTATAAAACCTATCATAAAAAATTTGGACAAAATCCCTTCCATCTTGCCATATCCGATCATCATTTAAAACTTAACGGTTAAGTACTGAAGTGATTTGATCAGTCACGTCACTAGGCCAAAGTATTTAATGATGATTTTGAATTTCTCACAAAATATGTCCATGATATTTTCTTCCGTGATAACTCTCAACTCATTAATCCGTGTGAATCACCCTCACCGCATTATACTCATTTCATAACTACTCCATATCATTTCTTTCCGCAGCCAATTCTTAGCCATTCCGGTCTGTAAAACAGAGGAAACGTCTGTGGAGTAAAGACATCTCTTTAACAGTCATTTTCACCGTGAGCAGAGTTCCGCAGCCAATTCTTAGCCATTCCAGTATGTAAAACAGGGGAAACATCTGTGGAGTAAAAACATCTCTTTAATAGCCATTTTCACCGTGAACAGAGGAGCAGCAATTTGAAGGTTGAAAAGATAAGTTATGGGTCTCATAGTAAGAACTGAACCAGTTGGAACCAAGTACTTGGAAGGCTATCCACAAATCAGAGAAATGCTACAGCAGGCTGGGTGGTTGCAATTTTTAGAAAAATTCAATGGTGTTCACAAAGAGGTGACTAAAACATTTGCACGGTCCTTCAATGGAGCGGAGGTCAAAATCGGAGATGTTAAATTCATCATTACAAAGGCTTTCATTGCAGAAGCAACGGAATTACCCAGGCAAGGAGAAAAGTGGTTCAAAAATAGGGAATTTCATAATGAGGCATGGAGGCAAATACTCAAAGCACCAGGTATGGATGTTTCCATTTTTAAGAAAGGTATTCCTAGCTCTGCACTGAAGAATAAATGGATGAACATGTTGCTCATTTTGCAAAAATTTATAACTTGTGAAGGAAGATTTGGTACCCTCTATGTTTATCATATTCGGTTAATGATGCATTTCTTAGGAGAAGAAATCAACTTGCCCTTTTTCCTACTTCATAGTCTGAAAAGAATGGCCTCAAATGTACAAAAGAGGGTTCAATTTCTGGAAACAACTTTGTATCACCGTGGGTTAGTCAAAATCTTAATTGAACATCATTTGGGAAAAATAGGAGATAATTGGGATGAGTTTCTAGTAAGGAATCACTTTGAGGAACCCAAGGAATCCCCACCTGAAGGCAAACCCATAAGAAGAAGCAAGAGAAAGGAAATTTCCAAGGCTGTTGAACTAAAACTGGTAAATCAATACAAGAGGACAGTGAAGAGATGATTTCTGAGAAATTGGCTCAAATTAAAAAGCAGCTTAAGAAGGAAAGAATAATAATAAAATATGCCAAAGACAGAGGAGAAGGGCCATCTCAACCGAGATGGAGTCACAGGCTTAGAGGTATACTATAGAAAACAGAGGTTAGACAAACTGGAATCATAAACATTGAGGATGAAGAAACACCTATTGCTAGATCACCTGAGCATAAGTATGAGGAGGATTTTGATGAAGGAGCTCCTGAAATAGACCCAGCACAACAAGAAATTTACAATTATGTTGAGACACTAGAAAGGAAAGCTTCAGAAAGTAGAGACAGAAGTTCTAGTCCACAAAAATCTGCAATTGATATGCTAAGAAGAGATAAATATGAGTTAGAAGTACTCAATAGGCACATCAAGAATGAGAATGAAATTTTAAGGGAGCAGGTTAAGCTAAAAGGTGATATGAATACAACTCTGTCTCTACAAATGAAAAATTTGCACAAGGCTAGTGAAAGATTGAAGAAGAAAAACAAAAAGTTAAGCAGGGCACTTCCAAATTTGAGATTCAAGTTAGTCATAAGGAAGCCCAGAAGGCCATTGACTGTCAGGCAAAGCAGAAGAAGAGGCTTAGATGTCCTAGCAGAGTTCTCAGAGTACATGGAATAGTTTCATGAGGACATGCAAAAACCTTGTAGTGGGGGTATGTTGAGCCCCAAAGATGTCCTTCTTTTCCACCACATTTCACTTCATTTTCTTTGTCCCTCATCAATTACAGGCTTAAATGATCAATAGGATTGATTAGGATTACTTTAAGAATGTATATAATGACTAACTTGCTATGTTTTCATGATTTTGTTATTGTAGCAATTTTTGACTAGACTCAGCTACAGAATGCAGTCATTCTGTAGCCAGTTGCCTATTCCGCAGCCGTTCTCATGTTTATGCACGTTCCAGGTGTCACCTTAAGGAAAAACACATATGGTCATATTCCACATCACTCCCCTATCATTTCTTTCTCTCCATGAAGTCTGAGCTCGAGTCTACAGGTGGTTATGCATGTGGGAAACCAAAACTAGGAGACAGACTTCTAATAGGACAAGGACTGTACAGATGTCCTTAATCATAGTACGAGGCCACCGCCAGAGTCCTTGTTTGATTTTAGTTGGGAAAGACAATTATTCCTATTTGATCTCAAGGACAGTTATGTAATTTTTTTATAAGTATGGCTCGGGAGACCGAGAAACAAGAGCTAGATTTTATGTTTTATTGCTAGATCTAAGAAGACCGTAAATACTCTGTTTTGAAGAATTTCTCCTTTAATGAAAGAAGCATCACTTTATTGCAAGAGTTGAGTCAATATTGTGTAGATTTGCGTGTTAATCCGGTGGTAGAGGGCCCCTGCTACCTGAGAAGCTTTGTTCATATGGTTTAGATAAGTAACTTAGCCTTGTTTCATTCTTAGTTTAATTAATTTTCTGAACTTTGTGTTTTTATACTTGCAGCGGATGCCACAGTTAGTCTTATCCTTACAAAATCTTCCAAAATACCACTCAAATTGGATGGGATATAACTGTAGTATTTAGGAGTTAGTTGCGTTTCTCTGAACTTTATGATTTTGTGCTTAATTACATCAGTTGTTACAGCTAGTCGTGATCTTATAAACTCTTCCAAAATATCACTAACTCTAGATGAGACATAGCTGTGGTGTTTTAGAGCTTTGTTGTGTTTTGTTGAATTGTATGATCTCATGCTCATTTACATAACATGTTGCAGTCAGTACTGTTCCATAAATTATTCCAAAATACCACTAATTCCGAATGAGACAGAGTTGAGACATTTTAGTGATTAGTTGCATCTTTAGTCTAGTTGTAGTACTCCAGAGGTAGATGTCACTCTAGTTTAATTCTGTCACTGTGTTTCAATTTTGATAATGGCACTCTAGTATAACTCTGTTCACTGTACTTTAAGTTAGATCAGTGACATTCTAGTTCAGTTCCAGTGCACTGTATTTCAAAGTTAGGCTAAAAGAATTTTAGTTTAGTTGAGATCACTGTGTTTCAAGTTTGATCAATTGCATTCTAGTTCAGTGTTATCCATTGTTCTTTAAGTTGTGTTAACTGTCAAAATTAGACTTCACGGCCTTCATTGTTTACAAACTAATCTTGTTATGACTTTCTATTTATGCATCATCATATGGACAAGATTTAGTTAGTGATATCAGTTTAAGGCCTTGATTGTTCTGCAATCTTTTGCAATTTCACAAATAAGACTTTTCCCAAAAATTATTTTAGAACATCTCTAACTTTTGAATGAGGCTTAGGAGTGACAAGTTGAGCTGCAGAATGGATTTACCTTAGCATGAGAAGTTAATTCAAAGTAGAAATCTTATTGTGCTACAAATAATTTTTTTCCAATTGTGTTCCAATAAAATTTTAGCCATGAATGAGATTCCTTGTAATATTGTAAGATGGTTGTTTACTTAGGAGAACCTAATTTGTACTAAAATTGTCCTTTTATCAAGCTATTCCAACATATTTCTAATGAATGAATTGGATGAGTTTATGTTATGAGTTATTGAGTTCATGTTGTGATTTAATTTCTTGCTATGAGTCATTATCAAACTTTGCATTTTCTGTTCTTTAGTATAGGTTTTGCTCTGTTTTTAGTGTGACCAACAACTGTTCTTTTTCAAACACTTAGTTCTTTTCCTTCTTAACATAAAACCACAAAACCAAAAACATCATAAAAACACTAAACACAACGTAGTAAGAAACATATACCTAGGCACATATAGTGCACCTCACTTCAGCAGTTTACTGACCCTGGTTGATAATTTATGACCTCAATTTAGGAACACTAAGTTGAGCACAACAATATCACCCTTTTAAAGATAAACAATTGCTATTGCATTTATGGAAACAATAAAGCTTCATCGAAACCAAAATATTACTGTAACTAATAGAAATCCCATTTTCATTGGAAATTTTTGGACGGAATTATTTTCTTGTCTTGGTACTCAATTAGCTCATAGCTCATCTTATCATCCTCAATTTGATGGGGAAAATGAGATAATGAACAAATTTTTGGAAGGATATCTTCGTTGCTTTGTATATGGTAAACAAACACAACGGGTCAAGTGGTTACCTATAGCTTAGTGGTGGTATAACAATTCCTTCCATATTGTATAAAAAATGACCCCATTTATGGCACTTTATGGATATCACCCACCATCCATCACATCATCTTTCAGAGAAAAGTCTAAGGTTCAAGTAGTGGAATATAACATCGAGCATCAATAAAAAGTTCTCGAACTCTTAAAGGATAACCTAACTTTAGCACAGGATTGGATGAATCAATAGGAAGATCAACATCATAGTGAAGGAAGTTTTGAGGTAGGAAATTGGGTATTTTTATGGCTACAACCATACAAAAAAATGTCCCTCAAGCAAGCTAAGAAGGATAATGAATTATCACCCAAGTACTATGGTCCTTACAAGGTGTTGCAAAAGATTGGTACTACGGAATACAAATTGGAGTTTCCTACATCTTCCTAAGTACAACAAGTATTCCATGTTTCATGCTTAAAGACGGTTATCAGTTACAAGCTTCCCATTCAAACAATGTTGCCAGAACTTGATGAAGAAGGAAAAATCATATTTGATCTTGAAGCAGTCATGGAAACAAGAACCTGACAACTGCGAAATTGATCAATTTCAGAGTATCTCATTAAATGGAATAATTTATCCACTGAAGATTCCACATGGGAGGATGAGAATTTTATACAGAAGCATCTAGAACTACTCAAGCGTCGAGGACAACAATTTTTTTAAGGAGATGGGCATGGTAGGTCCCTATAATACTATTGAGGTCCCCTTACTTTTATTGTTAGTGTACCTCCCTTATTTTTATTTTTGTGCCCATGTAGCCCCAATATTGTTATTGTTGTTCCCCATAGAAGCCCACTATTGTTATTTTTGTGCCCTTACATTATTATTTTTATGTACACTATGATTATATTGTGACCCCTTAGACTCATATATATAAAAAGGATGTATTTTCCTTTGTATAATCCAATAATTTTTCATTTATGTAATGTAAAGGAGGTTTCCCCCTCGAAGAGGATAATTTTTAAGTCGTTGATCTATCTTTTCTTCTATTTTGTGAGCTGGTTGCATAACATTATCTACATAGATTTTCTGTTTATATTGTGTCACTTTCAAATTTTTCTTTATGATATGAAATTGTTTTTCCATATCCTTAAGCATATCCAGTCATACATGAACTTTGTTAGCTGGATCACTCCAGCTAATAGGAGTATTACAACTCCTAGCATACAATTCCTCAAAGGGGATCATCTTTATGGACTCTTGGTGTCCATTATTGTATGCAAATTCCACAAGTGGAAGATATTCTTCCCATTTATGGTGTTGATGCATCATATACATCCTTAAACTTTATTCAAGGATCCAATTGAGCCTCTATATTTTCCCAAATGTTTTTAGATGATAGATTGTACTAAATGCTAATTCTATTCTCAATCCTGCAATCAATTCCTTCCAAAATATGGAAGTGAATCTCGCATCTCTGTCTGATGCAATCTTCTTGGGTATGCCATGTAGCCTCACAATCTCCTTTATGAAGATTTGTGCTATATCAATAGCGAAATTAGTGGATTCGACTGCAGCAAAATGAGCTACCTTGATAATTTTATCCACAACTACCATGATTGCATCATGCTGCTTAAATGTTTTTGGAAATCTTGTAATTAAATCTAGAAAGACTACCTCCCACTTCCATTCCGGAATAGGGATAGGCTACAAAAATCTTGCCGGATGTCTTCATTTAACCTTTACCTACTAGCATTCTATGCATCTTGCCACAAAATATGCCACATATTTCTTCATATTTGGCTAGTGATAGTAATTTTTAATGGTTGTGAGGGTATTTTGATACCCTGGGTGGCCTGAGGAAGTATTAACATGGAATTCCTTAATTATTAGCCTTTTTATTTCATCATTTCTAGGCACATAAATTCTGCCTTTGAACATAACTAAGCCATCCTTGGTGAGATGATATCCTACATCCTCACCACTTTTCTGCAACTTTTCTTTCATTTTCTAGTATTTTTCATCCTATTTTCCAGCTCTTTTGATTCTTTCCTCCATATCTGTTGCATAAAAACTTAACACTACCAAGAAATTTACTTGGATTCTTATACTCAAGGCATGGACAACCTTGTTTTCCTTACATTTTATATACTTGATCTCAAGGTCAAATTCACTGAGAGTGGCCATCCATCTTGCTTTCCTAGCATTCAATTTTGGTCATCCAAAAAAATATTTGAGTCGACTATGGTATGACATGAGCATGAACTTCCTACCAAGGAGGTAGTGCCTCCACATTTTTAAATCATGAACTATAACAAATAATCATAAATCATGCATCACATAATTTTCCTCATGCTTATTCAAATTTATGGATTCATAGCACACTACTTGCCTTTCCTACGTGAAGATTGAATTGTGTCGCTCTTTGTATGCATCTGTACACAACATGAAATCCTTGTCAAGTTCTATGATTTGTTAGCCTCTCTCACATAACAATAATAAATCCAAAATAATAAATAAATTAATTAAATATTCCAAGTTAGGAATTTGTGCCTAACGGTTGTTCCTCAAATATTGGAGTTAGTTTAGTAACTGCTTTCTTGGTGGGTGTTTGGTGAGAAATTTTCTCAACCAAAGGAGTCTAAGATAGCACGCACTATATTAAGACATTGTCTCTCATCTATTTAAATTGTAACACTAAATTATTTTAATAAGTGAGAATGATGAGAATACGTGAGGAAGCCATGTGGCTTCAGTATTTTCCGCCAATTTTTTGCGTCTAATTTTGTATGTGTGTTTTCAGTAATCTGTTTCAGCTAATTCCATTTTCTACATGTGGTGTCGGAGCATTATGAATTTGGGCTTGACTGGTGCGCTATGCAGACTCGTGCATTGTGGAAACTACCATTTAAGCCTGGAACGTAGAACAGTGAGATCGAAGGAGAAGCGGCCGAGAAAAAAAAAATTGAATTGGAGTTCGTCAGAGTTTTTTGTTGATTCATTTGAAGTCTGGGATCATGGTTTCTGGTGTTTTGAGTAATCTTCCAGCGGGAGTATCGGTTCACCATATCTGTGAGTTTTTATGCGTGATATTTGTTTTCAATTCACAATGGGAGCATATGGTGATGTTTGGCATATGTGAGGTTTTTAAATACTGAATTATGTGTTGTGTGAAGTCATCCAATCTGCATGAATGTTTGCTGAATCAATCCATGTTTGAGTGAAGTTGTACCTGCACTATGGAGTCCATGAGGATTGTGTTGTAGAGTGTGTGAATATTGTGTTGGAGATGTGAATTGGATACCTTCTGAGTGTGGCATATTTCTTTCTCTAAGATTGGCATTAAGTGAAGCCGCCTATGGAGACCTACATTGAGACCTTTAGCATTTTTAAAATGTAATAATAATCGGAGGAGAAATTAAGTGGAGATCTTGAATTATCTTGTCGTGGTTCAAATATTCTTGTTGAGGATCGAATTGGCTTGCTGGGGGGCATGTGCAGTGTATTTAGTCATCCACGACATACGCATATTTCTGAAATCAACTGCAATTAACAGTTGGACTATTTGAGCTCATATTTTGAGAGAAATTCAAAAGAAATGAATTGTATTGGTTTCTCTGCGTGTCATGTGAGAATGGTGTGCAACTTTTTTTTTTTGAACTAATCTGCTTTGTGTAGATCGGTGTGTTTGTTTTTCTTACGTGCAAAGTAAATAGTGGAGGTTTAATCCACGATCTGTTAGAGCTGTGAGCCTATCTGCGTATGGATTGGTTTCTTTTAGTCGATTTGGGTTCAAGTTCGAGACTCACTCTGTGCAAAGAGCTCCAGCATATTAAAGTGGCTGTGGAAATCAGAAATCGTGGGTGGCTGCTCGGACGTTGTGAATCCCATCTGCATGACGAGGAGCAAGTCTATAAGCTAACACGAGCAGATTGAATGATCGAATTGGTGCAGTAGCATATTGTTACATGAAGAAGGATTGCCGATATTGTTCACACATCGATTCTGCAGAATAGAGCTAGAGCGTATGTAGAGATTGGAGCGCCGACAGAGGGATGCAGACCAAACTGAAATGAGGAAATGGAATAATTGAGCTGAACCAGCTAGAATTGCGATGAGAAAGCTGTCTCTATTGGCCTGCAAATGAAAAGGTCTTTATAAAAGAGTTTTGAAGATTACCTTTGTCTTTTCAATATTTGGGTTTTAATGCTTTTATGTTTACATGGGCAGAACCGTAGCCTTACATAAGGTGATCTATTGAGGGATGAGTGTTTTTCAGTTTTAAAGTGTCCATATTCCAGAGAAAAACCTTTTATCATGGCCAGCACTTGCTAGAAACTTTCCACCTAAAGAAAAATGGTAGCAAACCACCTTAGTAGTATTTGCACAAATGCAGGAAAATTCATTGAAAGAAAAACCATTTGAGACATCCATGTTGTGCTTAGTAGGAATATGCTTTATTTTTCCAAAATGACCATCCCTTATATCTCCATCATCTTGTGACAAAAATGACTCAACATTGTCATCCAAAATGTTCAATATCTGCTAGTTGATTTGAAGGGGATTGAATGGCCATCAAATAAAATATTTGTAAAAGTTGAGGTGAAAGATAAGTTTGCATTTTTTGTAATATAAGTGAAATTTTTTTTGGGAGAGATGAGTGTGATTTTTTTTAAGTGTGAAGTGATAAAGTAAATGTGGAAGGTTTTGAAGTGATTTTGTGAAGTGTAAATTTGAAAATTGTAAAAAAAAAAATGTTTTTGAAGACATAAGGAGTATTTGGAGAGATAAGGTGTGAGTGATTAGTGCACACAGTTTTTTCCAAAATTCGCGAACGTCAGATTCTCATTGTTTGAGAAAGATTCAGTAGCAATTTTGTAAAAGATGAAAGATTGATGACCTTAATACTTAATAAAGACATATTATTTGTGGTGTTGATGTGTCCTAGATCCGCCCGAAATTGAATAAGGGGATCTTGTGTACACCATGTGTGTTTGTGATGGCACATGTTTTTATGGCTTCATGTTGTTGTTTTTTGATTTGTATCTAGTTGTGACACATCAATGATTTAATTTAATATCGCATACATAAAGTTCAATATCAGCAAGCATATCACATTTAACGAAATAGCTGCAAGGCAGGAAAATTAAGCTCAACACGTGCATTTGTATCACTACAAAAAATAATCAAAGTTTTCAACATCGGCATTCTACTTCAACAAGAAAATTCACTCAATACAATCAAGTTCATGAATCTGGACACTCTAGCATTTCAAAGAAAAGTCTTCATCAACGTTCTTGCAAATACATTTAAGAACTTGTAATCAAATTCATTAAGTGAATCATTAAAAATTCATTGTTAAAGAGTTTTTTTAAGACGACAAGTGAATTCATTGTTTTATAGTGAATCACTAAAATCATTGTAAGCTTTCTTGGGTGAATTTTCGACCGTGTTTGACACCCTTTCTTTAAAGAAAAATCAAGTGAGTGCACGATTTTTTAACTCTAAAGCAAACAAGAAACAAGTTCACATCTCCTGCAAACGAGCGTGAGTATTCATTCAAGAAATTTGCATCAAGTCAGTACAAAGATCAAACCATCAAGAGAGCCAACGTGAAGTTCATTGCAGCAACCGTCAAAGCAGCCAAACAAGTTCAAACAATCAAGCAAGTTGAGATTGACATCAAGCGAGCGTGGCTATTTATTCAAGTGAGTGTGAAGTCCTCAAGTAATTTAAGTGAGCATTCAAGCAAACGCGATCGTCATCAAGCGAGCGTGAATTCCAGAGTTTAAGCGAGAAAATTATACAATTCTAGCAAGTATTCCAAGAAAACGTAATAAGAAATAAATCAAAGCGAGTGTGCCATTTGAGCCACATAGCAAGCAAGCCTATCATTCAAGTACCAAAATCAAGTGAAACAATTCAAAGCATGACATCTCCGACAAGAGAGCCTGATTTCAAGTGTGCAAGTTCAGATGGTGCAACATATTTAGTTGTTAAACATTCTTCATAGTTTGATCATCTCCAGTGATGAAGACATGGTGCACATCAATAAATAAACTCTTGCTGATCTTTCACGGCATCTACAAAAAAAAAAAAAAAACGATTGAGTTTCTTCAACTAGAGTCACAATTTCAAAGGAATGAATTGCAATAAAAGAGTGATACTTTCAAATCTTTGAACCATCCAAATGATAATTCATTCATTCAAACAGCTTCAAGTGTCAAATTTTTTCCAGTTCAAATTTCTTCCAAGCCCATCATCAAGCCCTGGGAAGAACTCCAAAATAACAAGAATCGACGAGGCTTAGGATATTTCAATGATGACACCAACTTACATATTCCATATTATTCCAAGCCAATTAAGTTCGTCAGTGCAGGATTTCTTGCACAACTCACCTCAGCAAGTTTTGAGAAAGTTGCAGACAACCAACAATGCACGCAACACAAAGTTTCTGACAAATAGAATTGCATGCAACCTGAAGTTGAAGTCCAACCGAAATGTTCTCATTGTCAAAGAATCAGTCATATGGACAATCAGTGTTTTGATCTCCATCCTTGTCGCCATTGTGGCAAGCCCAATCATTCCTCAGAAAAATGTCGCAACCAAACAAAATCAGCCAGATTGAAGATACATTATGAATGGATCGATCCTTGGAAATGGTCATCCAGAGTCAAAATATTGTCTCAGTTCTACAACCGAATACAATCACACATAGTGTAGCCAACAGTGAAAAGAAGATGGTACTCTCATGCAGTTGAACGAGGGAGTACACCAGTGTAAAACTCCTACACCTGAAGGGGGAGAGTACAGGAAAAATTTCCAGAGAATTGTCTCTCCTTTCCACTGACAAAATGGGGAAAATGTCAATGAAATTGACAGTGGTTGTCAGACTGAAAGTCTCTAAAAAACCAACAAAAGCGGCCAGTGGGCATCAACAAATTTTCCAGTGGGCATCAACAAATTTTCCAGTGGGTAGTCAATAACAAAGAAGAAGTGAACAGTTGTCAACATAAAAAAATCAATAGTGACACTACTACATTTGGAAGAAATTCCGACACTTGGTTCCGACGCTTTTGACCAAATGTCGGAAATTTCCCCAATTTTTTTCCATCCCGCCCGAAACCGTCGCTATACCGATGTTTATAGAAAAGTGTCGCAATACCGACACTTAGAAAAGTGTCGCCATTGCGACGTTTGGAGGAAGACGTCGCACTGGCGACACTATGGCCCAACGCGTCGCTATTGTGACGACTGCAAGTGCGACACAATGTCTAAGTGTCGTAATTGCAACGTTTGGAGGCCTTCGTTGCAATAGCGACGCCTTTTCTGCCGTCGGTATAACGACACTTATATGCGCGCTAAATACAAATACGAAACTTATATGCACGCTACATAAAAATGATTTTATTGTTTCGTATCCGTCGCAATAGCTATATTAACGTCTGATATCACATGCGCATCCGCCCTCCGCTCTTGCAGAACAACATTCGCCCTCAGCGTTTGCCCTCAGCTCTTGCAGAACAGCATTCACCCTCAGCTCTTGCAAAATGGTAAGTTCTTACTGCAGGCCCTTCCTCCTATAGTAGGGTTGAGTCTATTTGGGTTTTTTTGGTCAATTCCATTGGATTTTGTTAGGCTGTAGGGTTCTCTCTAGATGTCAAGAATCAAGATTCAATACCCTCTATTATCTTCATCACCCAATACAAGATTTAAATTTTTCCTAAAGAAACACTTATTAATTTGGCAGCCATTATTTCTCCCTACTTTAAAAACCCTACATTTAAATGAAAACAAGCATTGCATTTCAACTACAAAAATATATTAGTGTTCAAATGTACATGTGTGCTACATTAACGTCTGATATCACGCGCGCATTCGCCCTCTGCTCTTGCAGAACAACATTCGCCCTCAACATTCGCCCTGAGCTCTTGCAGAACAGCATTCTCCCTGAGCTCTTGCATAACAACATTCACCCTCAGCTCTTGCAGAACAGCATTCGCCCTCATCTCTTGCAGAACAGCATTAGCCCTCAGCTCTTGCAAAATGGTAAGTTCTTACTGCAGGCCCTTCCTCCTATAGAGGGTTGACCCTACAGCCTAACCAAATAGCTCCACTTGAGAAAAAATTTCATAATCTTGGGGCTGGATATACTGTAGAGCAAACAATTGTAGTTATCATTCGTGCTCCAATATATTAATATACTTTTTACATTGAACTGAAGAAAGGGAAACAAGCAAATTCTAGCCATCATACAATGCTTTGACATAAGAGTTTTGGTGACATACTTGAAAAAAGAACTCATCGACTGATATTTATAATCATTTGAGTTATTCAAGTTAAACACAATGTCAAGAATCAAGATTCAATACCCTCTATTATCTTCATCACCCGATACAAGATTTAAATTTTTCCCAAAGAAACGCTTATTAAATTGGCAGCCATTATTTCTCCCTGCTTTAAAAACCCTACATTTAAATGAAAACAAGCATTGCATTTCATCTAAAAAAATATATTAGTGTTCAAGTGTACATGTGTGCATCACTTGTGTAGGGTATTCCTTTTCCACTTTCACATTATCCAAGAATGTGTGCAGTATAGTTCATATTTTTTGTGATTTAGATTATCTTGAAAAAGGAAAGATAAATTATTTCCCATGGAAAAACAAGGTTTTCCCTTTTTACTACTGGAAATGGTACAAAAAAGTTCCATTTCTACCCGAAACTCCTCTGAAACAGGAACCAAATAAAGGCCATGTCCTCAATGGACATCATTTGGCTTTGAAAATGGCCATTGCACCGTGTTGTTTCTTATATTACAACACAATAGTTTCTTAGGTCATTTCTTGTTTCTTGAGATGAAAAACAACCAAAGAAATCGTGAAGATCCTTTTAAGAAATAAATGACCATTTCTCAATCATATCTCAACTATTTTTTATTTTATTCAGTGGTTGCTTACTTTGAGAGAAATTTGACACTTTTATAAGGAGTATAACATAAAAACACAAAATGGGAAGGAATTGATGATGTAGATGACCTTTAGTTGTTGTCAATTAAGAATTGATAATACACGATGCATGTTCTGTACTACAAACTAGATTCCTTCTTGGAGTTAGGACACAGAGTATTGAATCAAAGTTGTAGTTTCTAACTTCTTGTATTGGTTCATCAATCTTGAAATTCGGACATTGCATGTCTTCATTGCTTCATGTTTGAATAATTTGCATCATATCGTACAATAGGAAATTAGGAATTATGATTATTATTACTTTATGAATCCGTTAAGTTACTTTTAAGTTTGCATGGTTTAGTGTGAAATTATTCTAGTCCCCAAACACATATAATCAAGGAATTATAACGTGATTTCAAACATTAAATATCAACAAAATCGTTTAAAGGATATTGAAAGGAAAAAAGTGATGGAAGATAGAAAGTGCCTTACTTAAATGCTCTAAGGATTTTTCAATAGTTGCTCCAAAAGCTTCACTTCAAGGCCCTTCAAGATCGTCTCCAACAATGCTATACCATCGGCTTCAACAATGTTGCTCCAAAAATGTCCTCAAGGTCTTCACAACAAGTTTACTAGAAGTTGCTCCAACAATATATTCAATAAGGTCTTCATTGTCAACTCGTCTCTAGTTTGGGTGCCTTAATGTGCAATGACATGTTTCCAGGACTGAATTCAATGCAAGGCATATTTGAAACTCTAACTTTGTCGTCCGGTGTCTTATTAGAAATTATTTCAATTTTCATTTTGTGTTTTTAAGTTAGATATTGTTTTCAAGTTTTTACATTTATAATTTTATTGCAATGTGGCAGACTGATGAGAGCAGTGCAGGAACAACCTAGAGACGGGATGATCGCGGAAAGAGGCCAGCGGAAGAACATGTAAAGTGCCAGCATTGCTCTATCTTCGGGTATTTTAGTTATTTACATAATTGAAATAATATTAATTTTGTTCAAATATGCAGACACCTAGCCATGGTACGCCTGATGATTCCCTCTTTGAGGAAGAGCTTTCTTCATCCCTATCTCCAGTGTTCTTGTTGCGAAAAAAGGCACAAAATGCAAGGTCAGAATTTAATACTTTGATAGACGCGCCTCAAACACCTGAAACAGAAGAGAAGATAAAACAACTTATGAGCCATCTAGAAAGATATCAGGTTATAATAAAAAGTCAAAAGGATATTTTTTTTGTTCTGCATGAGATGAATTGTGATAGTTTGATTTTTAATTTTTACATTGACTAAACTAACAAAAATTTCTTTTGTATGTAGCGTTTTCTGGCACTTGCTGAATCCGGTGTTGGTGGTAGTGGGACACAAGGGCAAGAGATTGCCCAACAACCCTCTTGTACACCTTCTACTCCTTTAGGTGCCAGGCAAGAAACACACCCTGCTCAAGCAGACACCCAGCCAACCGCAGAACGTGTTGGCAACGATGAGGCTGATATGGCCAACTACATTATTGTGTTTCCTGGAGCTACACGTGTCAGCTCCACAGGGACCATTAAAGGCACGTTGTTGGTGAACGATGAGGGTGTCCCTATAAATCATGTACAACTCCCAGGTAAATTTTAATATTTTAACTATTTCATGTACTTTATCTAGAACATATTTATCACAATTTTTATTTTTAAATTAATGATAATATCTTTCTTTTTTTCTGTGTAGGAAACAATGAGTTCTACAGGTATCTGGAGAGCCATGCGTTGGAAATTTTTGGCCCAACCATACGCACAGGGTGGAATTCCCAGAGTTCCAACCTGAAAAAAGAACTTCTAGATTATCTAGAAACCCTTTTTGGGGTCGGCATACTTGACAGAACAGAGGTGGCTCGGGTAGCCGGCAAATATTTGAAATATACCAGGGACACCTATAGGACGCATTTTCAATTTAACCCTAGATATGAGCATCCTCTCACAGTTCAGTGGAGAGCACTCATCCATGACGGAAAAGAGAAAAGGGCAAAGAAAGAAGGAAAAATGCCAACTGGACCTGCAAGGTAAATTACAACTTTAATTCAATAGCTTTAATTTTCTCTATGTCTAAAATAAAAGTGTGCTACGTCATATATGACTTCAATCTTTTGATGATAGGTTTCCTGACACCTCGAAGGCAACCAAAGCTAGGATTGAAAAAAAGGGCCATCACAAGCTAGGCCAGGGCGGCTACTTGAAATTAGCCGCAAGAATTGTAATTAAGTAGCTAAACATTTTATAATTAATTGTATCGCCTTCCAACGTTTTTGTAATCCTATCAAATATGATTAAAAATACACAATCATATGTAATGTAGGGTGATGACTTCGGAACAAAAACTACAGAGGAAGATAAAAATATCACTTTCCATTTCGGCTATCAAGCCATAGTTGAACGTCGCATAAGCTTGGGGCAGGTCCCAAGATCCAGAATGCCTGATAAGGTAAAACATTAACCTTTCAATATGTTTGTTTTCATCCATAAATTTAATGTCTAACAACTTTGTTTAAATTAGGGGAGCAACACTACCGACGACGCAAATAACCTAGTTTTAGAGCCAAATGTAGATGATCCTCACGTGCAACCTGATCATTGTAGTAGGGACCAGGCCGACAATGCTACTATCAGTGAGGGTCATGACGGTAATTAATTTCCACTTATAATTTTTTCTAATTATACCTTGATGGTTGTCCTTATAACTTTTTTTGTTTAAATGACAGAGAATGTTTCCCTTGAGGATCTTACCACGAGAGAGGAAGACAGGGCAACAGTCCCAACGGCGACAACTGGTGCACCAGGTAAATAATCTCATTGCAATTTTTTTTATTAATATTACCGAACTAGTTCAATGATATTTAAAAACTGACAATTAAAATTTAATATTATCTGTTTTTGTAGGCGATGCCCTATCACTGGATGAGACCAGACATCGTGACTATGCAACTAGGTCAGCGGCGACAACTGGTGCACCAGGTAAATAATCTCATTGCAATTTTTTTTATTAATATTACCGAACTAGTTCAATGATATTTAAAAACTGACAATTAAAATTTAATATTATCTATTTTTGTAGGCGATGCCCCGTCACTGGATGAGACTAGACATCGTGACTACGCAACTAGGTCAGCGGCGACAACTGGTGCACCAGGTAAATAATCTCATTGAAATTTTTTTTATTATTAATATTACCGAAGTAGTTCAATGATATTTAAAAATTGACAATTACAATTTAATATTATCTGTTTTTGTAGGCGATGCCCCGTCACTGGATGAGACCAGACATCGTGACTATGCAACTAGGTCAGTAGTGCGGGTCGAAAGGCACGAAACAGGAGCAGAGCATGATGATATTGATGATGTAATTAGGAGCTTTAAAAATAGGAAGAAGAAAAATAAAATTCGATAATGTAAAATATTTTATTATTATAAGACAAACGTTACCAATGACCATACTTGGAACGTTTTTTGCGTTATATAAAAAACTCATTTATCATACTATTTTTATGTCAAGCATTAATTGCAATGTTTCCTTGCATACTTTTTTTTGAATTTTTTTTATTAGTTATTGAATATTTTTTTTTATGCTCATGAAAGTAAAAAATGAAATATAGATTGGGTATTGGGGAATTGAGAGTGATGTGAAGGGGGGGGGGGGGGAGCGGCCATAAGAGCTTCCACCTTCACGTGGTTGGCCCTGTTTAGTAGAGAATAATTTATTGGAGCGATTTAATCTTGGAGCAAACCACCCTCGATCCAGTGTAGCAACAAAAAAGTCACTGTTGACTTAGTTGCTACTCTTTCAGATCGTGGGAGGCTTGTTCCAAGTTCATGCGACTCCAATAAATTGTTCTTGAAACGAAGAGGAGCTTATTTAGGTATGTTTTGAAATTTTCAACATATGTTCTAACATTATCATAAGAATGCATCTTAGAGTAAAAAATACTACATCGATTACTTGTATTTATTGTATAGATAATGATGGATTTTGATTGACTTGGCAGTGCAGGTACAAATCCTCTTGCATCATGAGCAATACAACTTGTCAACTAGGGTCGTGTCCAGGATATTTTTGCTTGTGCACTTGACCAGGTTCGTAATGTCACATTTTGTAAGTTCCTTTACAGTTCATAATTCAATATTAAACTTGTTCATGATTATTATCTAGGTTTTTTGTATGTGTTTTTTCATCTATTTGATTGTAAGCAACTCTGCATGTTTCCTGTTGTTCACTATGATTTCTCCCATTACCACTCCCAGGATGAATCCAACTTTATTGCTACATAGGTTACTTTATTGTTACTATGATTTCTCCATTTACGATTTCATAGGCTACATCATGTAAAGTTGTCAATCTCAGGTTGGTGATGAGCTTTAGTTCTCCAGATTTGGGGCTTTTCTGATATTTTCTCCCTCATGTCATTCCTGCATCACCTCGTTGTTTGAGCATGCCAATTGTATACCACTTGTACCAATTGGCACATGTCAATCTCTAAGTGGTGCCACATTTCACCTATTTTCAGTGAGAGTTTAGGGTTTCTCTAACATAGCTTCAGAAATCCAATTCAGTGCCTGCTTGAATATCGTCACATAATACTCATGGTTTGGATTGATGAGCATGTTATGAATGGTTGGTTGATTCATAAGAACCACCCATATAGTCATCTTGAGATATTTCAGAAGTTTTCTCGGGTTTCCTTTTTCACCGTTTCTAGTGGGTGGGATGGTGTGGGGTGATCCATCAATCCTGGTGCTCTTGTAGTAGGGAATTTGTTTTTGGGGATATAAAGGAGCATTTGATGTAGATATCCCATTGGATGCATTCATAGATGGGCACGAGAGGTCAAGAATTTAAATTAAAAATATGCAACCTATAGCATGGCAACCTGAAGGCTGCGAGAGACACTGGTTAAAGATTGTTTTGTGGTGGCCTTAATATAGTCGTGATTTCTTTCTATTATCTTAATGCAAATATATAGTCCGGTCTCATTAAAATGAGGATTGTGGTTGTATTTATCTTTGGTTGTTTCTCTCTTAATGCTCCAAAAGTTTCCAAAAGTTGCGATAGTTGTTTAGTTTGCTTGTTACAACTTAAAAGTGGTTTTTAGCAATGGGAGTCATGTTTTTTAAGGTTCATACTAATATGAAGACCTTGTAATTCTATATTCAGCATAAGAGAAGATGGCCTCTGCTTTGGGCGGTATGACAACAATTGCCACATCTACCTCATTGGGTAACAATGGAAAGGGGAAGAAGTTGGGTGCAATGTTTGATAATTATGGCAGACAATTGTCTTCTCTTTCAGTTTTTTCACCCATTTCCTTTAATCGCTCAAGCGGAAGAGGGACTCTGAGATTACGCGACAGAGAGAAGGTAGTTAATACAAGAGCTATGGAAAAGGAGTTGTACTTCAACAAGGATGGCTCAGTGACAAAAAAATTGCAGGTCAGAGAAAAATTATGTTTAAAGGAAGGTCACCTGCACGTGAAACTTCACTGCGGTGGATCTTTCCTTGTCCACTTATATTCGATTTTAATGTGTTATTTTAATTTTTCATGGAGGGTTGTTATTTTAGATGTGTGCTTTGGTTTTCTTTTTAACGTTGTATTAGTTCCCCCTCTTAAATGTCTTAGATTTGGTAGGCATAATTTGAAAACTCAAAGGTGAAAGGAAACATATTTGTTACCCGGTGGTCTAAAAGGAAAGGGTTATGGCTGAGTCAAATTTTATTGTTATTGACAGTGTAATGAAATGTATCTCAATGCTATGGTTTTGGCCTTTTTATTGGTTGAATTAGAGGACCCGGTTGAACATATTGGGGCCAAGTAGGTTGGTTTTCCTTTTTGCTGATGGTTTGGTGTATCTAATTGAATTAGTTGCCTAAGGTATTTTTGGTTGCAAACTCCTTTTCATTTTTCATACGGTATTGGCCTTGTGGAATACATTTGATTGTGTGGTCTTGTTAGATCTACAACATTTGTAGTTGTTTAGTCTTATGGCCAAGGTGCACTTTTATTATGGAAATAGTTGATGCAATATTGTCATTTAATCCTTACTACGGGGTAGCATGTTGAGAAGTTTCTTGTGAAACATTTGGTATTCAAAATGACACTTGATCCTATACAGCATCATGCACTTGACTTCAAAATTAATATTCAAAGTGTGCCAGACAATTCTTGCAAAATTTCAAATATTTATGTTGTTTTAAACCATTATCTTTTTCATGTATTGGATGTTGAAAATGTGAAAAAGACTTTGGTATGAAACCAACTGGTGAATAATTTCCAGCAAAACAACCACTTTCAAGACATGATTTAGAAGTAGAACATATGTACTTATGAAGCATAGAAAGATATCCTTGATGCATTGTCAATGTTTGGCTAGGGTTATTTTTAGAGAAAATAACTCCTTATTCCTAGAATAGTGATCTTCAATACAAGTAAATGCCAGAGAAGAGAGATCATCGTGTGACGCAACAAAACTGAAATTGGACCCCTAAGGAGAGCTGGTGTGTCTACAATCGCTCTGTCATCATTTTCCCCTAGTTTACCCCGTTCTTTTCCTCCAGACTGGGTCTTCATTGACTTCTTCTTTCTTCGGGTTTATTTATCAAATTTGTAGAATTTGATAAATAAATACCATCCACAATGGTTGGACTTTAATTTATATTCCCGACTTTATATTATCTCCAAGCCTTATAACCAATGTTTAACTTTCAACACTTTTTATTTATACTCCACGTTTCTTTTTAAATAAATAACTTGTAATGAACTTTCGGCTCTATATTTCACCACTCAGCCTTACAACAATCACGCTCCAGACTTATGCTAATTATCCGCCAATCGTTTAATTAAACAATTTCATTATACTCCGGCCCCACCTATATATATCAATAACCAATCAAACACTCGTATTATACCTGGCTATCCTCCGCACACCTTAGTTAACCTCCGGGCAAGTTCAACGTGCGACCATCGTCCGATGGCCCTTCTCCAAATCAACGACTCTTGGCAATTTCGCTCGACTTCCAATGTCGGGCTTTAACATGCGATGGCGTGGGTTAAACGGTGGTTTTCCGGGGGTCACTTCGCCACGTGTCGCTTTCCCTATGGAATCGCTCATGAATAGGAAATACCGCCTACTCCACAAAAGCGGTGCGATATGGGCAACCCGTTTTTGTGATTCCGCTCGTGGTTTTGGTACAGGGCTTGACCACGGGTACAAGTCTGGTTCCGCTATCCTTTTGTTTGTTAACTCATGTCCAATCCTCGGGTTAGGTTCCGAAAGCACAACAATCTTGTCTCTTTATTAAGCGGGATTTTTATATTTGAACAGTGTTCACGACCTCGGTTCTCTACACAGACCTCGCCTTCGGGTGGGGTGAGTTCACAGGGTTATCCAACAATTTATGGGAATTGAAAGACAGAAGAATGGAATTATCAGTACCCAATCGCCTCACAGTTAAACAATTCTTCACAATTAGCAGTTCGAGATAATTCAATGGCAACTATGCTTGGAAACAATTTAACTAGAAACAATTGTTCACACACATAGGTTTATTGCAGAAATCCCCTCTCTACTCTCCTCTTCCCTCTCTACTTTTATTCATCCGAGGAATTACAATTTATATACATAACATATGGCTCTTCGGTTCCTCTGAGAGGACCATTCTAGAAATCAAAAGGTCTAATTATAATAATTCAACTAACTGAAATTGTTCGACTCCTACAACTCTAACTAGTCTAAGTAATACAGTCAACTGAGGTATTGACACCTAGTTGTTACAACTCAAATGTTTTCGAACCCTCCTAGCCACAACATGTGGACAAAACCTCCTACATTGCTGGCTAGTGCCTAATGCCCCTGCATCATAGTGTGACATAAACCTATTAACAAAAGTGAACAGGGAATGATTATTAATTATGGCATACTAAGTTGTCAGTGATTTTGACTATTTGTCTTTAACATGTAAAAATGTTAAATTCCAAACTTACATCATCATGGTATTTTAGTAGATGTGTGATAGGTAGTATGATAGTATCATATTACCATTCTTCCTTGAGGAACCCACTTCATCCATTAATATTGCTTTTCTAAAGAGTAACATTGTAGATAACCTTAAAAAAATTTGTTAACTATTTTTGTTTGACCATTTGATTGTGTTTGATATGTAGAACTCATGGCAGCTAGTGTTTCTCCACTCATATTAAATAATTATTTCCAAAGTTTCTTGTTACTATTACTTTAGGAAAACCATGAAGACTATGAATTTCTTTCACGGACACTTCTGCCACTTGGCTTGTTGTTTATGTACTTTGAGCTCTACAAAAAAAATCTACAAAATTTGTCTATATAAATGACCACAAAAATGTAATACTTACCTTTATATTTGAGTAACCCTGTAATAAAGTCTATTGATATATCTTCTAGTCTTTGAATATGTATGTGGAATGGTTGAAGTAACCCTAGAGATTTTACTATCTCTCTTTTATTTATTATGCAAACCTGACCTTCTATTACAAAATTTTGAATATATTTTTTCATTCCTTCCAAAAATATATTTTTTGATCCTTTGAGATGTTTTAAGGAACCCTGCGTCCTACCATCAGAGAGACATGGGACTCCCTTAATATTTGTTTATTCAAATATGCTTGCGTGCATAAAAATATTCTACATTTGCACCAAAGTATATCTCTCTTTCACTCCCAATGCTCCATAAAGTTCATCCCATCCTTTATAAATTTTAGTTTTTGTTTAGTACTATTGTCATTTTTCCATTATGGCAAGCTTCTTCTAGCCACCTAGGAATAGAAAATGTAATTGGATATAAATTTGAGGCCTCTTCTATTGTAGAAAGAGCATCATGTACTAAATTTTCCTTACCCTTTTTGCAGATTATCTCAAAATTAAAACTTTTCATTTTTTCTCCTCATTTTTGTTAATCTTCCAATGAAATCCATAGCTTCAAAAAATAATTTACGCTATCATGGTATATCTTGACTTTAAAGTACCTCCCAGTGATATACTATCCCCATTTTTTATTGCATGTAATATTGCTTCCATTTATTTTTCATACGTAGATTTCACCAAATATTTTCTTTGAATTCCTTGCTTTTAAAAGCCAATGATATCCCTTACTGTGTTAATGTTACGTAAATTCCTTTTCCTAGTGCCTCACACTCTACTATGAATGTTTTACCAAAAGTAGGTGCAACCAATGTTGGTGTAGAAGACATGGCATCCATTAAAAGAGAGAATGCCAAAGTAGCCTCATCATTCCATATAAATGATATTTTCTTCAAGAGATTGTGAGTGGACTTGAAATGCATGCATATTCTTAAAAAATGATCAATAATATCATGTAAGTCTAAAAAATATTCTAAGAACCTTGATTTTCTTAGGAATAGGTCATTTTGTAATAGCTTGCATCTTTTGAGGCTCCAACTTCACTCCTTCCTTTAAAACAATATGAACCAAATACTCGAATTCTTATTTCGCAAAAGCACATTTGGATATTTTCACATAAAAATGATTGTTCTCAATAATTTATATAACTTTTCCACATGTTTACTAGTGTGGTATTCCCATGATTTATTATAAATATGTGTATTATCAAAGAAAACCAACGCAAATTTTATAAGATGGGATCAAACAAAATTGTTCTTAAGTCGAGCCTGCCAGACTTCAAACGGCGATAAACCATAATTCAAACCAAATTCGCGTTCCAAAATAGCCTGCTGACGTCGCCCAATTTTGTGACGCGAAAAACAAATGAATTCCGCCCTAATCTTTTTCGGGTCCGAAGTTGGCTGGCGTACGGAGGGAGAGTTGTGACGTGAATTTCTTATCAAATTCGCCCTAATCTTTTTCAGGTCCGGATTTCCACTGCGCGAGCTGCCCAAACAAATATCCGCTCCTTTCCCTCTGTGACGAAACCATCGTACATGCTGACGTCATCAATCAAAACCCGCCACCCTTTTGACTTTGTAAATAAAACAAATTGTGTCTGCGTCATTTTCATTGGTCCGTGCGCTTGCCAGTCTTCCATGCAACAAAATTCAAAAACCAACTGTTAACGCTTGCTGACCGTTACCTTGCTGAAGATAATTGAAGCCGAGTATTTCAGGGTTCTTCTGTCATAACCAGTGCCTGTTTAAACATGTTTCATTTCTCGTAAACAGGTATTTATTCCAATTCCCCGCTAAACTCTGTAAAAAATCCTGGTTTTAGTTTTAATTCTGCACTAAGGTCTGAAAAGAAGTTCAGTTTGGTCTTTTTCGTTCCCAGAACTGCAATTATATTCCCAAAACTGGTAATTGTGCCCCTTTTCCACAAAAACCCCAAAATTCCATTTCTAAATCCACAAGAACCATAAATGGAAGTTCCTATAGCTCTGAATGTCGTGCCCATCAATGCCCCTCACAAGGACTTGGATTATTTGCCTTTAGCCGATATGGATTTTCAAATTAAGGACTTGCGTCTCAGTGAGAATCCTCTTCGAATATTTTGCCGCTACAGAGACAATTATTTGAATGGTTCTGACATCTTTGGACTTTGGGAATCAAGTCTTCCTATGTACCTTCTCCCCTCAGTCCATATTTTTCCTGAGTTAATCCATTATTGCTACACAAATTATGATCCCAACCAACGAGCAGTTTTATCCCCAAGTCAAAATGTCCTTTTCCCAATAACTGCTCAGTCCATAAATGAAATGCTACAATTCCAACTTGGTCAAGCTCTCACTCCCCTGTCCATGGTTGAATTACTTGAGAAATCTACTAAGTTATCCCATGAAGAGTTAAACCGCCTATGCCAAACCTTCATGTTACCAGAGCATCAGCCTAAAACCCCTCCCCCTTATGGTTATACTTTCTTTACTGATGAGGGTAGACTTATTTTAAACATGATATCTTCCATAATGGGCTTCAATACTAGTGAGTATGTTGATCACTTAACCCTAGTATTGTTATCCATTTTTACCCCTGGACAGCCTCCTGTTGTCAAGTACGATTTTGCATCTTATATTGCTGACAAAATCCATGATCAGTTCATGAGATTTGAGAATGAGAGAGTATTTAAGTATTCTTTTGTCATATATCATCTCATGATTTACTTTCAGTCAGAAAATTTCCCTTTTTATGTTAATAAACTTGATGCCAAAGGGAATCCTAGGTCAGTCATCTTTTGGTCTGCCATTACTCACAAATCTGATTCTCCTTATTCCTATAATGAGTTTGTCGACCTTTTTGTTCATCCTGCAACTACCTTGTTGACAGGAGTCTCTCCTCCTAGAATTAACAATGAAATAAAGAAAATCCTTCAGCTCTCAAAGCATTACAAGATAGGTGACTGGTACCTATATCAAAACTACACAGAGATCAGGATATATGGATGTGAATTATGCCCATTCAAGCTGCCCAAGTATGTCCCAATGAGACTCTTTGCATTAGAATATTTCAGGCAGATGAATAATTCAGATATAATTCATTTTTGCAATGCAAAGAAAAAGGCTCAACTCAGGATCAAGAGCCAATTAGGTCCCTTCATTTTTAACTCTAGGGAAGCTGGAAAGGAAGCCGAAAGGATTTTAGAAGACTATCTCAGACTACAAAAGAGTTTCTACTGGGTGCCTTATGATCCAAACAACTTTATCTGTGATAGAAGAATGAAAAATAAACAGTCACCATACATCCATCAAAGAATCCTAGAAATAGAACAATATGCTAATATGGATGAATGGACAGAGGGGACATTGGTTGAAAATGATAGTGAGCAGGTCAATGTTGAAAATGTAATGAAAGATCTTGAAAAGATACTTGACCTAGAATCTTTTGGACAGGTGCAGGGATCTTCTTCAGCCAGGACTTTACAACAAAATTTGCAGGAGATTAGTATAGTAGCAGTAGAATATAAAGGAAAATAAAAGGAGCCTGATATACAAATAATTGAAAAATTCATAATGACAGCACAACCAGAGACTTCTAAAGAACAAGGTCAAGGAAAAATTCCTCCTACTCAGATTAGTGAGCCAGAAATTTCTATTTTACAAACTCCTCTGAATATAGAAAAGGGAAAAAAGAGAGAGGCTAAAACAACTACTCCTATTGGTGGCTCTTTTGAACAGCAAGATGTTAAAAGGCAGAAATTAACTCCCCTTCCAGAAGATGAATCATTTCAGGAAATCCCTGACAGCCAGGGAAGAGAAGACAGTCAGCAAACAGATACAGGTAGTGGGACATCCATTAATTTTCAAAAACAGGGAATACAGAGGCAACAAAGTGCAGAAATATCTTCTTTCAAACCTCCAGTAAAAACTGCCTGGGACATCAAAAGAACGTTCATCAATATAAAGGCCAGGAACGATCCACTTAGACTTCAGGTGTACAACCAATATTTGAAGATGGCTCCGAAAAATCAAGAAATATTGATGTCAGCTTATGACATCCAACAGGGTAAGATGTTAATGAGCCATTTGAAGCCCAAGGTGCAGCAGCCTCAGACAGCTGCAAATTACATTAGGACTAATTTTGAAGTCTTAGCAAAGGATATCCATCCTTTAGATCAAATTGAGCTACACAAGCAAATAGGTGAGATGATTTATTCTACTCTGATGGATAAATCAATGATGACCCATAAGTTGCAGGATTCTTTGGATAATACTAATACACAGTTGCAGCTTGAAAAAGCCTCCTCCCAGGCTAAGGATAATAGAATCAAAAATTTAGAGGAAATAATCATTGGTTTGGGTCATAATCCTAAAGATGTGAAAGGTATTGAAGCTTTGATCAAGAGAAAAGATGATGATATTGCAGCTCTGAAAAAACAATTAAAGTTACCGGCCTCAAGACATCCACAGACTGCAGAAATCATCAAACAAAATTCTGAGGAAGAACTAATGGATTTTCTCTTAAAATTGAATGAGAAACTTACTGCAACTGAAAAAGAGCTTGAGAATGCATTAAAAGATAAGCAGGCAAATATTCCAGTATCTACAGCAGGAGTAGTGACAGGTACAGCAACAACAGGCCAGCCAGCAGAATTGTCACAGAGCAACACTGCAAATTTGAACACTGATGAATTAAAAAATTCAATGGAAGATATGAACATTCAGGCCATAGAGCTTCACAAAACAAAGGAACAATTGGCCACTCTAGAACATAAATATGATCTTTCAAAAATGAGTGTTGCTAATAAAACAAGAGAAGTGAACAAATTAGAAAAAACAGTCAAAGCATTGGAAAATGATCTCACATTGGAGAAACCTTTAAAAGAAATAAATGAAATTCTTTGGGATAATATCATTCAATCAATAAAGGATGTTTGGTCCTCAATTCAAATAATGGATGAACATAATAACTTAGTTAAATTAGCTCTGGATGAGATTGAGAGATCAAGACAAGAGTTGGGAAATATGCCAGAAGAGGCCAATAGACTTATACATTTTTTGAATACTCAGACTAAGAATCAACTTGCAGAAATTGGTATTCAGGACAGGACCGGAACAATTCTGGAAATAAAGATAGTTTTTACTAAAAGAACTCTGGTACAGAATTTAGAACGAAGGTGCTCGGATATGCAAGAAGAAATCATTGCCTTCAGAGAAAGATTGAATATTTTGTTAAATAGAGGATTGCCCAGTCCTATAGTTGCAGAAGATAAGCTAATGGACCTTGATAGTTATGTTGAAAATTTGGACAAATATGCTGATAATCAAGCTAGTTCTTCAACCAGTTCATCAACAGCAGCATTTCCTACAGGGAAAAACCTTCATGACAGATTGGAGAATTTATTTTATCTTGAGCATGAAGTAAATCATTTGTTCCCAAATCAGCCTGATTTCTTCAGATATACTGAGGTTGATGAAACACTAAGAAAGTTGCAAAGGACCAGAGTGCCAGAAGTTCAATGGTGGGAAGAAATGATGGAACTTTTGTAAAAAATTATCCTTACATAAATTTTTGCCTATTTACCACAGTATATCATGATAAAAAGGATAAAAGGATGAACAAAGGTCAAAGAGTATCAGAGCAGTTTAAAGAGTATCAGTGAAAAGAAATAATCAACATAGATAATATCATGTCCCTGTATGTGACATGGGGTATTTTTCTATCATTGTATGGGGTGGGACTTCCACTTTTTTGGATGGATATTTGGGTTCCAATCTTCAGATGTGAAAATGTAATGACTTCATGGACTGTTTTACTTCATATAATATATTCAAAACAACGTTTTTTCTCTTGTGAAAAAAAAAGATTAATGTTTATCATTCTGCCTTCAAAACTAGCGATGCTGGTCTATGTTGCTAGTTTATTGATATGGTCTCATGGTATTTTTATATTTTGGACATATCAAACTCCTCACATGATTAGCGTTTTTCTCTGTTCAAGGATTTTGGGTCCTATAATTTGTATTTGGAACAATGGACGTCGGTACTCTATCTGTTGCTTTACTATTCTACATACTGCTATTTCACTTTCTTATAGATGCCTTGGGCATATTTGGATGCTTTCTCAGATTGTCGATAATCTCCATGTGGACCGTTACTGGGTTTTATATCAAGTCCCTGTATGTGACATGGGGTATTTTTCTATCAATGTCTGGGGTGGGACTTCCACTTTTCTGGATGGATATTTGGGTTCCAATCTTCAGATGTGAAAATGTAATGACTTCATGGACTGTTTTACTTCATATAATATATTCAAAACAACGTTTTCTCTCTTGTGAAAAAAAAAATGATTAATGTTTATCACTCTGCCTTCAAAACTAGCGATGCTGGTCTATGTTGCTGGTTTATTGATATGGTCTGATGGTCTTTTTATATTTTGGACATATCACACTCCTCACATCATTAGCGTTTTTCTTTGTTGCAGGATTTTGGGTACTTTAATTTGTATTTGGAAAAATGGACATCGGTACTCTATCTGTTGCTTTACTATTCTACATATTGCTATTTCACTTTCTTATAGATGCCTCGGGCATATTTGGATGCTTTCTCAGATTTGTAGATAATCTCCATGTGGACCGTTACTGGGTTTTATATCATGTCCCTGTATGTGACATGGGGTATTTTTCTATCATTGTTTGGGGTGGGACTTCCACTTTTCTGGATGGATATTTGGGTTCCCATCTTCAGATGTGAAAATGTAATGACTTCATGGATTGTTTTACTTCATATAATATATTCAAAACAACATTTTTCCTCTTTTAAAGTTTCAATTTTTTTTTCTAAAATTGAACCTGCTGTCGCTATACCGACGCCTTGTAAGCGTCGGACTTGAGACAGATTAAAACGTCGGAAGAGCGATAGTACAAAAATGTCGGACGAGCAACATTCAAAACATCGGACCACGTTTCGTCAGAATTGCGACAGATCACAGAGGTCGGATGAGCGACGTCCAAAACGTCGGACCACATTTCGTCGGAATTGTGACAGTTTACAACCGTCGGAAGAGCAAAGTCGAAAACGTCGGACCACATTGCGTCAGACTTGGGACAGTTTACAGACATCGGAAGAGTGACGTTTAAAACGTCGGACCACATTTCATCAAAAGTGTGACAGTTTACAAAGGTCGGAAGTGCGACGGATTGGGAAACGTCGGAAGAGTGACGCTTGTTTGGAAGCGACGGAAAAGGTGTCGATAGTGTGACACTTTTTAATTGCGTCGGAACTACGACAGTATGAAAAACCACATTTTTCCCGTGCTCGAACTGTCGCTCTTGCGACGAGTATGTGTCGGAATAACAACGAATTGGCCGTCGGAATTTCCGCCAAATTTTCTAGTGTGACATCATCAGCCAGTGGGCATTCAACAAATTTTGTTAGTGGAAAAATGATTTTGATTTCACGTAAAGGATAGATGGATCCTTTTTCAACTTGGCACTTGATGGAGTTTTCAAGTGAAATTCAGAGATGAATCAGACATATAGTTGACTCATGGTCTCTTCGGATTGCAGTTTTTCAGCATCCAACTTTGGCGGTTTTTCAGGCAATATTTTTGAGGATCAACATGAGAACATGGAATATGGTTCCTTGTTCTTATTTTGGATTTTTCATTGAAGGGGGGAATGTTAGCCTCTCTCACATAACAATAATAAATCCAAAATAATAAATAAATAAATTAAATATTCCAAGTTAGGAATTTGTGCCTAACTCTTGGGTTGTTCCTCAAAGATTGGAGTTAGTTTAGTAACTCCTATCTTGGTGGGTGTTTGGCGAGAAATTATCTCAACCAAAGGATTCTAAGATAGAATGCACTATCTTAAGAAATTTTCTCTCATATATTTAAATTGTAACACTAAATTCTTTTAATAAGTGAGAATACGTGAGGAAGCCATGCGGCTTCAGTCTTTTCCGCCAATATTTTGTGTCTGATTTTGTATGTGTGTTTTCTGTAATCTATTTCAGTTAATTCCATTTTCTACATGATTCTCAACCCTGGTGCACTGGTGAGAAATTGTTTTAACTACTCAAAGCTTTCTGCACATTGTGTAATCCACACAAATATTTTCTCTTTTTTCTGCAAAGTTGTAATGGGATGAACATTTTTGGATAAATTTTGATTAAATTTCCTATAGTATCCTACCAATCCCATGAATGATCTAACCTCATCCACATTCTTTGGATTTGGCCACTCCTTTATGGCTTTGATATTTTCAGGGTCGAATGACACCCCTTCCTTAGAGACGTTGTGCCCTAGGTAATGTATCTGTGACTAGAAGAAGTCACACTTGCTAAGCTTTTCATAGAGCTTATGTTATCTCAATAGTTGTAATATTGTAACAAAATTATTTTCATGTTCTTCTTATGATTTTGAATAAACTAGTATGTCATCAATGGACACTATGACAAACTTGTCCAAGTAAGGACTCAATACTCCGTTCATCAGACATATGAACATGGTAGGGGTGTTGGTAAGCCCAAAATATACCACTACGAATTCATAGTGCCCATTCCTTGTTCTGAAAGTAGTTTTATGGATATCTTCTTCCTTGATTCTCACTTGATGGTAGTCTAAACTTATTCAATTTTGGAGAAAATTGGTGCTCCTCTTAACTGGTCAAAGAGTTCATCAATCCTTGGTAATGGGTACTTGTTCTTGATGGTTACCTTATTCAATTGTATATAATCAATACACAATCAAAGAGTTCCATAATTCTTGTTTAAAAATAATACTGGTGCTCCCCAAGGAGACACACTTGGCCTTATGTAACCCTTGTCAATAATTTCCTTCAATTGTAATTTTAGCTCAACCAACTCTGGGGTGCTCATCCTATATGGTGCCTTGGATGTTGGTGCTGCTCCTAGTACTAGGTCGATAACAAAATCTATATCTTTGTGAGGAGTTAATCCATGAACCTCCACTAGAAAATCATTTTCATATTGTTGCAAAACATGGTAATTTTGAATTAATTCAACTTCCTTATATTTTGTTTCTCTGCTAGCTTCCTCATTCTTGGAAATGTGTACTACAAACAACATGAATCCTTTTATGGTGCTACTTTTGGCCTGCATAGTAGTGATCAACCTCACTGATATTACATTTTTATTTCTTTGAAACACTCTTTTTTCTCCTTGCTCATCCAGGAATTCTATCAATTTTTCATAGAAATATACCTTGGTCAGGTGTAAGTACAACCAATCCATGCCCAATAATATGCAATACCAACCCAATGGTAACACATTCAAGTGGGTTGTCTTGGGAATGCCACTGATCTTAATTGCACATGATCTTACCCAATGGTTGATCCTTCTCCTTGTTCCCATGGTTAATGGAATCAACCAAGGTTCTTGATGCAATTCCTTGCTAATTCACACTTCTCAAAAACTTATGGGCTGTGTAATATCCCCAAAATGGGAATCACACAGCAAGCCTGCTGGAATAACACACTCCTGAGAATTCAGTGCATGGAAATGAGTTTGCAGCTCTTGGATCCCTTATATCAGCTAAGCTAAGATCTAAATCCAAAATGAGAGCAAAAACAAATCAAAATAGGTGGGTTAAACAGATCTCCCACAAACTAGTCTAGCTAAAAAACACCCAAAGAGAGGGGCTGCAGCTATATGCACAATATTGCTTCAGAAATAACGCATTTCCTTTGAATATAAGCAGTAGATCAATATGGTGAATTAATAATCACATTTACAACAGTAAAACTAATCTATAATGTGGCCCATACAGTGTACAAGAGAGAAAAAGAAGATTTACAGAAAGAATCCCTCAAGATTGAGGGGCTGGAACAACAATATGAGACTGCAAAGCTTGACAGCATAATTTTATGGGCTGAAGCAGTTGTTTATTACATTTCAGATCTAGAATATATTTATGTACAAAAGAATAGATCTATATCAGATCTGTACACTAGATGATTTCCTCTACAAATTCCCCTTGGGGTTTTGATCAAAACATGAATGTATAGGAGTAGATCTGAGATATAGAATTACATATCTGCAACAATATTCAGGAATTATGAAGTAAATAGAAACACAAGTAAATCAAATCTAAAAAAAACATGGATTGGATGGCCAATCCATGGATCACCACAGCGAAAGGGAGAAACCTATCACCGGAGATCTCTCCTCCAAAAAGCAGTCAAACACCCTGTGACTTCCCTCTTGCAGATAACGCAATTATGGAAGGAAAAATATGTTGTTAGCTTCAATAATGACTAGGCCTGATGCCTTGATCTAAAAATGTAGCTCTAATCAGCTAATACACTCTTCCAGAAGGATAAAGACTCACTCATTGAGAAGAGGCACTAGATTTGCATAGATATGAATATATCTAGCCTCCACTGCTGCAGCTTACAAAAACAATCAAACCCTCAACAGGGTCTGAATTTTGGTTGGAAGATGAAGCTTGGCCAAATTCCGGATAGTGGACAAGATGAAACAAGACTCCTCCAAGAGCTGCTCTAGGAAGGAGGTGGGATTCCCGACCAGGAACACGCAAGTGCTAAGCAGCACTATTCTCAGCTAAACATCTAGAGAATGAGGGATGTCTAAACAGAAAATACCTTCAGCAATATCAATTGATCAACCCCCTCCTTGGTTTACTCCTCTTTCTTTTATAATGTGGAAGTCTTACCAAACCTTAAACCATCTTGATGAATTAGCTTCATTCACATGAGTGGTCTCCAACATGGACTGCGCTATGCCTTTAGGAGATACATTGCATCTAGAAAATGCTGTTGATTTGTTCCTTTTGACCCAGTCAATTGATCTAGCCTCTTTCACACGCAAGTGTGTTTTATAAAATGGCCCAGATTTAGCCTTCTTTACATTGGGCATTGATTTATTTTGATGTTTTTAGGAGTTTTACATTTCCTCCTTCACATTTTATACATCAACATGAAAATGAAAATAAGACAAAGACAAATTGAATATTCCCATTAGCTTGGGCTAATTGGGAATATTACGGTCCTCCCCTCCAAAATGTTTCTTGTCCTCAAGCAATTGATAGGGTGAGTGTTGCAACACTTCTCCCTCCCCATTGGTGACACCATCAAGAATCTAGCTCTCTGCATAAGCTGAGTGTTCACCAATCCATCCTTTCATGAGTTGTCTCTCCAAAATCATCATGAGATGTACATAATCCATCCCACAAAGTGTCAAGAATTCCACTGAAAAAAACATGGCTAAACCCCTACTCTCCCTGAAATATGTAGCAAAGTATACAAAGAGAGTCTCCATCCCATGTGGTACACACATGGCTCCTATTCTTCCTCCATACAAATCCAAAAATAGGACAAGTACATCATCCATGTATGGAAGCAAAATTACAAATACATAAACATAAATTTGAACAAGAGGAGGTGGGTCATAATCCCACATATGGTACCAGCATAGGGCATCTCCTACCTGCATCATATCAAGATGTGGTAAGTGGTATTTCCACCACTTACTTTTTTCCCATGTCATCTCACTTTGGCTGAAATTGTGAGATAAGTTTGGTGCCTTAGGGAAGCACCCATCATGATAAAGAATCTCCCTTTTCTCATCAAGGGAGTGGCCAAATTTAGAAATTAGAGTGGCCCACTGTTTACCATGAGATTTACATGATATATCACTACTCGTTGGAGCCATGAACTGCATAAACACGGTGAAAGAATATGTATAATAAAAAAATAAAACTTGACTTACATAATCAGATTCCTCACAATCAATACCTCTCATACACATGGATTTGTGCATGGATCTTCCTCCTCTTCCCAAAGAAGGAAGGGATGGCTAAAATAACCCCTATATGGAGTCATGTTACTACCCCAACTCCACATACTTCATGCATCTTTGAAAATGATGATACGGCTCTTCTTTCAAGCCTTTCCAATCAAAGCTCCTCATGATGATGTTGTAGATCTTCATGGAGTACATTTGGCTGAAACATAACTCCGTGTAAGCTCTTTGTAGTATCTTCTGCTTCATATTGGAGGCTCTAGACAAGAAGAATCTACCATGATGATAGATGACCTCTTCTTGGACTAAATAGCCCTCTTCATGCAGTTGTTCATCAAGTATCATACAAGTGTGTAGATATTTGGAATAATCCACTAGAAGTTGGGATTTCCAATACAGATCTAGACTGCTCAACAGTGACAGCGCAGATGATGCATCAAAAGAAACATCTTCATGTTACTGATCTCCTCCTTGACACCTCTTATGTCAAAGGTGTGTGTTGGAAGGCTGATCTTTCCATTTTTCTCCTCTCACAACGTAGATCTAGATAGGAGAATGGGTGGTGATGATAAGGGAACAAGATCTCCCTTCTTCTTGAGCTTACCCAAGCCTCCCAGCATTGTAGATTTGTCTCCTAATTCTCAAATCCTTCTTGGATTCATGAGTGGATCACCAATATGTGATACACCTTTCACTAACTCTGAATCAGGTGGTCTTCCAGGTGATTTTCCACAAGACAGTGATGCCTCATGGTTCATCCTTACATGCCTGTCAAATGGGAACAACGTCTCCTTACTCCCACTGTGTAAGTTCACCTCTGATTTCTGTGTGTAAGTCCTATGATAATGTGATGTCACTCTTAAAGATGCAAGAGTGCTCTTGATTGGAACATTTTCTCCCTTCTCTCCTTCATGCACCAGTGGATCATCTCTTGCCATGACAACGTTATGACCCTTCCCTTATTCTGTCTTATTCTCTACTAGCATAGACACTTGCTACTCTTCTTCTTCATGTATAGGATCCTTGGGGCCTTCTTGCAAAGTTACAAGAGCCCTCCTAGTAGAAGAAATGGCTTCCTCTCCATCTCTTAATAGAAATAGATCTCCTCCTACTATCACAGCGTTGGAGGAACCTTTCAGTTCTTCTCCTTTCTTCTCCTCACCAATGGAGTATGCCTCATCAATAAGAGATCCCGTTTCTTGATCTCTTATTGAGGAAAGGAAACTCATGTCTTCTTCTCGAGAAGAATATTCTTGCTGAAGTGGGGCCTTTGCCCTTGGAAAATCATGTGGCAGATATTCAACCCTTCCAAAAATGTTCTGAAATGGAGTTATCTCCATGGATCTCCCCATATCATGCAAAGGTTTTGATTCTATGCCATCTGAGAATTATTTGGATAAGAAAGGCATATGCTTTACCTTTGAGGTGCATCACTGCTACTCTTATGGCTTCTTCTTCAGAGACTTGATGCAGCTGCAAATAGGTGTCAAGCTACCCTACCCAAGATTGGGCCGAGCTCTTAGGTGATCCATCAAAAACAGGTATATAAAATCTACCAAAAGTGGGCTGCATGCACCCTCTCCTCCTAATATAGCTATAGGATCTCCTTTCTTCTTTAAGCTAGAAGAACTTTGGAAAAATGAGATTTTTTTTTAATCTTTTTGACTGAGATTCATACTCTTGGAGATATTTACCAAGAGTTTCCTCCTCTAGTGTTCCTTCTCCTCCTCCTTCCTTTGACAAGAAAGTGGGCATGTTACAGCGTTGTAGATCAGGTTGTGTGGTTGAATGCTCACACACAGAATAAGAAGTACTGGGGCTCCCTTGATATGAGAATATAATTGAGGGATCGACATATCTTTCCCTCCTCATTCCCTGGATTTCTTCCTTCAACCCATGCATATCTTGAGAAAGAGTGTTAGAAAACTCTTCTCTTCTAATCCTTCCAGATAAAGGGGTTTCACCCTTATTCTCTTTGTCTGCTATGTAATATTTCTTCTCTCTTATTCTTTGGTACCTCTCCTCTTTGTCAGTGAGAGGTTCTTATCCTTCTGGAGACATATTGGCTCTGCAAGAAAAGCACAGGCTGTGCCAAGAAATATGCTTTGATACCACTGTAATATCCCCAAAATGGGAATCACACAACAACCCTGCTGGAATAACACACTCCTGAGAATTCAGTGCACAGAAATGAGTTTTCAGCTCCTGGATCCCTTAGATTAGATAATCTAATATCTAAATCCAAAAGGAGAGCAAAAAAAATCAAACTAGGTGGGTTAAACAGATCTCCCACAACCTAGTCTAGCTGAAAAACACCCAAAGAGAGGGGCTACAACTATATGCACAATACTGCTTCAGAAATAAATTAGTTCCTTTGAATTTAAGTAGTAGATAAATATGGTGACTTAATAATCACATGTACAAGAGTAAAACAGATCTATAATGTGGCCCATACAGTGTACAAGAGAGAAAAATAAGATTTATAGAAAGAATCCCTCAAGATTGAGGGGCTGCAACAACAATATGAGACTACAAATCTTGACAGCGTTATTTTGTGGGCTGAAGCAATTGTTTATTAAATTTCAGATCTAGAACAGATCTATGTACAAAAGAATAGATCTATATCAGATCTGTACACTAGGAGTTCCTCTACAAATTCCCCTTGGGGTTTTGACCAAAACATGAATGTACAGGAGTCGAACTGAGATCTATAATTATAGATATGCAGCAATATTTAGGGATTATGCAGTAAATAGAAACACAAGTAAATCAGATCTGAAACAAAAATGTATTGGATGGCCAATCTATGGATCACCACAGTGAAAGGGAGAAACCTATCACTGGATATCTCTCCTCCAAAAAGCAGTCAAACACCCTGCAACTTCCCTCTTGCAAATAACAAAGTTATGGAAGGAAAAATGCACTGTTAGCTTAAGCAATGATTAGGCTTGATGCCTTGATATGAAAATGCAGCTCTAATCAGCTAATAAACTCTTCCAGGAGGATAAAAGACTCACTCACTGAGAAGAGGCATTAGATTTGCATAGATCTGAATAGATCTAGCCTCCACTGTCGTAGCTTACAAAAAAAATCAAAACCTCAATAGGATCTGAATTGTGGTTGGAAGATGAAGCTTGGAAAAATGCCGGATAGTGGACAAGATGCAACAAGACTCCTCCAAGAGCTGCTATAGGAAGGAGGTGGGATTCCCGACCAGGAACCCCCAAGTGCTAAGCAGCATTATTCTCAGCTAAACAGCTAGAGAATGAGGGATGTTTAAACATACAATACCTTCAACACTATCAAATGATCAACCCCCTCCTTGGTGTCCTCCTCTTTCTTTTATAAGATTGAATTCTTGCCAAACCCTAAACCATCTTGATGAATTAGCTTCATTCACATGAGTGGCCTCCAACATGGACTGCGCTATGCCTTTAGGAGATACATTGCATCTAGAGAGCGCTGTTAATTTGGTCCTGTTGACCCAGTCAATTGATCTAGCCTCTTTCACACTCAAGTGTGTTTTATAAAATGGCCCAGATTTAGCCTTGTTTACATTGGGAATTGATTTATTTTGATGTTTTTAGGAGTTTTACATGTCCTCCTTCACATTTTATTCATCAGCATGAAAATCAAAATAAGACAAAGCAGAATTGAATATTCCCATTAGCTTGGGCTAATTGGAAATATTACAGGCTGATATAACTATAATTATAACCTAGATCAATCAAAATAGAAATTACTTACTATTGTAGCTTACCTTCCATCACAATGATGGATGCATGGTGATCCACTTGGTGATTTTCCACTGCTGCATAAATCCTTGGATTACTCTGAGCTACTTCACCCACTGTAATTTCCTCTTGAGCATTATAAATCTTCGGTTGAACATTATGATAATGTGGAAAATCTCTCCTCCTATGGTCCCCACCACAGGTCCAACACTTGAGTGGTTATCAACCTTCAAACTTGGGTTGTGCTGACGTTGGTTGCTGCACATTTTTGTTAACAAAAAAATCGTGTTTTTGTTGGAACTGTCGTGACTAAGTTGGGTGCTTCACTTCCTTCCTGTCTATGTTTTTCTTGGGAAAGTTATTATTACGTCCAACGTTGCTCTTGGACTGCTAATTACTCCTAGTTTCAGGCCCTGCACTTTGCTTGTTCACAATAGTTTCCTAATTTCTTGATAGCAACCTTGAGGGTTTAGGGTTACAGAAATTCAATTTTTTCTCTGAATTCCATAATCAGCCCACTACTGAACCTCTAAATCTTGAATTTCTCCTCCTTGATATATGGCACATATCTCAATAGTTCCAAAAATTTGGTGACATACTCATCAATGGTTAACTGTCCCATTTTGAGTTCATAACGTTGGGTGTATGTTATATTCTTTCCCTGACTAGTTGTACACGTGAGGGGGGTCATAGGAGGGGCATAAGACTATCTTGTTCATTGTGCCAGACGTAATAGGGGGGTGGTAGCCCCCCTACATGGGGTCTGGGGTAGCGCCTCGAGAATTTTGTTTTGGACCCTATAATAGATGGGAAGACCTACCTATGGTTTTGTGCATGAGTTTTGCACATGGTTTTGGGCATGGTGCTTTTCTTCCCATGGTATTTTGTAGATCCAGTAAGGGTAACTACAGTTATGTTCTAATCCAGGGTTAATGGATTGGGGTTTATGCTTTGACATGTATATATATGTGTGTATTGTAGCATTTAAATGAATATAATGAAAAATCAATATGGTATTCCCAGTTTTGGGGTCTAGGGGAAAATCTCTGTGTATATTTGTTTTATGTTTTATTTTCTCGCTATTTTTTATTTTTTGTTTTAAGAATTCATTTGCAGAAAATTGGTGTACAGGGTTAAACCTACATTTGGTATTAGAGATTTTTTGGCTTCAAGGGAATGCCTTTGCTGCCAAGGGGTTTTTCTCTGGCCTATGGTAGACCCTGTTCAGTGGGAGATCCGCGAGATCGATTCTTGCAGTGAAAGAAGATGGAGAGTAGTGGAATGATAGAGATCGAGAAATTTAATGGTCAAGGTTTTGATTTGTGGAAGCTTAATATGGAGGATCTGCAAGTGGATAAAGATTAGTGGATCGCGGTAGATCCAGGTACTAAACTAACGAAAATGTCAACAAAATACTAAGAGAAGTTTGATCAAAAGGAAAATAGCACAATACAGTTGTGTATCTTAGATTCAGTATTGTTGAATGTATCAGGGGAAGCTATGAAGAAGGATTTGTGGGACAAGTTAGGGAGTTTGTGCCAATTTGAGTCTCTGGTGAACAAATTGTTCCTACGGAAAAAACTGTATAACCAGAGGATGTGTAACACCCTCCTCCCACATTTACCCAAGTAATCATCCAACTAGGGTAAACATGTGATGAAAGGCCACTATAATGAGATTAAACCTCCTAAGTGACCTTAAGGAAGTGGAACCGACATAAAAACATCAAAAATACGTTGTACAATATCAACGTTACCCTCAGGAGGCAACCGAAAGATTTAGGCCTCTTACCCCCGGGTCACACTAACATTTTTACCCTTTTTAGCCATAGAAGTAGGCATAAGACTGCATTCCTACAACTAGGAGGCTATAGCCCTATGAACAACATTGCATGCCTATGACTAGGGTCCCAAATGCACAGTTTTGTGCCTGCAACTCTAGGATTTAAGCCACCTTTTTAGGTCTAGAGCCTTGATCGCTACCCAAAACTTCATGAAAACTTAGGGGATGATAACTAACATTAGAACAATGATACTGAAGCAACACATCAACAAGAACTCATATGAACCCCTCCTAGCCATGACGTGAATTTCACAAAACATGTCACAAACATTGCATGTGTAAACAATAGATTTAAGCATAGGGATCTCATACTTATTTGAGAATCACTAAGAAGCATTGCTCCCCTACATTATAAGCTGAAATAAAATCTATTTTACCATGGATACATTTTGCATTTATTTACAAGTAAAAACATGGGGAAATCCAAGCATCATCAATGTAAAAATATATGCTCATAACCAACATAATAAAAACTAAAATAAAATGGATACAACAACAATAAAAATCCATACATAAACTAGTACATTTGCATACCAAATACGAAAGAAATGAGCTCTTCATTACTGAATGTATAAACCACCAGAGATGGGACTTTCACATTCCACCCGACCATATATTGGCTGAGCCAAATTTCTCTTCAGCCAATCACCCCCATGCCATATTCCAAGCATGAATGCGGGACTCATAACCAACCAAAATTAACCAAAAAAGCATGAATTCTACCAGAGTTCTCTGTCTACACTATGAGGAATTTTATTTTCTCTTAGTCTCCCAGGATTTACCATAATCCATAGTCCAAATTAGGGATTGAAAAGCCCTAAAATGATACATACTTTGCAAGCTTTACCATATATCCCATCCTAGGACTACTAGGCCAAAAAAAAGAGTACCCACCTTTTAGGATTTATCGCAATTCATCCTGTATCACTAGGACCTAAACTGAGGAAAACCACCTCTAGGTTTTACCGTATATTCTG
Organism: Pinus albicaulis; assembly: GCA_034641835.2. NCBI lineage: Eukaryota > Viridiplantae > Streptophyta > Pinopsida > Pinales > Pinaceae > Pinus > Pinus albicaulis. The sequence continues at coordinate 624,357,668 of CM076581.1, forward strand.
TCATTCATAGGTAAGGATTCCTAGGCCCACCGAGGCAACACACTATCTGGATTTACTGCAACCCATAGTCTGGTTCAGGGGTTACTAGGCCATGCATTACATCAATTCAAAGATCCACCTCACCCATCTTCGAATCCAATCTGACTATCCAACTCAACCGAAGTATGAGAACCCATCTCATCAAGGCTATCTGGAAATGGAAAGGCTAGGTTGAATACACTATCACACCTTGAAAACCCATGCCAAGACATCAAAGAACCACATGCAATACCATGCATGCCAAATCTAGCAAGGAAATCATATATTCAAATCAATACCTGCCAAGAATCCTGATGTAGCTACTTGATTCCTGCTCCTCCTTTCTCGCTTCCTTCTTTTTCCTAGTTTCTTTCCTCTCTCGCTCAAAATGCAAAAGTGTTCCAAAAAATATAATTGTCCAAGAGTGAGAATGAGAGAGATAGAATAATGAGATAGCTCCAAAAATAAACTAAAAAAAGGTAGAAAAATCTTACCCAATTATTCTCAGAAGCCCTTTTATTAATGAGACCTCTAATTTCCTCATTTTCCATTATTTTCCTTCATTTTCCTCCTCACATGCAACCTATGACCTTTCACCTTCATTTTCCCCCATTTTCCATTATTTTCATAAATAAATGTGCCAAAAATTCCATATTTCCTTTCCAAAGCCTTTTCCATTTCCTTTGCCAATTTCCTTTAGCCATAATAACTGAAATGACCACCCAATAGGTTATTTTTCCCAAAATTCATCTTGGAATAAGTGTCCCATCAATTATGGTTATTATTTTAACTTTATTACATGGAATTTTCACCAGGGCTATTACAGAACCCTATCCCATGGGGGAACACTATCCTCAGTGTTCAATGACACCTACAAACCAACAAACTACTGAAAATAGAACATATTTCCTATGGAGCTTTATAGCACAACTCATTACAGTATTTACAATGAATAACCTGCTCAAAAGAAAAAACCATCATGACAATCATAGCGTGTATTGGATATTTATAACACAACTCATTATGGTATTTACAATAATATACACATATAAAAATATGCACATTTTCTCAAACATAAAATAGAAGGATACGATTCCCATATCAACAACAAGGGAATCCAGAGGCTCACACCTCCACCCACAAAGTAATCCTTGTTACACTGAAAATTGTCACCCTGACATTCTACTATGTGTATGAGCTCATTATTACTCATACTTCCCCCTCTGCAAGTCTAACATGTTAGTTCCTCATGTCAAGCCTTGAAAATTAGAGAAAAGTTCCTAAAAGTCTCCTAAACTTTGGTATCGCACTTTCTCGCTATCTTGCCTATGGTCCCGCACCCAATGTTCAGCTCTCCTGTGTACCTGAACACACTTTCTCTTTGTTATAAGTGCAGACCCCTGTAAGATCAAAAAGGCGCAAGTAAATTCCAAAAAGCTCAATTAAAGTAAATTTTGGAAGCTTCTAGAATGGATCTTGCGGTGGCAGAACCGCTCTTGTGAGGTGCATGAATCCCTTACCTTATGGAGCTAACCCCTTGATGTGAGGAGCTTATCCCTTTGAAGGAGGATTCTATCCCTTCATACTTGGAACAGAAAACCTCCTCTTTTCCTCTATAAAAAGAGGCATTGGGTAGCCTCAAAGGGAAGTTAAGCTTAAGAAGATTTGAGGTTAAGTGCTGTTGAGATTTAGACTCAGTTGACTAAGACTTTTGTGAGGAGAGATTACATACCTCTAATTGTCTTGGTTGGAGGAGTGCAGAGCTTATAAAAGTAGAGGAGACTCCTGCTTCGGACCCCAAGAAGGCCTGTGCAACATCAAGGCTCAGGTTGTAAGGTTTTCCTTCTTTTGAAATTAATACAAATATACTCATTTTTCTCAATAAGCCTTTAGTTAATGGTTTATTTCATAGATTCCTTGATCACTATGATAAGCATGGCTTATGATGATGTCTATACAGGTGCTATGTAATATTTTTCTTGTTTGTGATTGCAGGTTTACGAGGAAAACTCCTTCAAGCGCATGAGGGATAATAACGACTTCAAACAAGCACTGGACACACGATAAGTCTTTTACACCTCTATAGAGATTTTCGTAGATCATATATTCTTAGAGAAAGATTAGTTTATTTGGCTGTTTGTTGCTAGATACTTTTAGTACTAGGGAGATCGGTCTTGTCCGCAAGAACAATTTATCCAGCCAACAAATTGGCGACTCCATTGGGGAAAGAACTTGTTGTTTTTGGTTCTCTTTTATTTTGATTTGAGAAAACGTTTTTCATGGTTTTTTATTGATGGATATCTGCCTGGGTAGCTTAGGTTTTCTCTTTTTTTGAAAATTTTGAAATCTTTTACATTTTTCTTGAACTTTTATGGGGACCGCACGTTGTTCTTTTGCACAGTGCGGGCAATTTCGCACTTTCCTTAAGTAAACAGTGCGGGACTGCACCTGTTACTTCTGGAAGCCTGCGGACCCTGTTAAATTTTTTGAAAAACTTTAGATTTATTTTTTCTAGTTTAGTTTAGATCTAATTTAGGATTCTTAGCATCTACCCAGATCTGTATTTTTCTATCAAAAATCTCTTGTTTCTGAATTTCTTTAAGCAATTTTTCATCTCATCAATCTCCATTAAGTTAATTGGGTGTTTTGAATCTTTTTTTAAGAAATTCTTAATTTGATTTCCTTTGGTAATTACTTGGAGGTTTGTCTCAGTATTTTCACAATTTTGCATCTTTTTTCTTTTGTTTTTGCAAAAAAAAAATTCCCCCTCATTCGCCGAGGGGGGGGGGGCTAAATTGTGTATGAGTGTCAATCGCCTTTGAGTGTTTTTTGCTCTTTGGAACTCTCACCCGATTTTCTTGACTTGCACTTGATTGGTTCTTAGATCACATTAGAATCATCTTGTGTTTGAGAATTCTCTTGCATAGATCACATTTGCATAATTATAATTCTCATTTTCAGAATATGAATGAAAAATGTGCATAGATTACATTTGCATACTTTTCAAGTGAATTGTGCATAGATTACAACTGCATTGTTTACATTCTGAAAAATCAATCATAAATTTAGATCAGTTTTCTTTGATTTGAATTTAGATGTTGTTATGCTTGTTTTAAAAACACAAAAATAAAAAATTGTTTTGGGATTGATTTGCATTAGTTTTTCTTGATGAAATTAGTGCATTAGGGAATTTGTTATATTTTCTCTTAGTGATCAATTTTTGCATTGTTGGAAGTGAATGGAAAATCTCTCCTTACTTTAGTTAGGATTCATTGAATTGAAAATATTACATTATCATATTCGATTGCATTCAGTTTTGGTTCGGGTCATAACACCATTGGTTTCATATCCATTTACCCTTTTGAGTAATAACAGCCTAAATAACACAACGCTTAATAAAATTCATCTAGTAATTTTTACATTTTTAGGGCTCTTTCCACCAATCTAGCTCAGGATTAGTGCTTTGGAATAGGTTGTGGTTAACTTTCCGAAGCAAAAAAAACAAACAAGTAGATCAATCTTGCGGTAGGAAATAAATCCAATTGTAATTGGTATAATCTGGGACGCTTCTCTTAAAGGAGTTAATCACGAGATCATGTCCGAACCTTTGAGACAATCAATTCTGTTTCATTGGGAAAGATAGAAGATTTTGTGCGCATTACAAAAAGTAAACCTCAGATTAACCATTGTCGAGGAGCCTGGGTTCACTTGTCGGTAAACCTTGGATTATGTCGAGGAGCCTTCAAGGGGATTGAGCTTTTTTACTCTTCCCTTGCACGTGGGATTTGATCGTAGATTGTTCCCCCAGTTGTATTTGTTATTGTTGGTAACCTTAGTGTCCATAAACTTAAGATTATTTCCTAAGGTGACGGTGAAGGAAAGATCTCACTGTACCTGGAGTAGATGTCGACTAGACTCACTTGGACTCTCTAGGGGGTTCTCTTCACTCGAGATGGTTTTTTGAAGAAACTTGTGCCAGTCTGTTTCATTAAGCAGGTTGTCGGGGTAATTGTTCCAACCGCCCTTTCTGTATTAAATTCTACAATGTTGGATTTCATCACCAACTAGTGTTTTTAGTACGAGAAGTTACTGTTTGTGTGTGGTTTGACTCCTAGATTTGATAACGTGTGTTAATTTGTTTGTTTTTACTTTTAGAGACCATAGGTGTGAATTTTAATTGTTAGGTGTGAATTGTTAATTGTTAATTTTAGTTTTAATTTGTTAATAAAATTCACTGAAGTTGAATATAATGGCAACTGTTCCGGAATTTACCAAGCAAGGAACCCCTCTTAACGATAATCATAGTACTTTTCCTTGCTTTGGAAATGTTGGTTCTCCTTATATGGCTACTTTGTCATTACCTGTATTTACAATAGGTTTACCGATATGGTTATTTTCAACTTCGTTGGCCCCAAATACTCCAATTGTTCCACCTCAACCGGATGCTTCACCTCAACAGAGTTCACCATCTCAACATCACCAACCTTCTGTTGACCCTTTACCTTCTTCGCCTAATATTTCTTCCTCCATTTCTTCCTCTTCGCTTGGCAAAAGCCTTGACGCTAGTAACCAGGTGGCTAAGAAGAAGAAGAAAGGGAAGAAGAAGAAGAAGAAGAAGCAAGATAAGAAAGAATTCAACCAACCAACCATGGTTGTAAGTGTTAGTTGTGTTGAGGAAACCTCCAACATGCATCGTAAACCCAAATACCCTTGCAGGCTTTGTAAGGGTGACCACTTCCTTATCAATTGTCCTAGTATTCCTAAGGTCTTGGAAGTATGGTCAGAAAAATCTCATCAACTTTCCATTATCCATCAACCAGTGATATTCAGGTTCCTAGGAAAAAGGGTAAAGTTAGGTTTCCTTGTAAGTTATGCAAAGGAAGTCATCAAACTCACATTTTCCCTCACATGGATGAAGCCTCAAAATTATTGGAAAACCTTACTGTTCCACAGCAAGAATTTCCAACTGGTTACCATAAACTTTCTCCCAACCTACCGTCAACTGACGGAGTGATTGATCTTATTTCAAGTGCAGTCAATCCCATTCTTCCTTTGGAGAGTGAAACTCATATCACTCAGGTTGATGATCCATTAGTTGATCAAGTGGTCGATTCGATTTCACATTCGGTCGATCCCATTCTCCCTGTAGAGAATGAACTTCATACCACTCAGGTTCTTCTTGTTACATCATATTCTTCTATGCCGGGGGGAATTTCACTTGTTTCTACAGAACCCCCTCCAAGTACTAAGGTCTTTTCCTTTGATTGGAATAGACTGATAGAACCTCGTCTTCCTTCCTCCATCCCTTTCCAAATTATTGTGAAGTTGGGTGGTAGGGACATACACCGCACACAGGTAGATGAAGGTGCTTATGTTAGTATTTTATCCTCAACTACTTGGAAAGCTTTGGGTTCCCTTCAGCTTGTGCCTATTACGCAGAATCTAAAAGCTTTTAACAGAACCATTAGTGAACCTTTAGGGATCCTTCCTAAGTTATCTATTACTTTGGAAGGTAAAACTATCTGTATTGATCTTATGGTAGTTCGAGGTCCCTTGGATTTCAATTTACTCCTTGGGCAAGACTATGTTTATGCAATGAAAGTTGTCGTATCAACACTCTTTCGCATGATATCTTTCCCTCACAATGGAAATATTGTGACTGTAGACCAGATTTCGTTCCCTAGTCTTGATTCTACTACCAATAATATGACGCCCCTAAATGTTCTTGATTCTAAAGTGGTATCTACCCCACCACGGGTTAATTATGTGGAAACTAGTCCCATGTTTTCAGTTACCGATGTAAGTGAGCTTCTCACTGTTTGCTCATCTTCCTTTGACTTAGATCCGGTAATTGACATGGAAAAATCTATGTGATTATTTGAATGTGATGTTCTTATCCCTTTTGAGTCCCTTGACATGTGTTCCTTCTAGAGAGTTATTCTTCCTTCTGATGAAGACCTCTTGGAAGCCATGATCAAGGTGTGTCCATTGACATGTGTTTCTTTTAGTTGGAAGCCATGATCAGTGAGTTTGAGGAGAGTTCCTTTTACTGTGTCAACCTTGTTAAAAAATGAATCAGTGAGTGCGAGGAAAGTTCCTTTTACTGTGTCAACCTCGTTAAAAAATGAATCAGTGCTTACTGAGGAGAGTTCCTTTTACTGTGTCAACCTCGTTAAAAAATGAATCAGTGAGTGCGAGGAAAATTCCTTTTACTGTGTCAACCTCGTTAAAAAATGAATCAAGTATGAGGACAGTTCTTTTCCTCTGTCAAACTCGTTAAAAAATGAATCAGTAGGTAGATTGTAGAGAGTATATTAATAGATTAGAAATAAGTAGTTTATGAGGATGGTTCCTGTTACTGAGTCAACCTCATTAAAAAATTAATCAGGTATGAGGACAGTTCTTTTCCTGTGTCAACCTCATTAAAAAATGAATTAGTTGGTCAGAGGATAGTTCCTGTTACTAAGTCAACCTCGTTAAAAAATGAATTAAGTATGAGGACAGTTCTTTTCATGTGTCAACCTCATTAAAAAATGAATCAATAGGTTATATAGGTAGATTGTAGAAAGTAGATACGAGGATAGTTTCTTTTACGGTGTCAACCTCGTTAAAAAATGAAACATGTAGAAGAGGAAAGTTCCTTTTACTGTGTCGAGCTCATTAAAAAATGAAACACATTTCCATGAGCATAGTTTTTCTCTCTGTGTCAAGCTCATTAAAAAATGAAACAAATCCTCCCCTAATTGAGTCGAGTCTTTGACTAGATCTCGTAAATGTTAAGTCATATATTTAGGTTATTTATTTCATTTTTTTGCATAATTTTCTTACAGTTTTAGGTCGGGTCTTTCATATGATCTCGTAAATGAACCTTCATTCCATCCAGCTATTAATTACCAGTAGTTTATTTAGTTGAACGAAATGAAGCTGGGGGGGCATGCGCTCTAGCAGTTATGCTTGGGGGGCATCAAGCACAGTTTTCTCTCTGTTTCAAGCTTGTGTAAAAATGAAACCACTCTGAAGCATAGTTTTCCTCTGTTTCAAGATTTTGTAAAAATGAAACCTATCTTGAGTCGATTTCGGTTATTTTCAAGACTCATTAAACTCATGAAAATCCCGAGATTATTTTTCTATCTTTCATTCTCATAAAACACATGAAAATGCCGAGTTCTTTTCGTCTATTCCTGCTCGTAAATTAAATTGAAAGTCAGCCACATGAGTACATTTTTATCTCCTTTTCAAACTCGTTAAAACTTACGAAAAAGTGAAGCCTTAGAGTCCTCTTTTAAGCCCTTTTCAGACTCTCTAAACATGAAAATATTACCGAGCACTTGATTATTCGAACTCGTTAAAATAAATGAATGATCGTCCCTTCAGTATAAGTTTATCCCTTTTACGGACTGAAATGGACTATTTACGAAAAAGGTATACACTGACTAATTACAGTCAATAGAGTTCTCTCCCACATTATTTTATCCTTTTTCGGGCTCGAGAGACTAAATTTACGAAAAAGTACACCCACAGAGTTTTCTTAAGTTTTTCTTCTGACTCCCTAAAATTGAAAAACACCGAGTTTCTCCTATACTGGACTCGTTAAAATTTAATAGCAAAGGACCTGTTCAATTTTAAACATGAACGAACCACTCCTTCTTAGGGTTCAAATCTTAAACTAAGTTGGACTCATCTGAAGGTTGAACTTATAAACAAGAAAATGTTATCCTCCTCCAGCTTGTCAAAAATAAAGAGGTACTTGCCAGAAATGGTGGGGGAAAAGAGAGAAAAATGGGCGTGTTTGTTGTATTTTTATTTTTCGGAAATTCAGTTAACCACTTTTGAACACGACACTTTCATTCACCTGGGTTGGGAAATCCTTTGCCTGACAGTTAGTGAAACCTCATTGAAAGTCTTCATCCGGTTTCTGGGTATCAACATTGGGTCAATTGTCACCAAGCCATCAACAGTGTCGTTATGTGTTCAAGAGGACAGTTCAAATAAACCATTCATCTGCAAAATATCTGTCATCCATTTTGACCATCCCTGAGTCAGTCCTTGCCAATATATTTCTTCAAAACTTGATCTATGATTTTGTGTTGTGGGCTTGCCTACGACGGATCACTTTCTATCGACGACAACTCATTATCTAGGAATTCGATCTAGAAATCGTTAGTACCTTGAAATATACATGCCTCAATGGCAGGTTTCTCGCCTTCGATGACAGGTTGTATCATTGACCTTCGATCGAATGATTCCGTGACATGTTCGACTTCAGCTCATTCATTCACATTTCATGGATTGTACTGAGTAATTTGAGAGCCATTGACATTACCGGTGGTTACTCTCACACTTGTTAACAGTTTACATCATTGACTAGTAATCAAGTGGTTTCTACCATGTTCGACTTCGACACATTTATTCACATGGATAGAATCGTACTAGTTCGAGATGCGGAAATCAAGACCCTGGATCTAGTTTCTACCATCCAGGCTGTGAGTAATTTTGTTATCATTTATACAGTGGACTATTTATAAACAGATGGATGCGTCCATACTGTGTCTACACATGTCTATACTATGATGTACTCAAAATCATTCCTGTATCAGAACAGTTTGAGTCAGTTTCTAGTTAGTTTTGATCTGAGTATGGGAATGCCTACCTCAGCGACGATATGTATACATATATATTTTTCTTTGAATGTTTTTATAGGTTCCTACTGGGGTGTCCACGGGATGATAAATTACTGCACTCTTCATATATGCCAGACTTCAGTTTCATCTATTCCAGACTTTGCACTTTAGGGGCAATCTGTTACACTGAAAATTGTCACCCTGAAATTCTACTATGTGTATGAGCTCATTATTACTCATACTTCCCCCTATGCAAGTATAACATGTTAGTTCCTCATGTCAAGCCTTGAAAATTAGAGAAAAGTTCCTAAAAGTCTCCTAAACTTTGGTATCGCACTTTCTCGCTATCTTGCCTGCGGTCCCACACCCAATGTTCAACTCTCCTGCGTACCTGAATGCACTTTCTCTTTGTTATAAGTGTGGACCCCTGTAAGATAAAAAAGGCACAAGTAAATTCCAAAAATATCAATTAAAGTAAATTCTGAAAGCTTCTAGAATGGATCTTGCGGTGGCAAAACCGCTCTTGTGAGGTGCATGAATCCCTTACCTTATGGAGCTAACCCCTTGATGTGAGGATCTTATCCCTTTGAAGGAGGATTCTATCCCTTTATACTTGGAACAAAAAACCTCCTCTTTTCCACTATAAAAAGAGGCATTGGGTAGCCTCAAAGGGAAGTCAAGCTTAAGAAGATTTGAGGTTAAGTGCTTTTGAGATTTAGACTCAGTTGACTAAGAATTTTGTGAGGAGAGATTACATACCTCTACTTGTCTTGGTTGGAGGAGTTCAGAGCTTAAAAAAGTAGAGGAGACTCCTGCTTCGGACCCCGGGAAAGCCTGTGCAACATCAAGGCTCAGGTTGTAAAGTTTTCCTTCTTTTGAAATTAATACAAATATACTCATTTTTCTCAATAAGCTTTCAGTTAATGGTTTATTTCATAGATTCCTTGATCACTATGATAAGCATGGTTTATGATGATGTCTATACAGGTGCTATGTAATATTTTGCTTGTTTGTGACTGCAAGTTTATGAGGAAAACTCCTTCAAGCGCATGAGGGATAATAATGACTTCAAACAAGCGCTGGACATACGGTAAGTCTTTAACACCTCTATAGATTTTTCGTAGATCATATATGCTTAGAGAAAGATTATTTTATTTGGCTTTTTGTTGCTAGATACTTTTAGTACTAGGGAGATCGGTCTTGTCCGCAAGAACGATTTATCCGGCCAACAATCCTAGGATTCACCTCCATTCTAAGAAGTCCATAATCCACTGTCATAGTCAAATTCTGCATCTAATGTCCAATGTTACAATATTGTGCCACTTGTCCTTTCAGTGAAAAATTATGGCTCATTATCCCAGGTAACACTCCCAATGTGAATTTGATTCCATCTGGAAATGTTAATGACCAAAAAAAATCCATTCCTGACCTTCCCTTCTCTACTACACAGTTCCTTGGGACATCCGGTCACCCCCTTTCCGTGTAGTCACTCACCTTACAAGTTCCATTGACACCACCATCTCAGAAAATCCATCCCTTAGCAAGGCTTCCTCACATCAGAATATACAAAAATCAAGGCATATCCCTGCCTCAAAACCATCATGCTGGTCATAACATGCTCATGGAAATCAATGGACACTATTGGGTACTAGTGTCCCACAATGACCTTGCTTCTGGAGTCTTTACCAACATACTGCTGCATGTTCAAATTCCCTTTGCTGACGCTGCTATTTCTTGTACGAAGTTTCAACCACCCAGCCAGGCATTTCTATTATTCCTGTACCAAGCATATAACTGCCATTAGATTCAAAATAAATTTAAATAAACTCAAATCATACCTCATCGGTAGCTCGTCGATAAAGTACACTCGATATCCTGTTTAATTCATGTCACACAAGTCAAACTAGTTGTTTGATCAAATCATCATGTATAAAGATATCACATATGGTTAGCTCAAAACACAACCATCATAAATTAAAATCATGAATCACATGAAATCACCATAAACCATAACCATAAATCACATGTAACCATCATAAGTTAGAGTCATAGATCACATGCATAATGAAGTTGAAATAAAATATCGATACTTATCCTTCCTAGGTCCTTAATTGTTCCTTGTTCTTTCTGTACATAGACCGAATCAGTTGCCACACCTGGTAAGCACATAGTGCCCTTGCTTCTCTTCACTCATGTACACATTCACACAATGTAGAACACGTACATCCACACAAGGCATACAACACAACACAATACATTCATCCACACCCGTTGTACATCACAATACATGTACATACACATACATCTAGTGTACAACACAACACGTACACCCGCATACGACATACAACACCATCCAATACACACATCTACACCTAGAATGCAACACAACACAAAAAATATGTCCAATGTAGAAGAGAACACAATACATATACATACACATAGTATAACACAATGAATGCACATGTCACGATGCCACGACTACACCATGCACATACCTACTACCGCATGCCCGCAACACAACATGTACAACATGCACACAATATCAAATGTATACTAGTACCATATGCACAACACGTACATAGTACCACCTAAATACAACACTACCTGCACAACATGTTCCCATAATCACATGTACATGAAAACACTTGCACAATGTGTACACAATGCCAAATGTACACTGCACCACTTGTATAATGTGTACATAATACCACATATACACAACACGACATGCATGACATGTACACGAAATCACATGTACACAATGCCACATGCACTACATGTATACGACACCACCTGCACACAACACCACATGTACATGCATGCAACCAACGCTATATGTACATAGAACCATATGTACAACACACACACAACACCATATTTACATAGCACTTCATATACAACATGTACATAACACCATACGCACACAACACCACATATCTAACATGCGTACAACACCTTATGTACACAACACCGCATGTCCAACATGCGCACAGTATGGTATGTACACAACACCACACATCCAACATGTACATAGCACCATCTATGCCTAGCACTAAATATGAAATATACACACAACACCATAAATAAAAAAGACATACAACATCATATGTAAACAGTACTACATATGTTACATGTATATATCACCATAGGTACAATCACTGAATATACAACATGCACAACATATACACAAGAGTAGGACTACACATCCATAGACTACACACTGACCTCACAAGCAACATTGTGTTGGCCCTCAATTTTAGTCAATTTTTCTTTAAAAATCCACCTAATTTCAATTATTTTCCAACTTATATCATCCACATATGCCTTATTTTTACCTTATTATGCATATTCAGGTAAATAAATTATGTTTTTCAATTTGTAGATATTTTTGTAAAAATTGAGTTTTAAGAGTATTTTTGGACATAACTGAAAATTCTCGTAACAACTTCACGGAAGTCATATATGCAAGACACCTGGGCACAAGATGAGCATATATTTAGAAATATTGGGAACCATGGATGGAAAATCATCTATTGTTTCGGTCAAAATGAGCTAAAACAGGCCCGGTCAACGTTGGTTAAACGTGACCTGTTTTTTAGAAATCCCTAGGAAAAATGACAGAATTAGTATTTTTTGGGATTTTCTAGATTTTGTGTAATTGAATGGATGAGTTTGACCTAGATGGATGGGATTAGGATGGATAATGATGTTAGAGACATTGTAGCTTAGTTTTTTTTATCATTTGTCTATTTAAACCAAGCTTATGAACCATTCAAGCATGGAGAATTTGTATAATTTCATATTGAGACTTCTGAATATTTTGAGATAATTTGAGGAACCAATTCCACCTTATATTTTCTTTTCATGCTGTGGATGATTGATTGAATTTTATGTACCTTATAAGTTTTTCAAGTGTGCAAGGCAAGGGTGGAGGGCCCCCACACCAAGCTAATTACACTTTTTGGTTAATTTAGAATAATCTTCATGAACTAGTTTTGCTTCAAATTTATTCAGTCTTTTAGATGTGTGAAGATTTCTTATGTTTTTTGATGATGCTTGGTTTAATTCTAATCTGCATATGAAGGGACAAACAAGAATTTAGGTTAAATTCTCCTTCTATCTGATCAAAGAACAACAACTAAAATTCATCTTCTTTTCTTTGCTTGAGTTATTTCCTGAATTTCTAGTTTTAATGCAATGGTAACAATGATGGAATAGAATTGTAAAGAAGGACAACCTGGACCTCCTCAGTTAGGAGCCTCTTCCCCTACTTTTTATACATCATAAACTATTATCAATCGGTTATTTGGATTCTCTTCATGAAGGTAATAATGTGGGGAAGGACAATCAGGATCTCCTACGATAGGAGCCTCTTCCCTCACTTATTACATATTGAATCATAAATTACTTAGTTAGATATTATATTTGTAATATGCATTTCCATAAATCTTAGAATCTAGATTATATTTGTAATATGCATTTCTTTCAGTTTCTACATTTTGTCTTCTAAAATTGACTACATTTGAAATCCATATATTTTGGACACGCTTCCAAGTTTACAAATCCGGATTGATAATTAAATACTTGTGTTATTTTACCCAATAAATTGATCCAAAATTTTTGGCACCATTTCCAAGGAAGCATACATCAATATAGTCAATTAGGAGGATTAAAAAAAACAAAAAAAAAACAAAAAAAACAAAACACAAAAAACAACAAAATTTAGTTTTTCTTTCAATTATGTTTCTTTATGCCTAGAGATAGAGATACAAAAGATAGATTTATTAAAAAAAAACCCCCAACAACTCAACCACCCATGGGATTAGGACCATAAGGACTAATTACACCAGTTTCTAGGAGACCAACTCTAGAGGAGTTAGAAGAAAAACAAAGATCAGGACAAAGATTGACTCTTATTGAAAGACAAACCTTGTTAGCCTATGAGGTGAAAAGAAAACAAACACCAAAAGAAACCCCTTTCATAGAAAAACAAAAGGATACAAGGAGACCAAATGTTAAACAATTAGAGCAACTAGTTCTAGAACAGATAAATATAGTTGAGGAAACACCAATTCAACCTCTTATTGAAACATTACAAAAAACTGAAGAGAAAATGACAGAGGAAGGAGAAAGATCTTATATACCAATTATGAATTTGGAACAAAGACTTTAGTATGAGAAGCAATAGAAATAATGGGAGAGAAAAAGAGAGGAATACATGAGAATAGAAGTAGAGAGAAAAAGAGAAGATGATGCAAAAAGAGAATATGATAACAAAAGATAGAATGATATAGAACCAAACAATGATCAGGAAGCTACCTTTGGCTTCCCAATATTATACACAAGAGAAATCCTAGGAGAAAAAGTGAAAATGAAAAAAATTCCACCTCTGTTTTGCCCAAATTTTATGGAATGTCAACTGAAGATCCCGATTCATTTATGTTTGAGTTTGACATCTTATGTCGTACTTATGGCTACACAAATGACACACATAAACTTCGTCTCTTTCCTGCTACTATGAAAGTAGCAACATTAATGGTTTATGGGATTAGGAGAACACACCATTGCCTCTTGGGATGACATGAAGAGATTTTTTCTTAAAAAGTATCAAGCCTATTGCAAGCCTAGAGACTCAAAAGAAGATATATTCAGAATGACACAGCAAGAAGATGAAAGTTTGGAAGAGTACTTAGAAATATTCCTCTACAATCTACAAAAATCCAAACAACACTCTTTGAATCTTGATACCATCTGCACAATTTTTCTTAAAGGTATAAGAGATTAATACCTTGATATTCTCAATGTGATGGGAAAAGGAGACATCTAAAACTTTCCATTTGATGAGTTGTTGAACTATGTCAAAAATATTCTAGGGGAAGAGAAAAAAGTGGAAAAAGAGATCTTACATCAATAGCTTCTAAATCTGCAATAGGAGGAGTAACAAGAGAAAAAATAGGAATTTTGTAAGAAAATTTTAAAACTAATATTTTGAGTAATTCAGGAACACAAGTTGATGTTTTGAAAGAAAAGAAAGAAATATGAACAAGATTAAATCTTATCAATATTTTGTCCTAAGTGTAGAAAGAAACATCCACTACGAGAATGTCCTTTGGATAGTGTCATCACTCAAAAATTCTCAAAGCATCATTGTTTCAATCTTGTTTTTGATTATGGGTCAAAATAGGGTCTTAGGATTCATTTCATGAATTTGACCAAAAGGGAGTATTATATTTTTAGGTTTGAACCTTCCTTAGTGTTAAACAAATCCATTTTAAAGGTTTTTTATGTCAATTCATTCATCATTTCATCATTCATTTAATTTCCCTAAGTTTTTCATCAAAATTGGCCAATTAGATAAGAAACCTTACTTTCGTAGCGCCACTAGTTCAAAAAAGTCATTTTGCACTACGAAAGCACTGTCTTTTCGTAGCGCAATATGAAGCAAAAACTCTGTTTTCTGGTTTTGAGTAGTAAAATTCCAAGGAGGTTTCTGAGCAACTGAAAGCGAATTTAGGAAAAATGAAAGAGGTTTTTATTCCTAATAGAATTAAATACATACACCTCTCTCATTTTCCTCAAATTCATTAGGATCTAGGAGAAATTGATAAATTAAAATGTGCTACGAAACTGCTGTTACAAAATGTTATGTACATGACTGTTTGGAAGTCAACTTCAAGTTTAGTTTCTGGCCAAATGAAAAATTATTTTGGAATTCTGAAAGATATTTGTTTTAATCACACCCCCATATACAAAAACCTCTCTCACTTTTATCGAAAGTGTTATATTTTGGGAGATACAAGGCTTTCTTTGAAGCCCTATTTTCAAAAATAGAGTTTTCCTGTTTTACACATGTTTTTCAAAGGCAGTTTCTAGACAACAGGAGATGTGTTTCAAAAAAATAAGAGAGGTTTTTATTCAAGACATCATGGCCTACAAAAACCACCTTAAGTTTCACAAAATAAATCATGGAGTAGGATATATAGGCTCTGTCCCAAGACCTATTTTTCAGGAAAAAACAGGAAAAACCAATAGGCCAACCTATTGCAAATGAAGAAGGGACATCAAGAAGGATGGAATGAATTTGTTTTTCAAGTGATATGATGAAATAAAATTTATTTTGAGTTTTTAGCACATTTAAAATTTTCATTTTGGAAAATTTTTGGACAAAACTGCTCACTCAACAGTTTCGTAGCGCAAACAGTGTAAAAACGGCAAAAAGCGCTACGAAACTACTATAGCAGCTTTTCTTGCCCTTTTTCATCACGTTTTGGGGGGTAAAAATATGAATTAAGGTTTGAAATTTCTATGGAGGATATATCTAAAGGCAATGAAGATGATTTTGAAGGAAATAAGTCAAGAATTTTAAGAAAAAAGGGTTAAAGGGCAGCACTATGAAAAGCGCTACAAAACTATCTTGTTTTCGTAGCGCAGTCTATTTTCAGCTCATTTGAACAGTTTGATGATGGTTATGGAAAACTGGAGCCTAGGGAGGAGATTTGGAATGTGTTAATTCAACTTCAAACAGCAAAGGACCATGAAATGAATAGTACATGATGGTCAGAATGTTCAATGAATGCAAAAGACCATATGCCTAAAAAACAAGGTTTGGTTTCCTGCTTATGTGGAGGTCAGCAAAGTGGTCATGAAGAGCTCAAGCCCATCATCCAAATTCTACCATGTGATGATACACTTGTCAATTATGTAATTTCAAATAGATAAGGTTGTTAGGATAAGGTTGTTAAAGATATTAATGAAGAGTTTGAGTCCTAGTTGAAATAGGACTGTTAAGTAGGATAGGTGTCTGTTTGTCATAAATTTGATGTTTTATGGTTATGCAAGGTGTCAAGAGTTAGGAATTCGAAGTATCTAGTAGAATATGAGTTCATATCATGTTGTAATGGTATATTAAAGGCCAAGAGGTCGAATTAGCAATGGGTTGGAGACTTTTTTGCAAAACTAGTGCATATTGTAAAAAGATTGTTTCAGCTAATGCAGAGAGCTTCGACTTGACCAACTTGAGATTCAAAAGGTGCTTTTAGTGTTTTCCTATTATATCAATGTTTCTTATATATCTTATTTGTAGTGGTGTTCATATTTATTACTCAGAACTCATCTTTAGATGCTCTGACTTCCTTTATAAATGGATTGACTGTGTTTTTACATGTCTCAAGTGTATGTCTCATGACTAAAAACCCTGATATGCCTCAAATTATATTTCAATTAGATTCAATGATTTTCTGAGATTGCTTTGACTCCATAAGCCCAATGTATACATGTTGATTTTGGTTTCAACCTACAGGTTGGAAAATGTTATCTAAGCAGACCACTTTATAAATCTTTGGATTGACTGATATATACAGTAACATACAAATTTTCTTCACCTAAGATTCTTAGTGTATTTTCAATGATTTTTATGTCCTATATTTGAAAATTTTCTCTTCCATAGCCTTGATGTCTCATTACTCAGATTTCATGTATTACATGCTCTAAATTCCTTTGAACTTCAAGTTATTTGGATTTTACTGAATGTGTTACCCTTTCATTGAAGTATATACAAGCCTCAGCTTCCACAAGGAAAGCCTTTGTTATTGAGAGCCCTATCACTGACTCCATAGCCCAATGGTAGCAAGCATTCATCTTCTCAACCTA
Organism: Pinus albicaulis; assembly: GCA_034641835.2. NCBI lineage: Eukaryota > Viridiplantae > Streptophyta > Pinopsida > Pinales > Pinaceae > Pinus > Pinus albicaulis. Next base: position 624,374,956 of record CM076581.1, read on the forward strand.
AACCAAAACACAAATAATAGAGTTAGCCATCTATCTATATCCCATATCATTAACCCTTGAGAGAGCCCTCTCAGGATGAGGAGGCTAAGCCTTAGTCACAAGATTGTTTTAAAATAGTTACATTGAAGTTGTCTGATCAGTAGCCAATCAGGTACGATTTTGGTGATAACAGATAGTATTCAGGTGTGTGGACTTTGTACAGAAAATCATTCAACTGAAAATTGTCCAAAGCTTAAGGAATTTCAAATGGAAGAGGTACAAGGGACACATTCTCTTTACTATATGGCACTAAGGAGACCTTGGAAACCAAGGATTCCTCAGTAATTTCCTTAACAAATCCCCTAGAATTATCAGTATCCTCCTCAAAATTCATGGAATACTCCGATGCCATGGCAGGCTTGGCCTCCACAACAATACCAAAACCAACCTGCATAAGGTTGGCAAGGATATAGTTATGGAACCCAGCCATCTCAACAAATGTATCCTCAACAATACCAACAGCCATATCAACAACCATATCCTCAACAACCATTTCAATATCAACAATTCCAACAACATCCTCAACCAATGCCATTTCCATAACAAAATCCTGCACCCTTAATAACTCAACCGCAACAGCTTCAGTTTCCTTCTAACCAACCCCCCCGGGACCAACTCAATTACCAGCTCAGCCAGTAGCAAATCCGAGTAACAAGGTGGAGAGACCAGAATACAATGTGGAAGAAGCAACATATTTTCCTACATATTCTATTCTTCCTATACAAGATGTCCACTTAATGTCTGGGAAAGTATTACACAAAGATTCTCCACCAATCATAGAAGAACAAACTCAAAAAGGAGAAAAATATGAAAAATCTCATCCATGAGATCAAATTCAGAAAGGAAAAGCTATTATGACTCAAACACCACCTTATCCAGAGAGGTTAATAGAGCATAAAAGTCTAATTTTTCTTCCTGAATTTGATATTTTGGATGAATTAAAGAATTATTATGTCAAAATTCCTTTGTTTCAAGCTATCAAAGATGTTCCAATTTATGCAAAAACAATAAAGTAATTATGTATTAAGAAAACTGGCAGAAATAAAAGAGATCCACCCACAATCTAAGTCATTGGAAAATTAGCTAGTATCATGTCTGCAAAAACAACAATTGAAACATATATTGATCCTAGGATACCTATGGTTACCATTTCAATCAATTAATTTTCAGTTCCAAACACTTTAATAGATTTGGGAGCAACTATAAATTTCATGACAACAGAAACTATGAAATATTTGAAATTGCCCAATATTCAACCTACTACTACAATTTTGGAGCTAGCAGTTAGATCTAAAGTTGTACCAGAGGGAATATTAGAAGACATCATTGTTTCTTTGGATTCATGGGAATATCCTATAGACTTTCTAATCTTGCAACCAAAAACAAATCTAGGAGGCCATCCTTTAAGTCAAGGTAGACCATGGTTAGCCACAAAAGATGCCTTCATTGGATGCAGATAAGGAAGTATGATCATAGCACATGGGGATTAAAGGAAACATGTTACACTCTATCCTCTAGCACAATATCCTTCTTTATTATCATGGCTTGATGAAAAACAACAACAAGAAACTCAATCTGTTCTAAGTATTAATCAAGTCTTTAATTTTAGAGAAGAGGAGGAAAATGAGGATCTATTAGACCTTTTCATCTCAGAACCTGATATTTTGGAGAAGCTAAGAATAACACAATATGAAGCTGCAAATAATCTTTTAAATCAATGTTTTCAAGAAAATTGTACTATTCAATCATTGCAAAATTCATTTGAAAGTATTTTTCCTGTTAACTCAATTACCAATTCAAAAATTAAAATCATTGAAATCAATCTTGGAAAGAGTTTAAATATTGGTAATAATTTACAATCATCACAGGAACAACATGTAATTGCATTATTATAGAAATATTCAAAAGCTTTTGCCTGGGATTATACATACATGCAAGGAATTCATCCAAAGACATGTATTCACTACATCTATATTGATGATCATATCAAACCAGTGAGACGACCACAAAGAAGAATGAATCCTATGATGAAAGAAATAGTAAAAGAGGAACTGCAAAAATTGTTACAAGTAGGATTCATCTATCCTATTTCATATAGTCAATGGGTCTCTCCCTTATTTGTGGTGCCAAAGAAAAATGAAAAATGGATAATATGTGTAGACTATAGGGAATTGAATAAAGCCACATTGAAATATCATTTCCCTTTGCCATTTATTGACCAAGTAATAGATTCATTAGCTAGAAAGAAATTATTTTCTTTTCTTGATGGGTTTAGTGGATACAATCAGATTAAGATAGCATTGGAGGACTAGGATAAAACCACATTTACTTGTCCATGGGGAACATATGCATATAATGTTTTTCCCTTTGGGTTATGTAATGCACCTGCTACTTTTCAAAGAGAAATCCTTGCAATATTTTTTGATCTAATTCATGAGTGTGTAAAGGTCTAGATGGATGATTTCACTATATATGGAGGAACATTTGATGATTGTTTGAATATTATTGAATTTTTTTTGAAAATATGCACAGAGACAAAACTATCCCTTAGCGATAAAAAATGTTTTATGATGTTAACTGAAGGGATAGTGTTGGGACACAACATTTCTTCTTCAGGAATCAAGGTGGACCCAGAAAATATACAAGTCATTGTGAACTTAATACCAACAAAAACACAAAAATAACTAAGAAGTTTCTTGGGATATGCAGGCTATTACATAAGATTCATTGAAAATTTCTAGTAAAATAGCTCTACCTCTATTCAAGTTACTTGCAAAATATGTTGAGTTTCATTGGACAACAAATTGTCAAAATGAATTTGAAATATTGAAAGAAAATTATTAGTAGCACCCATTCTTCGAGGACCAAACTAGTCATTTCCATTTCATATATCTACTGATGCATCTGATACATCTACTGATGCATCTGATATATCTATAGGAGCATTATTTGGACAAAAAGAAAATAATTTCAATTATGTCATATACTTCATAAGAAAAAATTTAACTCTGACAGAATTGAACTATACAATCACAAAAAAGAAATGTTAGTTGTTGTGCATGCAGTTAATAAGTTTAGGAATTATATAATAGGCTATCAAGTATTCATTCATACATACCAATCAACCATTAAATACTTAATGAACAAAGAACTTACAAATGGAAAAATTACTAGATGGCTGTTGTTAATGCAATAATTTAATATCACTATTCTAGATTGACCAGGTAAAGATAATCAAGTAACAGATTTTCTGTCAAGAATTCATGCACCTAGTGATCTAATTCTTGTTTTAGACAATTTTCCAGATGAACATTTATTTTATATAACAGCTAAAACCCCATGATTTGTAGATGTAGCCAATTATTTATCATCTAGAATATTACCATTCCATTTCACCAATAAGAAGAAAATAAAAATAATCAGAGAAAGTGCTAGATATAGTTGGGTCAATGGTGACCTCTTTTATACTAGTTCTGATCTATTAATAAGAAAATGTGTTAGAGAAGATGAAATTCTAGATATTTTAAAATCATGTCATGACGAGCCATGTGGTGGCCATTTTGCAGACAAGCAGACAACATACAAGGTGCTCAAACTTGGATACTATTGGCCAAGAATCTTCAAGGACTCAAAAAGCCTATGTTAAAATATGTGACAGTTGCCAAAGAACTAGAAGACATGTAATATCAGACCACAAGTACTCATAGAGCCATTTGAGAAATGGGCTCTAGACTTCGTGGGACCAATTAACCCAGCTTCAAACGGAAAGTACATTCTATTGTGCACAGATTATGTTACAAAGTGGGTAGAAGCAAAGGTAGTGGGAAGAGAAACATAATAAACAGTGGTTTCATTCCTCTTTGAGGAAATATTTTTCAGAATTGGAGTTCCGAGACAGATTGTTACATACCAAGGAGCACAATTCACCTCCAAACTTGTCTAGGATCTTACAGAAAAGTATAAAATCAAACACAGAAATTCTACTCCATACCATCCCCAAGAAAATGGACAAGTAGAATCCACTAATAAGGTCCTGGAAAATATCATGACAAAAACAGTGCAAATGAACATAAAGGATTGGTTAGAAAAGTTAAGAGATGCAGGCTATGGGCATACATAATTACGTGGAAGAATACAACTCAATTCAACCCATATCAGTTGGTATATATGGTAAGGAAGTTCTGTTACCCATTGAAATTAAAATTCATACATATAAAATTGCAGCAGAATTGCGATTGGAACTATCAGAAGCACAACAATAGAGAGTCATCCAATTAAATGAAATATATGAAATCATACAACAAGCAGTGGAGCATACATCACTAGTGCAACAACAGAGAATCAAATGGCATGACAGATTTATTAAAAATAAATTTTTTCATAAAGGAGACTGAGCATTACTTTTTGACTCCAAGTTCAAAGATTTCAAATCAAAGTTTACAAATCATTGGCTTGGGCCATATGAGATAGAAGAAATTTTTGACAATGGAGAAGTTAAAATAAAAAAATTTGCTGAAGCAACAATTTCATTTTTAGTCAATGGACATAGGCTTAAGTTCTATAATAAGCCTATCAATAAAGATGACTTTCTAAAAAGAGTCTCAACAAAAAATAATATGGAAATAATGGAACATCATAGTGATATGCCTTTCTTATTTCCAGAATAAAATAATAATAATAATAAATAATAAAGGAGTTTGGTTGTGAAAATACAAGAAACTAGCACAATACAAACTCGAATTCATATCAGAAAACCGACTTGTTTCGTCAATATGAATTCCATATTTTGTTTTAATTTTTCTTCAATTTGATTTTGCAGAAATAATCCTCCAGAATTCCAATAATTGACAACAAGTCATAACATAAGCAAGGGGGAAGATTCATAATAAAACTATGCAAATAGTTTAAGCAATTGTATTGTAGAAGGGACCTGAAACAACATTCAAATATCATTGCAGAAGGGACGTGAAACATCATTCAAATATCATTGCAGAAGGGACCTGAAACATCATTCAAATATTATTTCAAAAGGGACCTAAAACATCATTCAAAATATCATTGTAGAAGGGACCTGAACATCATTCAATATTCATTAGAAGGGACCTAAATCAATATCAGATGCAAAAAGAGCATGAAACAACATAATCTACATCAAGAGGTTCAAATAAGCAGATACAAGTGTCTACATTCCATCAGAATTCATCTTTGAGGAACTATCATCATTAAAAAGAGTCAAGTATGGACGAACTAGAAAAGGTCATCATCAATGAGTATTGACATTGAGCTATTATGTGAAAGGAGAATTACTGTAAGTGTAAAAAAAATTTCTTAGAACCTTTGATTTTGAAAAAAAATCTAGAAATGTTAAAACTAATTTAACTTGGATATGCATCCTATTACATTTATCATTCTACATCCTATATTTATCCTACCTATATTCCACTAGCCTCATCCTACCCTCATTATAATCCTATTACATCCATTACCCCACCCTACATTCTACATTAAAAATTTCATCATAGTCCTACGTTAACCCCATATACCCTGTATCCTCCAACATAAACATACGAATTTTTTATTAAAAATTGATGCTCAAAATTTTTTCCCCTAAGGAATTTTTTCTTGCCTACAAAACCACAAATAGTTAGTGTCATTATAAGAAAATTTTGATTTTGAAATGACCTATCATATGGTCATTTCAAAAACAAAATAATGATGAGCATATAAAATGACAAAGACAAATGTATGAAATGCAACATAAGAGTTGAAAGGAAAAATATATGAAATGCAATATATAATATGAAAACATGCGAAAAAGAATGAAACGACATAAGTATCATTGCAATTACAAACAAAAGTGGACATGCAAAAAAATGAACGAAGCCATGAACGAAGGATGAACATAACAGGACATGGGTAATGAAAAAATTATGGTGATAAGACAACCATATAAACCGTGGAAGGAAGAATATACAACACAATCAAAACTGTGACACATAGGCAACCACAGGCACACAAGTCATAGTATGAATTGGGAGTGGTAAAACAATCAAAACGCATCCAAACTCTGTGTAATGCTATCTTTCACCATTATAGCACAAACCAAGCTGTGTAAGACCTTCTTCTACCATCACAACAAGAACTAATCTCAGAAGGTGAGAGTAAAATTGCGCAATCACATGCACTCATACATCACCCTTGTGGAAGGAGGAAGCAAGTAGGAAAAACACAAAAGATAAAGAGAGGTTTGCGTAAATCAGAGAATCCCTGAACAGAGAAGAAGTTGCATAAGAAATAGGCAAGGAGATTAAGAATTTCGTGGAGAAATGAGGAAGGAATACATCATTTTTAACGAGGATATTGAAGTCCAAGATCTCCTTTGTGCCAAGTTGACCGTGCTTCCCAAAAAACTCCAAAAATTTTGCAAGAGAAGAGCTAAGAATCAATTCTAGATTTCTATCAGCAGTTGAATGGATTTCAAGGGTAGTTAAGATTGAGTTGTTGGATGAGATATGTCATTTTATGAGGAGTTAAACTTCAGTTTTGTATTTGAAAACCTTGCCACCTGTGTAATGAATAAATCTACAAAGATGTTGAAGAGGAGTTCTAATTAAAATGATATCGTTTAAACATAGGAACACGAGTTATTAACTCAGATACATTTACAAGTTTGCTTCCATATCAAGAATTTGAGCTCGAATCATGAATTCCTTCATGCATAGTTGTGAAATTTTTACATATGAAAAACGCAAGAGTCCTATTTTTCATACACATAGTGAAATTTTAATACACAGTGAGCAAATTTTTCCTATTTTCATACACACAGTGAGAATTTTTTAAAACAAAGAAAGGATTTTCATGTTTTTTTTGGAAAAACAGAGATTGAAGCATGGGTTTATGGAGCAGTAAAACACTGTTAAGGTGTTTTTATGGTCTTTTACATAGTGAGAATTTTTTTTATCAGTTTTGAAGAGTAGTGGACTCCTTTTTGTAGCAAAATAGAGGAGATTGAATAAGATTCAAGAAAGGGAATACTTTCATTTTTTCAAAGAGCTTTAAAGATCAGGTAAGCCTATTTTCCATGATGATTATCCATGAATGAAAATTGCATGAATAAAAAGGAAAAGGTACATATATACATGTATTTTTGTTTATGATGAGGACGTTAACTGTCGAAGGGTACATTAATTGATATACATAGCACATGGAAAACAAAATTGATCCAAAGGAATTCAAGATAGAGAATTGGGGGAAAGAATCCATAGAGAAATTTTATCAAGCATGATTGATATGGTTTCTTCATAAATTTAATGGGCATAGTGACAAGATTACACAAGAATTCGTAAATCATTATGAACGGGTACAAACAATAGTGGGTGACCTCTCAATACCACTAAACCTAGAATTCCTTTCCCAAGCTCTATATCTTCCCTTAACAGGAGAAGAATACCGCAAAGCTTTACATTTCAAAGAGAAAGTTTGGACATTATGCTTAGAAAAAAAGAGAAAAAGGTCCTTTGATAGAACAAAAGGAATCCCAAGGGGCTGGTTGAGTGAACCATGGTCTGAACTAGTATTGACCATCCAAATATATTTTACATGTGGCAATTGGTTCAATGTTGTCTATCTTTACCACATTAGTCTACTTCAACACATTAAAGGGTAATTCAAGATTAATCTACCCTATTTCTTCTCAATGAGCTTGATCGAAATGATAGAGGGTGTTAAAACTAAAACTGAAGCAAAAGAAGCACATATTTATCATCAAGGGCTCATAAAAATAGTTGTAGAACATCAGGTGAGAAGAAAGGGTTTGATTTGGAGAGAATTTTTGGTTCAACATCATCTTTAGGGGAAACTTACAGAGGAAAAATTTGAGCAAATGCATGTGACTAGGAGCATTATGAATTCTCCAATGTATCCTAGGACTAGATCCAGGAAAAAAACAAGATAGTCTCATGATTGAAAAAGTAATATCCTTCCTATCTGTTCCTAGGAAGCCTAGGAATAAAACACGGGAAGAGCCAACTGAAAAAGAAAAATACTTTGAGGTAGAAATTGTTGAACCTCCAACAACATAAAAAATAATAATGAGATATTGCAAAGAACAGAAAGAGATGCCCAAGAAGAGCCTTTAGAGAAGGATTTCTGCTTTGAGCATGCATATGTAGGAGCCACTTCATCACATTCATTTTCTAAGGAGACCGTAGGAGAGGAAAGAGAGATGCATCAAGAAGAACACCTAAAAAAGATAGAAGAGTTGACAAGGGAGTTGGAGGTCAACAAGATTTTAGAAAATCACTTGAAGAAAGAAAACAAGATGTACAAAGAAAAAAAAAATATATAATCAAAGAAAATGATAAATTGACCAAAAATATTGGTAATCTTGAAACAAAGAACACTCTCATTTCCAAACAAGCTTATAGATGTCTCAAAGAGAAGAAAACATGGAAATACAAATATGAGAGATAGAAGGTAAAGGCCACCATCTACAAGGAAGGAAGGTATGATGGAATTGATTTTCTTGTTCAGGCTGCACAACAAGAGACTACAAGATCAGGGATAGTGGACATGTCAACACTCAGAAGATCAAAGAGGATAAAGCAAGCATGAGGACATGCTTGAAGATCAGCAAGGGGGAGATGTTGGCCCTCAATTTTGGTAAATCTTGCTTATTAAAAATCCACCTAATTTCCATAATGTTCCACATTATATCATCCAAATATGCCTTATTTTGACCTTATTATGCATATTCATGTAAATAAATTATGTTTTTCAATTTTTAGATATTTTTGTAAAAATTGGGTTTTAAGAGTATTTTTGGACAAAATTGAAAATTCTCGTAATAGCTTCATGGAAGTCGTATTTGCAGGACACCTGGGCGCAAGATGAGCATATATTTGGAAAGCTTGGGAACCATGGATGGAAAATCATCTATTGGTTCGGTCAAACTGAGCTAAAACAACCCCGGTTAACACTAGTCGAACATGACATGTTTTTCATAAATCCCTAGGAAAAAGGGCAGAATTAGTATTTTTTGGGATTTTATAGATTTTGTGTAATTGAATGGATGAGTTCAATCTAGATGGATGGGATTAAGATGGATAAGGATGTTAGACACATTGTAGCTTATTTTGTTTATCATTTATCTATTTAAACGAAGCTTATAAACCATTCAAGCATGGAGAATTTGTATAATTTCATATTGAGAATTCTTAATATTTTAAGATAATTTGATGAACCAGTTCCACCTTCTATTTGTTGTTCATGCTATGTGTTGGAGTTCCCATGTTTTGGCAAGTTTGGCAATACCAAAAGATGAGACAACATCAGAACCACTTTCAAACCTTAGGATCTAGCCCTCCGGGGTCCAGAGAGGGATCTCTCTATATAGGCAAAGGTTTTATGTCCTTTAAGCTCTGTGTTAAGATATTAGGCTAGTTATAGGCATGGGTTTGTTTGATTGATTGTTTGTTTGGTTGTTGGGAATCGGAAAGGAAGGGTTCAATGTGAGGCAAGGATGTGCAAAGAGGATTTTAGGCAAAGGAGGAATGATTTCAAAGAACACTCGAGACCATTGGGCAATGGAGTCAGGAGAGGGTTTAATTTCTATTCAATATGTAGGCTTTTAGTTGGGCTAGTCATCTAAAGAATTGGATCTTAAAGATGATAGTGTGGCATGAAATGGCAAGAAAGAAGGTGAAAGGCAAGGAAACCTCCAAGGTGACCACTTAGGAATGAGGTCTAGGGATAGGACATGCCATTAGACACCTGTGACCCAAACTCCTAAAAGGTAAACTCTTCAAACAAAGGGAACATTCAAGATTTAAACGCAAAGGTGAAAACCTGAGATCAGAGAGAGACTTTGAACTCTCAATGCTTCGACATCCAGCTTAAGGGAACTTAGAAAGGTTCAATGATTGAAAAGGATCCTAGTGAGACAAAGACTATGTTTTAAACTCCCAGCATCTCAATTCATTCGATTAAAACACAACAAGAACATCTAAGAACAAAATCCTTAATTCATACATCAACTAGCAGTAAATATTAACCACTACACTGGTTAAATTATCTTGAATCAATCCTCAGATAACACATACAGCAGAAAACATTGAAGGCAGGGAGAGCAAAAACATAGGGTACCAAGCAAGGGTAAATCCTATGCCAGATTTCTGACGCGTGCCAGAAGAAATGAAATGTGATGAACTACAAAGGAAAACAAGGACAAAGATAGAAAAACATCACCGCTGATTTAAATCAGGATCCAAAGAAATGTGCTTGTCATATTAAAGAGAAACACTATTCATGTACAAACATTACCAATAACTTGATATTCAGTCTGAAAACATCTTCTTCGCCCTATCTTACAACTTTACACAGAGAATATATCTCAAGAGAAACAGAGTACAATTCACAAATATCTGATCAACAACCTTTCAATGAGTTTTTCTTGAGTCCTTATAGCTGAGAGAGAGGCAGAGAAAGTAGGTGAAACACTAAATGAAACATTGAAACAAAAAATGGAAGAATGGCTCGAGGCCATCCTATCTTAATATCCATGCATTAATCTTCAGTACTCTTTTGAAGAAAAAGTGGTCTTCGACAGGTTGAAATTTACTCCAGGTATGTTCTTTGATGTACTTTGCTGCAATACTTGTAGTATTCTTGGTGAATAAACAAAAGGTAGATAAATGACTTCAAAGTCTGCCATACCGTGTAACAAATACTCTGGTAGTATTAGGACTGTTGTCAGGGTGGAAACCTTCTCAGGAACACGGTATATAATGAAAGCAGTATGGGCACTCCATCCTTTCACGGGAAAGAACATTCTGCTGATGGTGACACTGATATTTTGTTTTATGTGCATTGGGCTCTATTAGGCCTTCTGTGTGAGTCAAGAGATCTTCAATCTGGTATTTTTCCTTTAACACACTGAATTAAGGCTTAACACCTTTAATAATGCACATTAGAACTTCTTAACTCTGTACTGATACTCTTTGTTGTTTCATGACTGTCTCTGTCAGTGAAATGTGAGCTTTGGTGGTGTTGGAAAGGTTTTGCAGAGTTGAACTCTATCCTTTAATGAGGATTACGCTCTAAGCACCTCCTCAGGCTCTTCTCTTTAATATTAGGCTCTGAACCCAGCTTTCTCTATGCTCTATGCCACTATAACAGTGACTATGAACCATGGCAGTTTCCACCACCTGTAACCCTGCAAAACACGTAAACATGTTAAGACATGTGGAGGGTGGATGTATTGGAGGGCCGTGAGAATGGTAGCATAATTGAGGTAAATGCAGTGGATGCGAATGGAAAATGGTGGAATAATGCAGGATGATGGTGAAAAATGCAGCGAAACAGTGGGAAAATGGTTTGGTGAATGTTTGGCGGAATGTAACAAACTTTAATGCAAACATTAAAACTTGACCTTTGAATGAAATAAAAAGCAAACGGATGAAAATGTGATGAAAACATATGACATGGGTTGATACGGTGGGACCCGGCCGCGGGCAGAGGGCGATTGGATATGGGCCATTAGATCAAACGGAATGGACGGTTACGATCAAATCAGAGGGAGAGCGATAGGAGGGTCAAACTCCGATGAGTGATGGAGAGATTGGCCTATGACCGTTGGATTTTATGTGAGATCGACGACGAAGATTGCATCAGAGGATCGCGATCGCAAAGGGCGGAGGGTAGCACCGTTTGAAAATTGCGATTGCGATTGGAGCGGGGAAGCGAGGGCCATCGGATTAAAAGGGAAATCGAAGGTGGAGATTGCGTCAGAGGATCGCAATTGCAAAGGGCAGAGGTTAGCACCGTTTGAAAATTGAGATTGCGATTGGAGCAAGGTTGCGATGACCGTCAGATCTTAATAAGATCAACGGCAGAAAACACTCCCGATACCCATAGAACAAAAGCGTCATCTCATCGGAGTTTTAGTTTTAACACAGGAATACACTCCCGACCGCTTATCTGATTGCGATAAGCGCCTTATGCTTTGGCACCTGGTCTTTGCGCTGGGTTACGTGGGGAAGTGTTTTCAGGGCTAGGCCGAAGGGGGCTAACCTGCGTATAGTAAAAAATGGGTTTTTTGGTCTATTTTCAATGCATTTTAAGGCCAAAAAAAGGGGTAATGAAAGAGAGGAAAAGGGGTTATTAAGCCAAAAAAGGGGTGTTTGCAAGGTTTAAATGGGATTGGAGATGATTTAGAGGGTTTAGGAAGGGATCTGGGGGTAAAAAGTGAGACTTTGACAAAGGGGAAAAAGGGTTAAAATGGGACATTCTGCAGAGATACAAAGGGAAAATGGAGGCCTTTTTTAGCACAATTTTTTACAGTCAGTGAGGCCTTTGGATGGAAACAGCAGTGAGGATATTTTTAAAGGCAATGAACACATAGGGGCTTCAAGGATGATGTGTTTTCGGAGGATATGCATTCCTTGAAGGCTCAAAAAAAAATTTAGACACCTTGTTTTCTTGACGAAAATTTCATAGGTGGCTAACAGTGGCTCCACATGGGGATGGCTTCTTCTTGAAGGGGTCAAGAATTCAGAAAATAAATCTGTGGAGTAGGCCAGATGCCTGATCCTTGAACCACCTTCTCTTCTTTGATTTCAGCTGTTACAAACATGATGTATTTTAATCAGCAGAACACATTCCCCAAATCATCTACCTACCCATCCTACAGTCCTAACATTTTTCTTCAAGGTGCATTTGAATTTACAGACCTTCTTCATCATTTTTTGTTGAAAATAGGAAAAACACTAATCTAATTCTACCCTTATCACTCCATGAGACCAGATTAAATTGTTGGCCTCACATGTTTCTCTACCTAATCTAATATCTACTAGGATTAAACTGTCCAGCAGATTTCTTCTCTACATTCTACAACAGAAATTTAAAAACAGTCAAACTAGGATTAGACAGTCTAGTTTGTTGTGGATTCAAGGCATAAAGACAGTTGCACATGGACTGAAATTGCAGAAATTTGAAAACAAAATCTTGAAGGCTTGAAATCTGAAACTTCGAAGGATCATTCTTTTCTTTGTGACTCAAGTTTTTAGCTTGTTAGAGTCACTTTCTTCTTCATTTCAGCTCTGGTTTTGGGCTTGTTAGAGCCGATTCTTCTTTCTTATTTGTTGTTTCAAGTCTTGGGCATGTTAGAACCAGCTTTCTTTACTTCCTTTGGCTCAGGTTTTAATCATGTTAGAGCCAATATTTTCACTTTAGAGGTTCATTTTTTGAGCATGTCTGAACCTCTCTTTCTCTCTTTTTTAAAACATTTTCTCTTTTCTTGGAAACAAAACACAACTATGGTATTTACAATGGGAATGAAAACTGGAAATTGGAAATCAACATTAGTAGTGCTTGAGCATCCTGCCATTGACAGGACCCCCAAACAACTCTGTACCATCTAGTTCTTGCAGAAAAAAGGCATTTGGACCAAAAATGGCCTGGATGATGTAAGGACCCTGCCATAAACTGTCAAACTTGCCATGCTTTCCTTTGTCTTCTCTCCCTGAGTCCCACTTCAGAAATTTGTCTCCTATTTTGAAATCCAAGGCCTTGGTTCTCTTGTCAAATAAATTCTTAATATTTTCCTGAAATTTTAGAGCTTTGTTATAGACCTCTTCTCTTGTTTGTTGGAGATGAATTATCTGATTTATCCTCCTTACCATACTGTCTTCTTCTGTCTGAATCTCTTGGACAATTTTAATCACTGATACCCCAAGGCTGGTAGGAAACACTGCCTCTGTCCCATAAACAAGCTGATATGGTGACATGCCAATGGATTTCTTTGTTGTAAGCATGTCAGCCCACAAAGCATGCACTAACTTGTTATGCCATGACTTGTTGTTTTCTTCAAGCAGCTTCTTGATAATGGTCACCAAGCTCTTGTTTGATGATTTAGATAACCCATTACCTTGCGAGTAATAAGCAGTTGAATGACCGAGTGCTATCTGATACCTGTGACAAAAATAAATGATTTTCTTGGATCCAAAAGCAGCAGCATTATCAGTGATTATTTTCCTTGGGCAGTCAAACCGAGAGAGGATGTGGTCTTCTAGGAACCTAATGATAACAGAATCTATGGCATTCCTAGAAGGTATGGCCTCTATCCACTTTGTCAAGTAGTCTGTGGCTGTAAGGATCCACTTGTGTTGTGCAGAAGAAGTAGGGTGTATTTCTCCAATGAAATCCAGGCCCCATTGCATAAAGGGACCTTCAACAGTGATGGGTTGTAAAGGTAGAGGGAGGAGCTTTCTTTTGCCTTCAAAAATCTGGCATTTATGGCAGGAAATTATCATTTTATGGACGTCATTGAAAAGTGTAGGCCAATAATAGCCAGCTCTGATTATTTTGTTAGCAGTGGCTTTCCAGCTCAACTGGCCTCCACACTCTCCTACACGGAACTCTTGTTTAATCCTCTATGCTTCAGTTTCAGGAAAACATTTAAGCAATAGGCCATTTTTATTTTTCCAGTATAAACATTCATTCAGTATGCAATAGTTTCTAGCTTTTAGCTTTACGAATCTGGCCTTAGTTTTTGATAAATTAGGAGGGGTGTTGAGGTTTGTGAGCACATGCAGAATATCAGAATACCAAGGAGAATTTTGAAATTGTTCTTCAACAGTAGGATCGGGCAATCCTTCCTGTTCATGCAAGGCATCTACCATGTTAATGTCGAGGGCTTACAAATTTGATTCAACCATTAGTTGAGCTAAGTCCTGACCTTTGATCAGTTTTGTGGGTTTTATTTCCAGGTCACCTTCTAATATCACAACAATCCATTTGCCCCTCTTCCCATCCAGGTCTTGGGACAAAATGTATTTAACCACTATGTTTCGCACGTAGGCTGTGGTGTGAGAATGCAGTATATACACCCTAAAGTCTTTCAAGGCCTTAACCAAGGCGTAGGCATATTTTTCCATTATGTTATATTTCAAGGGTGCATCCCTCAGAGCCTTGCTGAAGAAAGAAATAGGCTGTTCCATTCCCTCTGGATTTTTCTGCAGCAGAACTGCAGCCACTGTATGCTCGGAGGCAAATGAAAATATCAGGAAATCCTTTGAGAAATCTGGGCTGATTAGGACAGGAGCCCGAGTGAGTGCAATTTAACCGATTCAAAATTTTTTTTGGCCTCAACAGTCCATTTAACCCCTACACTTTTCTTCAGCATGTTAGTCATATTCTTGAGGTGTTCAGCTAAGTTGGGAATAAACCTCCTTAAGAAGTTAATTTTCCCAATAAAGGACTGTAACTCTTTAATGTTTCTCGGGTGTGTGATCTATAGTATTCCCTCAACGTCAGAGTCTGAGTGTTCTATGGCGGGTTTTTTTGCTACATCATCAAAATCAAAGAGATCCTCTAAAGGTGCCAGACCTCGGGGTATGTTTTTATATTTTTCCTGTAGCACCTCTATTTTCTCTTTATTTGCGTTTTTATATTCTTCGGTTGGATTTCCAATTTCTTCGGTTAACACATTTATTTCAATGTCACGGGGTGATTTTTCTTCGTCGGAGGGCTCTTCACTTAGGTAGTTATCAATGGATTTAGAGTCTGAATCAGAGAATTCGAACTCGTTCTTGCGTATCAGGAAATCCTCAATCTACTTATTGCCCTCAAAGCCCTGCCAATATTTCTCGTTGTCAGGCACTGCAGGTCTGAATTTGGTCTGAATGATGATTTGTTTGTCTCTAGGAGTCTTATGGTGTGAACTAGCTATGCAGGCTAATCCATTTGCAATTACGTTCTGACTCCTAGGAACAAACACTAGTTCATATTCTACAAAGGTCTTCAATAAGTCCATAGCATCATTCCTGTATGCTCTCAGCCTAGGGTGTTTCACTGTGTATTCACCATTCACTTGTTTGATGATTAACTCAGAGTCTCCTTGAACAACTATTCTACGGGCTCCTAATTTTTTCAATATGTTCAGGCCAAGGATGAGAGCCTTATATTCTGCGATATTGTTTGTACATTTGAAGTTCAGATTGAATGCATGACTCTCCGTGTGGTCACTCTCTGTGTTATGTACCCACACTCCTGCTCCTGCAGTTTTCCTGGTGCATGACCCATCGAAATTCATTTCCCATAAAGGTTCGTTCTCAGGTTTATCATCGATTTCTTTACTAGCGTTGGTTTCATTGTTGTGCTGCAATGGAGGGTCTGTTTCGTGGTGTGGAGGGTTTTTCTCTTCATGATGCATATGGAGTTCAGAGAGCTGACTAGTTAGATGTTTGCATTCTGTTTCTTGTTCACTCAGAGTTTCGTTTTCAGGGCACAATCCACCGGTATCATCCTTGTTTTCTTCTAAGTCTAGGGTGGCTATTATGTTG